>CABPRJ010002413.1:0-285000 GCA_902439185.1 Cinara cedri
CATTTAAAATGCTGACTTCGATCACGTTTTTCATTAATTTTTGAATGACTTATCGCGTACCGTTGCACAGCCGGGTTGGGTTCAAATTACGAAGCAAAATAATCGCAGATCCAACCTTTAATTGTAAATTATGCGGTGGCATGCCTGGTAAATCCAGTGAGTTCAAACACTCTGTGGGAAAATTTACTGCTTCGCTGTCGTCGCAAACTCTGTCAATAGATTTATATGATATCAATTTCCCTGGCAACAAAATTTTTATCTTCAGATTTAAATTGTCAACGTCTACATTTTTTGCCGCTAAAATTGCTCATTCTGCAAGCCACTCATGATTTATGTACTGTGTGTGTACATCGGGAAATATTTGTTCAGTGAGAGTATCTTGCGAATCAGCGATTGTGCAGAAATCTGTCGGTAATTTTACGTATCCAGTTTCATCTATAGCAACTTTTCCATCACCGATATCTAAGAGTTGTTTTGAAAATGTTTCAGCGGATGGAACTTGAAGCATTTGAACGCGCTACAAATTACAAACTTGAACAAACTACAATTAAATATTAAAATTATTTTTAATAAATTTGCATTAAATAAATTGTGAGCGGCTCTCTAGAGATAGTAAAAATAGATATATGTATACATATGGTGATTGCTTAGGTACACCACTGACTATATCACGCCACTCCATTAGCAGCAACTGTGCCGTGAATCCAAAACTCGACACAATTTCAACTCTCATCAAATTCTCTTCCAGGCTGCAATCAAATATTTTAACGGTAGTATACAAGCTGTCCCACAAAGATATACGCCTTGATTATCTCCGGAGATAATAAAGATAATCAAATTTTGATTTTTTTTTTATATTATTCACACGGATAACTAGAAATTAAAACAGCTGTTACTTAGAAACTGTCCATCGGATATAAATATGTGATACATTAAAATTTTCAAAAAAATAAACTCTACAGAATAGCTATCTTAAAATTGTCTGAAAATAATAAAATAAAAAGTTATTTTTTTAATTTTTTTCACTAAAAAAAAATGAATTTAAATATAAATATGTGTGGTCCTCATCCTCATGTGAGTTAAATAAAATAAACAGAATTTGATTATTTTTATTATCTTCAGATATATTCAAAGGGTATATCTTCGTGGCACAGTCTGTATATATAACTCGACCAGCCACGACCCTCGTGGCTCTCACTGAAATCGACTTTATAGTAGTCCTCACTCCTCGTGACTTTTTTTTCCATTCATTAGACACAAACTCTTCAAAGTCCAAAAACCTAAGCGAGATTCGAGAATACGTTATATATAGGACGGTCCATAACTTTTGAGACGTTTAAAAAGCCCCAAAACCACGGTTGGTTTTACTGTGCTGCTGTAGGACAATGTTTTGAAGATCTTTACCTAGAACTTTTATCAGTTTATTCAGTTTTATCTGTATAAAATGTTACCTGGGCATTTGTTTACTATTTTTTTTTTAAAGTATACCGGTGACTATACATCCACTGGCCGTTTCCGCGTGTTGAATAACGAAAATCGCGGTGTATATATCGGTTTGACGTTCTGGTATAAATGGTTACAGATTTTTACCGGAGACGCGACACGTTACGTCACGTAACCGCTGTGTAACGATATACACAATACGTCATAATAATAATATGATATACGATTATAATTATTCGGTATAGTGCACTGCCCTCTAAACTGTGCGATACGGTAAGCCAACGACCGTGACGGACCAAAAACAAAAAAAACGCCTGCCTCAGAAACTGTATTATTACGTTATAGATCGTTATAATTAGTATTGATTTTGTATACAATTAAAAAAAAAAAAACAAAAACAAAGCGAAAAAAAAATTCGATTTTCGACAGTTTGTCCGGCTCGTTAAATAATAGAAAGCTACAGAACCGTGACAATTATTATTTTCGTCGACGTTTCTAGTGGTTATCTGTCTGTATACACCTAAACAATAATATTATGTGTGTCTGTAATTTTCCCGATGGCGTTATCGAACAAAAATCATGAAAATTATAAATTACAACATAAATATACAGATATATTATACATATTTGAGTAAAATTTGTTATATTTTTTTCCGCGACCTACCCGAGAAATCGTATCCCGTCATTAAATCGCTAAGATTTCCAAAACTACGTGTATTATATCGTGTTAGATTAGGTTAGTTGTGTTTTTTTTACTATAATTTCGTGTATTACGTCTATGTTATATTATTTCATTCGATTTATGAACACTATAGACATTCGGCTGCAGCTGAAAATATTTATAGACAATAATAATTATTGTTCATTGAGCTTATTAAATATAATTGTATTTTTAATCGGCTGCGCCGTAGTCTCCAGACGATTAAATAACGGATCGAGAAACCGGCTTGCAATCGTCGTTAAAATAATTTTATGTGAATGTGTTGACTTCACGTGAAGAGTTACATACAGTTGTTGGAAAAAGTCATTAAACGCCAGGATCTTTGTTTTTTTTTATTTCCAACTATTTTCTCTCAAAATTTGATCATATGGTTTTTATTATCTTATACAGTTTTTATACATTATTAATTCATTGCGCGACTTTCCACTTCATATTTCAAAATGTAACCGAACCGATGTGAATGTTTCCCATTTTCTCGTTAATTTGTACCTGTCGTGGTTTTTAAATGATTAAAGATTTTAGGTTTTAGGTTTTCATTCGAAGCAATAATTTTTTTGGAGCAATACCATGATTTTTTTTTGACGTTATAGTGGTGTTGCATGCCACTACCATATATCATTGCCAAATGTTGAAACATATTTTATTTCTACATCTAATTTCTAATATATGTTGTCAAAATTATATACACAATTACACAATAGTGATGATGGGTGTGTCTACACTGTTGCAGGTGGGAAGTAAAATACAAAGAGTTAGTTAACTTTTATTTGTACCCAACGATAAATGTTCACTTACGAAAAACAATTCTGAGGGGAGCTTATTGTTAAGCAATTCTTTAGAAGATTTCTGGTATAGAAAAGTTGTTTATTGATCCGAAAAAAAGCAAAATAAAATCAATATTTATTTTGTTATCAAATTATTTTCTTGAACTCTGACCATTGTGATTCATTCATAGACAATCTCCAGTGTAAAACCGACGGGCTTATAGATAGGCGGTAGGTTGTAAGTATACGCGATGTGGTGTGGATACAATAATATAAACGCCGGTTGGTGGAAGAAAAACCCGTTAGGTACGTGTCGCGTGAATGCTCGCCGTCCGTTTGGTCAGTGTCGGCTCCACACGTCAGTCGTACACGTGCTAAACAACACGTTGGACGGACCCGATTCCGTGCAATATTTTCGCGCGCAATTCAATTTTTTTTTCTTGAATACAAGTACTAACAGTGTGTGGTGTAGTGTCTTGTGCCGTGCGTACGGACGGATCGGTATTTATTTTTTTCGAATAATCAGACTGAATTTCACACGGATTGCCATCATCCCTCGGACCTGCAGCAACCGAAATCGTATTGTGGACTACTAATCCCCGAGAGGTATCCGTAACACGCATACACCCGAGGTTAGTATATATAATGTTATGGCTCTTTTATATAGTGCTCGAAATGTGACACACGTTTTCAAAAAACTAATAACATATAAATCTATCACAACAAACTCTCTCTTGGGAAGTCTTGCTTGAAGTCAAATTATTGTTCATATTAGGTAAATTACTTGCAAATTATTTGCAATACTCATATTATTACATATTACGGGCGAGTGTTTAAAAAGTTTGAAACGATGAATTTGCACCTTTTTGTTAGTTTCAAAAATGTATGCCTATTCAAAAAAATAATTATTTTTTTAAAACTATTGTGAAAACGCATCGTTTATTTTTGGAAATATTAACATCGTTAAACGGCTTAACACAATTTTTATGATGTCTTTACTCAATTCAAGTTGACGTTAAAAATTTAACGCTGCACAATTTAATTTTTTCCGACACCTCGTAAATTGTAATATTGTTTTTAAATACGTATATACTGTATAGAATAATTTTAAATCTATATAAAAACATGTTACAATGCATTTTCCGGGGATTAATCGATTTTTTAGCGAACTCATCTAAAACAATATTTAATCCCGTTAGAATATTAAACTATACGAGTACAAGTATATGTTAAAGCATGATAATTCACAGCGGTTCATTTCTCAATAGACTGCTTATTGAGCACTTTATTTCTGAAAAGTTTGATCCGCTTCAGTCGATCCATTGATTTATTTTGGTCAACGAACACGAAACAGAAACGGGCATCATCCAACAAACAGAGCATTTACTGCAATTCGCATGTGTAACACAAAATTTCCACCCTTCTTTGAATGGATAGGTGATGGTGGATCCATGATGGGTACCTGAGTCATATTTTTTATCGAATTGGTACTTATGGAATAAATTAATAGTGTTGTATGAGAGTTTGTTTTGTAATCGAAATTGGTGGTCCACACAACTTTTTACCTGCCCATCTTCTTAAAATATGATTCGGCGCCACTATACATTGTTGAATTTCATTTGCGTCCAATCACCATATTATTTTTTGTTTCAAATTAATTAATTTTACGACACCTTGTTATTTGTATAACTGAAGTTATTTTTAATTATTGAACATCGATGGGAATGATAATTGACGACTTTATTTGGGGGGACGATTTAACATAAACCTGCATTTAACGAATTCTATTTAGTGTTGAATCCAGATAATTTTCTGAGGGAGGGATGACTAACTTTTTTTCCATTAGACATTTCGATTTAAAATGTAATAAGTAACGAGTTTTGTACATTAAATAAATATATTTTGTCAATACAATTGTATTTATCAGATAGAGCGAATGAAATTTCAGGTGCGAATTTGTCGTAATACTAACGTTATATTCTCAAGACGATATAATTTTTCGAATCGCCATGCGATTTAACATCGTGAAAACTTCGTATAAGTTTTTTTTAATGATTTTAATAAGATAATGAAATGCATAGCAGTCACGCTCGAATTCAAACATAACCCAATATGTCACAATGCTGCCACAGTAATCCACGTAAAACAGTCACTTATACCAAGGCATAAATAGATGGTGTATGTATATTTTTTTTTTTTATAATCATATCATTTTTACTTTTTCACGTTCAATTCGAAATAGGTACCTAATATAATATTACCGAGTCTAAGCACGTTCGTGCGGTTTTTAACGACTAGGAAATAATATGAAAACCGCATACGGATACCTTATACGGAATATTGTTTTAATATAATAATTTAAATAAAAAATCATTGAGTACCGTGTTGAATTTGATGTCGCTTCTTTTTTTCTTTTTTTTTTATAACCTTGCCCCTTGTATTGTTATTGAATACAATAAATGAAGATACGCACCTATACTTATTGAGCTATTGATTTTTAATATATTATAATATTATCATTGTCAGTTTGTTTTTTTCTATAGAGATAATATTATATACTACTCACGGAAATGATTAAACTAAATATCTATATAATGTTAGACATATACAGGTATATATATATATAATTATATGTATTATGAAATGTAAAATGCATAAAAACTTAATTATATTTTAGATAGGTAAAAGTAGTGTTTCGATATTTATATTAATTTATGGCCGACAATTAATTGGAAATTATATACGATTGGCTTTGTTTTAAATCGTACCAAAAATATAGTTAACGGACTTTCTTATTATGTATACACTTTATTTGATATAAAATTATAATTATAATTTTTCCGTATAGGCGCGTAATGTTAACAGTTAACAGTTAAATAAACGTTTTAAACACTAAAATACTATTAGAAATTAAAATGTGTGTACGTAACTTTTTAACTGTCAGTTGAATATTATGTATTTACCATTTATGTTATTATTGTTATATGACTTGTTAGTGAATAGATACTTGAATAAAATGTTTTATGCGAGACAGTTTTATTTAAATAAAACAATAACGATTTTATATGAATCGAGTAAACCAACTATTCAGGGGGGGGGGAATCTGAAGATTAGTATGCTTATAGACCAGCGGTCCCCACTACAGGATTTCGGAAAGAGTCATAAATAATTTTTGAAAATTACTTACAGACCCCATATAGTAAAGCAATTTGAATTTGCGTAATATTAACTTATAAAAAAGGGTTTTCGTTAAGTGCATTTACTTTTTATTTAATAAAATCATGCTCGTACCTACTTATATGTCAAACTGTTAATTCAATAAAAGTTAAAAATAAATAAGAATAATATGAACCGTTATAAAGCTGTTAAAAAAGCTAAAATATTATTTGACACTGCAGTGTTTAAAAAACTATAAAATTCAATTTTTTTTCTCGAGTATTTTGAGTATCGTGCCGAACTGATAAAATTGTATATAATATAACACTACACAAATGATTTCTACTTAAATGGTAAGAATACCATAAAGTATATCCTACTCGAATGTACACACCAAACACGTAAAAAATGGCACTTTAAAATCACCTCAGTTTCTAATCATTCAAGAACCGAAAATTGTAGGCCGTGGCCTATCAATTTTTTTTATTATCCGTGAAAAACTTAAATAAACGTATTAGGGTTCGGTCCATATCGAAAAGGTTCGGGAACACAGCTGTGCTATTACAATAAATAATAATTAGAAACCGAGAATAATAATGCAAATTAATTTCTGGGTGTTTTACCCATATAAATAATCGTATTATACCTATGAATGATATGCCTACCTTTTGAAGTACATTTATGTTGTAAGACGAGTCAGAAAAAAGAAACATAATACGTATACGGGTATTCTAATGGTATAAGTAATTTAGTATAACGATGAACGTATAGAAATGTAAAAAAAAAAAGTGATGTCCATAGGAAGTTGGTTTTTTTTTCTAATGGGGTCCGAGACGCTATAATACCGTGTAGTTTTTTTTTTTACTGTAGCTGCAGCGGGAGGCGGGACACAAAAGACCGCGCGTCTATAATAAACGTTAAATATAAATTAATAGAATATTGAAATAAAATAAAATAATAAAAAAATAACCTTAGTCATGTTGATTAATAGTCGCGGTATACGACGACGGTACAGAACTTTCGCCCGGATCGGGTATAATAACAATGTTTTTTTTTTTTTTTTTTTTTTTTATCATTATATTATTATAGATTTTAAATTTTCGGACGACTATACGACTACACGCGCGGTTTCGGTTTCTATGCAACCGCGGTGTCGATTTTATATCCATTACCCAATAACCGACGGTACCGACCGTCGGTTATTGAGACGAGAGATTCGCGCGACAATTCGTCTGACGGGCGTACGATATCCAATTAATTAATATAACAATATGAATTAATAATTGTTTGAACTTTAAATACGATAGTGTATAGTTTAATTGTAACGGCGATAACGCGCCGTAATAATATTATATCCGGTAAACGACAATGCGAAAAAAAAAAAAAAAAAAACAAACAAAAGTGTATAAATGTCACGAACGTGTGTACCTACCAAAACCGTATATTATTATGCTCTACGGTGGTGAACAAACGGCTACCACAATACCCGTACGACAATGGCACGGCGGTGTATAATAATATTAAACAAATAAAACGATGACAATAATAATATTACGCTATTAATATTTTTGTTTTTCAATAAAACTCTCGCGCGATCGCCGCGGTCCGATGACGGTGTAATCAATATGGGCATCAACGTGCCTACACCTATTATCTATACGTAACGGACAATATTCAACAGACCGTCGCCGGGCACCTATCATTGTTATTATTATTATTATTGATTTATTGTTTTACGCCGCGGTGTACTTTTCCGTGTGTTGTGTTGCGAGCATCCTTTATACGGCAATACGGCAATCTGTTGTCGTCGACCCAAATCGACCGTAAAAACGATTAGCCGTGTTCGCCCTCCCCCCCCCTCCCCCCGATCACGTGCTGCCACCGCTGGCCAGACGATCAGACTTCGTATACAATAATACAAAATAATTATCTATCGGTCGCGACGATCTCGCGTTGATCACTTTCGTTCGTTTCCGCCAAGAGATGAAAGCTATAATAGTCTTGTCATTGTGTTCCGGCCCCCGGATACACAACTGACTCCGTATGCATGTATATAAATATTATCGTTTGTGGCGATGGTCGGCGAAACGTTTGCAAACCACCGCGCGTTTTTCACATCACCCGCAGCCCACCATTGTCTACGTTATATACACTAAATTGGCGATTAAAAAAAAAATTTTAAAAAAATACGCACACACCAACTATAATACGTCACATAAGTACTTACGCAATGTATTTCGTTGGTTTATGAAATAAAAACACAAGTAACAGAAATGTCCAAGTCATTGGATAAAGAGGATTAGAAATGCACAAGTAATAAGGGATCTAGTTTAAGATGAGTATTGGATTTAGTATACATTAAGTATACTTGATCAATGACAGAAAAAACGAAAGAGAACCGATTGAAATTATACGGTGATGGTGTGTCTGTTGAGATTTCAGATACATTCGTCCGGTACATTCGTTTTGTTTGTATCATATTCTTTTCCTTCGTCTCTTTTCCCAACTATTTGGAATCAGCCACCTTGGTTTTAAATCTTTCACGGTTTTCCACATCATAACTATCGAAACAACTGCTATCCCTCTTTTACTAATTTATTATACTATCCTTTCTATAGTGACTCCACCCGACCAAGCTTTCTAGTCTCTGCTGTACTCATCGTCTGCTCTACCTTTCTGTCCAATACCAAACATGCTAAACCGTGTTGATAAAATAGAACATATTTGACCGTTTTATAACCAGGACCCAACTCGTATGTGCGATCCCCTCCACACAATGAAAACCACTTAGAATATTCATTATCCTAAATGGTTTTCACACGGACGTACCGCATTGACCTTTGACCTTCCGTCCGTATACTTACACGCTCCTACATAATATCGCGTCACCAAACGGTGTCTAGGTCACGTTTATTTTGAAGAGCTCGTCTGTATGACCTAAATACGCGTATATCGTGTTTTCTGCACACGCAATATCCGCTTTTCCTCCGATCGCACTGACGTCATATATTATCGTCGAAGTGCCAATTTGTCTCTGTCTCGATTCGATTTTCACAGTGGTCGCGATAGAATGAAACCTGCCGACGACAGTATAGTAAACCGGGATGAAAAATACAAAATACTGCGACATACTTCCAATTTCTCATGTGCACGTGTTGAGTATATTATTATTCGAAATTTCGCGAAAGTAACGATGATAAATTCGAAAGATAAACATAATTTTGAAAATTGATTCGGATTTTATGTTTAACCTGTAATTTTTGAAAATAAATTTTGTCGGAATTATATTATTTTGAAAAATATATTTTGTTGAAATTTTATTCATTATAATTTTAATTTTTAATTTCTTTTTAAAATAAAACTTTAACACGAAACTTATTTGATTATAAATATTATTATCATCTTTTAGAAGAAGAAACAAAAAAAATTTTTGGTCAATCAATAATTTTTCTTTCTGAATTTAAATTTCTTTTTGAAACACAAAAGACAAAATAAAAAAAATAGAGTTTCACATTATAAAATAATTGGTACTTACGTCAATATTCATTAAAATGTACACAATACTACTAAATTATTACCATTGTTTGGTTTTAATTCTATTCATCTAATAGTTTTTCAAGACACTATTATTGTAATTAGAAATAAATGTACGGTTTTAAAATAATGCGCGAATTAAAATAGGTTACATTTTTTAATTACAATACTAATTTTTAATACTACAGTTGAATAGTTCGAAAACCAATGGAGATATGAAATAAGTATTCTAAATATATCTAATGTTCTATACAGAGTGATTTTATCTCTATTCAAATTTGTGTTCAAAAGGGGGGTCTATTTGAAAATAAAAAGTATGTACTTATTTAAGGTATATGGGAGTATAACAGTTTTCTTTAATTAAATGATTTTTATATATTTATTTGATAAGAGAGAGAGTAGATTGTATAATTTTCCTTATTTGTATTGGCGTTAAGGATTCATTCAATATTGTATAATAATATGTACGTACCTATATTTAAGTTAGATAGAATATTGCACAACACTATCTAAAATTATTATTCTTAATTTTTTTTAAATTATATTATACTTAATATAATTAGATAAACACATTTTGATTGTGACGAAAACTTATTAAATCGATATAGATTTTTCAATGGTTATAAAAAAAAAAGAATAAAATACTGCAATTTAAAAACCAAGATCGCACAGTCATCATATTGTTATTGAGCCAATGCGTGAAATTACAGAAAAGAACTTCAAATACATATAATATTGCATAGGTATCTCAAAAAGAAAAAAAAAAATTTATCCAACGCAATGCCAAGTGGATATTCAGTGAAACGTAATTTACATTTTTTTTTTTCAAGTGTAAATACACTCTGTACAAACAACGATGAGTTTCTTATTATAACCATTAACCATCATGAAAGGAATAATAATATTTTAAATCGCTAAAGGAGAACTCTTTTATTTGTTTTCGAAATTCTTAAAACATAACTAGGAAATTTCCAAAAAGTCCCGATCTTATGTCAAGTCCCTATCAAATCAATATACTCGTGCAAGTTTCTCTGCGAGTATTGTGTCAATATTGGAAATTCCACCGGTCGGAACATTGTAAAGTAACGTAATAGTATTATATAACAGTCGAATGAATCGCGGTTTTCTTTCCGATGTGAAAATTACCGAATTCAGAAAATACTATTGTTTAACTCTAAAATGTATATAATAATGTATACTAAAAATATTATGATGGGTATCTTATTGAAAACAATAGTATCATCAATTTTTGATAGGTCAGCGCGTAACTGCAGACGTGTATAAAATCGATACTAGTGTACTATACATAGAACACAGAAGCTGCAGTTCGTATCACGAGTTCGTATAAACTTCGTTTACGGGAGTCTTGGGGAAGGGGAGGGGAATTTGAAACGTACGAAATTCGCAATATTTCTATGCCGCGAAATAGGATAAGACAAATGATACTAAACGTAGGATAATATATTATTATAAGATCGCGGAACATAATATAACGACCGCTACAGCATGCAGCAGCCGCAGTAATAATAACGGTTTCGCGTCCGTTATATTCGCGCGTTTTGTAAAATATATATTTTATTTATAGATGTTATTATTGCGTAGTTATAACAAGGCGTAGCCCACGAGTAATGAAAAGTCGTTTATAATAATATGTATTGGTCATACGCGGCGATATTTTTAATGAAACGTCCCTAAGTATTATTCCGTTAGGAATTAGCGGAATTTATTTTCGACGATGGGTTGCGAAAACCGGATAAGCATACGCCGCACCGACGCGGTCGTCGCCGTAATACGAGGAGACTTTAATGCGCGCGCACATATTATATTAATAATAATGATAATGATAATGATTTATCAAAGACGCCGTTTCGCGCATTTATACACCGTACGGACGATGACGGTTGTCGTCGATTGGCGGTCCTCGGACAGACTAAGGAGAACTGGTCTCTCGAGTGCGTATAGAATTTAGGTCGGCGTATAGGTTAGGTGAACATAGTATAATATTGTGTGTATATACATACGGTATAATAATAATATTATTATTATACTGAACGTGGTACTTCCACGAGGGTCACCGGTCAGAAATAACCGGCAAAACATAGCTGCGCACGCCGAGTGTATCGACTTATTAACTGTTTCACGTCGTCGTCGTCATCTGCATACTCGTCAGTATAGGCACGTATTATTATTTGATATCGATTTTTTTTTTTTCACGAACCTATATGTATAAACACACGTTTTAGGTGGGTAGGTATCATAATATACTATTATTACCGTAATAATATGTTATTATACGCCGCCGCCACGCCGGAGGAATAAACTGCTGTAATTTACAGCGCTTCGAAAAATAATATATTATATGTGATACCATAAAGCCTATAGTATAAAATATAATACGTGCAGGTATATAATACCTGTATAACATATACATATATAGTGTATTATCGTTTTATGAGAATGATGTGGTTCACTGTGCGCATGTCACGCGTCTTTGCAGTGTTTTAAACACAATACAAACGTGTTAAAAAAAAAAGGACCAATTTCCGCGGTTCAAACATATTATTACTATTTTGTGTCGTATACGGATATAAAACTATATACGCGAGTATAATATCCAGTGTTACCCGTCGCCATCGTGCAGTACACAATATACATGCAAAATAGTATACATGCAGGATGGTTATTTTATTATAATACAAACCGGCATCGATTATTATCTATATATTGTATACGAAGATTTAGAGTTCGTATTCATTTTTCCTGGGGTTTATTTTCAGATAAAATATCACCCTTATGATTAGTGACATAGAATTTCCATTATAATTTCCTTCAGCAACATACATTTTTTAAACGATGCTCTATAGATAAAATTTTTCTAAAAAAAATGTGCTGCACACAATACACATACACTATAATCCTATCAAATTTAGGTACCGTTTATAAGTTCAGACAGTTTAAAATGTTTGTCCGGAGTTCGGTGGTATCTATATATTATTTGGGTATGCAATTTATTACCCTTAGTTATTACTCCGATCTAAATTGTAAACTGTATTATATTATAAAAAAGGGTACCTATATGAATTAAATTTACTCAAAATCGTTGTTTTATGAGAGAAAGAATCATCCTGTGTACGCTGCTGACCATGAAAACCTACTGGCACACAACGCTATATATTATTATCATCATGCACATTCCTTTCGTGATGGCAGAATCTCAGTATAATTGAAACGTTTTACAAGTGTGCCTCGTGGTATTCGGCGTCTTACTATAAACAGAAGTGCTTCCTATTTCATGTGCTGTAAAACAAATCAATATATTATTATCTTTATAAAACCGTGAACTTCAAAATTCCATGTACATGCATACAAGTATTCACGTCTCCAGTGTGTAAGATTTAGAATATAAAGCGAAGAAACTATTATATAGATTCACTACACAAATAACCATACTTTTCACACTTTTTCTTGTACCTTATACAAGTAGCGGATTTTCTGCCCGGTAGCTTTTTATTTGAAAACTTCGAAATTTAATCGGTGTTACCACAACTATAATTTGTTATATTCCTTTTAGGATTTATAGGATTTATTATAAACAGTGGAACTATATAACTGAAAATATTGAATATTTTTCGACGTAATTTTTGTAAGCGAAAAAATAACATTTTTTTTAACCGAGCTAAGTTAAACAATTTTTAGATACTGAGTATAGCGAAGAATGTATTGGTATACTAAGATGTTATTTTTTTTTCCTTTTTTTTATCCTGTGTACAAAAATTCGACCAAAAATCATGCTCAGATATATATATATATATATACGCGTGGCAACATTTCTGAAAGGGAATGTTGTCCAGATGGTATATTTGGAAGGTCATTTTTTGATTTTTCAAACGGTTATCTAGGAAAAAACGGGATAAAATGTCGGTAAACGGAAAATGTACGAAATGTAGGTATTAGTAAACAAATATTTCGGCCTTCTTTTTTTCTGTGAATTTTTCTACCAGCAATTTTACTCCGATTTACAATGGTAGCACTTTTTCTGAAAGTAAATCTGACTGGGAAGGTACTTTATGGAGGTCATTTTTCAATTTTTCCAGCAAATGTAAAAAACCGTGAAAAAAGGGGGAAAAAATAAGAAAATATATAATGCCTATTTAATTATTTTACCATAATATGACATACCAGGTGATTCATTTAAGTGCATTCATTATCTCGGAAAGTATTAACTTTTTCCGGAATTTGTTTTCCAGAACACTTAAGAAACAAGCTGCTCCACAATTTGATAATAGTGTTATTATTTTTCACCCTTATTTTTTGGAGTAAAACAACTACCTTCTATTGATTTTCAAATTGCAACCTATATTAAAAAGTCTATGAATAGTTTGAGTATTAGTTAAAATAAATTTTAGTGTTGAAATTTTTGAATTCTGTCGAGCCATTAAGGTACACTAATGGTACTCCACGACTCTACAGCTTGTTTCTTGAATGTTCTAGAAACAAATTACGGAAAAAGTTAATACTTTCCGAGATAATGAATGCACTTAAATGAATCACCTGGTATATATTGTTGACAAAGCATCACTATCAACTGAACTGCGCTCATAATCGTTTTTTCGTTAGCAATAGTTTATCGTTGATAAACAGATATACATTCAATTACTTATAACAGTAATTACGTCTATCTTCATTATCCTAGGACGTCTTTTTTTAATTTTACCTTTTAACTTATAAGAGTCATAATGAGTTGTATGTATTTTTGTTAACTTTTAACCGAATGCTTTATTGTTCATTAAACATAACCTAATCGAATCAATTATTTATTCATTAACTGGCAGTCTACCTTCTCAAACCGAGTTACCGACAAGTATAATATAGTACCTACCCAAAATGCATTGGGACTTAACTAGTTTACTATCGCTACCAATATATATCAAAACCACTGGGGTCCGGGACCCAACTCGGACGCAGCCCAATAATGATATACAGAACTATTATTATACGTAGCTTGTTAAGTCGTATCATATCGCGTCCACCGTCCGAATAGAAACGCGTTTACAGATGTTGTTATACGCGGTTATAGTTTCCGCGACCGTCTGAAAAGATGAAAAAAAAACCCCCCGAAAAATAAACCGCGATCGCATATTATACGTTTCCAAACCCTCATAATACGTGACGTGTACACACATACCTATAATAATAATAATATTATGTTACACAGCGCTGCGGTCGCGCGATTTCACACGCACTCGCGCGATTATTTTGTGTCCACGAAAAATTATTAATAATCAACGGTACACCGGCTGTATTATTATTATATTATTTTTATAATGGTGTACACAACGGACGAATGTAGACCGAGACCAATTTTATTACCCGACTTACGAGAATATAATATATATAGCATAGGTACATGCATAATATTGTTATTTTATACCAACGCGGGTATTTGTTTCTTATATTATATTTTCATTTTGCTTCCGTCCTCCTCTCGGTGGAGACAATGCGCGTAACACGAGCGGCAACGGCGGCGGCGGCCACCGTTGTTGTAGTTATTATTATGAATTATTATGTTACCTGCCTATTATTACTTTTTTTTGTTTTTTTTATCGTGGTCCGGGAGCGGGTAAAATATTGTTGGTTATTCGACACTGTAATGTCACGACGGGTAAGGTGCCAGTACCGCGGGTTTTCGTGGCGCACTGCAATGGGGCCGATGACATCGCGAAGGCTGGAAAAAATAGCATTTATCAAATTGGACCTTATCGTGGTTTTGATAGATATTAGGTATAGCACACTAATCGGGTCTCAATGAGTTTTGGGTACTAGTTGGGCATTAACGTTTAAAAGAAATACAAAACATTTTTCTTCTCATTTTTACAAGCTTAGAACTTAGGATGTATTTTTCTATCATTTTATCCTTTAGACATCTTTTTTTTTTTTAATTTTGATCGCAAAACTCGACTTGAATGTGCCGTTTTCATTGACTATATGCGTTTTAGATTTACACTCACAATAAGACGCTATGTTACTATTATAACTTCTTTGGCGTATAGTATTTATGTAGGTTTGGATCAACGAGCAAGTTATGTTTGATAAATATAATATTATTTTTCTTTCGCGGTTTCGGGAAAAATTCCCGCATCGCGGTAGTTGATACAGGAATGTAAGTACAGGAATAAGTCAGTCCCTATCGATTGCGGCGTCCTAGTTTATGTGTTTGGAGGTGTTTAATTTGTTGCAGTCATCATAATATATTTAATGTCGGCAGAATTTTTCGTTTTTATATTCGCTACATACTATAACAGATACTCTGTTTTAATAATAACATAGCCGAAATGTGTAAATGGTAATATATTTTAAGTAGAATCTTATAGTACGGATTTTATTCGAAAATCAATCACATGTACCGTAACTCGGACGTATACGCGTATAATAATAACACAGAGTTACACGTGTATTACAATAACCGGTTATAATCTCATGTTACATTATATGGTAATCTTGAGTGCCTATATAGACACGTTTCCTACACGGTTTGATTCGCTCGTAGTTATATTATTAGGCATTTCGTTGAGAAAAGTTCAATAACGCATATGAAAAGCCACATGATGATAGACGTGTTTCCGGAAACAAATATAAAACTAACGAATATCAAACAAATACTATACTGTATTCGTTTAAGTGTATATTTAGCACAATAAACGAAAACGATTTTATCGATTTCGTTATGCGCGATCGTTTTTTTTTTTTTTAAATAATAAAAATCGAATCTATTCTTCTTCCTCTTTGCACGCAAGTGAAGTCAGCTATATTATCTTATTCTCGCTGTTGGCTTAAATATCTCCTTGCCTACTAGCACATTTTTTTTCCACTCGTTCTCATATTTCCTCCAATGACCTCTAGCCAATTTTTTTCCTGACCATCCTCTTCTCCGGCTCCCACGTCTATACATTTAACTTGTCGACTATCTACCTGACCATCTCAAGTTATCCTCTCTAATTTTTTTCCCGCAGTACATTCTATTCGAATAACATCAACTCTTATATTATAATATTCGTTCTTAATCCGGAATCCCATTTTACCGGGTCACATCTCACATTCTTCACCATATAATATAACAATATTTATAAAATCGTATATTAATTTAAAACACGATTATTTATACCCAACATGAAATACACACTGTTATTATTTCCATATTAACTGCGACTAATTCACTGTTTAATTTTTTTTTTTTCGTGACCCACGTAGAATTTAATACGCTTATAATCACTAGGTAGATGGACCAGAGACCGGGTCCCGTGTCCATATCATTATCCGCGAGGAAATGCAAATTTATTAAATTTACATACTATATTTAATTATTCTTGTTGTCCCAAATACTGCAAAAACGAATTATTAAAATCTCGTATTTAAAAAAGATAATGTTGAGTTAATCACTAAATTTTGAGTAGATACATTATTTTAAAGTGTTTAACGACCAACGAGAATCCGACGAGATTCTTCGACTGTATAACCCAAAAAATATTTTGTGAAGTAATAACTAAAAAAAAAAACAAAAAACAATGCGCTCAAATATGCATACATTACGTGTAATAAATTGCGTTCGACGGCGCTACATATATGCTTAGTTCACATGTAACATGTTTTTATTTTTGTTTCTATAATAACTCTACTAAGTATTTTGTCTGATTTACAACATATATATTATTATATTATATTGTTTTCCGCGAGATAACCTGCGAATACCAGCCGCCGAGAACTAGATTCCACGATAATCATTTATGTAATTCAATTGTGCCGAGTATTCGCCATTTCATTCCGTATACTTGCGATTTTCTCAGACGCAACGACATACGACGTACCATTTATTTTGCTCTAATGACGACGATTAAGTGCACAAAGACGAGTATATTATATTATAGTTAACCGTACGCCGTAACGGTTCTGGTGCCAATTGTCGTCCGGATGACATCGGTAAAGACGTACCTATATAAATATATATTATAGCGGATAAAGAAACTTCTCCTCCCTATCATAAACCCTCGTCGCGATCCCGCTATTTTTCGCGAGTATATCACAGTCGTGCCCGTAAATTTGTGGCTGAGTAGTGATCATTTTTTCACATTTTATCCCGTACAATATACAATACGCGCGAAACCAAATATAGAAATGCAGTCATCGTATACATTATTATTATCATTATCATATTATATAGACGCGGACGAACTATATACGTTCCGCGTACGAGTTTTCCGTTATACTTATAAAGATATACTATTATTCTATTAAAATATTTTTTTTATTTTTATTGTTTTTTATCGCTATACAGAGAAGACATGACGTGCGGCATAGAATGCATCGATAAATGGCTGACCAAAGCCTTTTACAGACTCGGCCATATAGTGGCCAGACATCCTGGGTACTTTTTATTGGTCCCCGTGTTTTTGACGATCATCTGCGTCACCGGGATCCAGCGGGTACAGTTCGAAATCGATCCCGAATATCTGTTCAGTCCCGAACACGGACCAGGCAAGACTGAACGAGCAATTGTCGAGAGCCAATTCAAAATGAACTATTCGTCGCTTTTTAATCCGACGCGGATCACCAGACCAGGTATATGGACAATGCGAGAAGGATGTATACTAATATTATAGGAGAAAAAAACCAATAAAATATCTGTTTCTTGAGTAGTTTCAAATATCGGCCATATATAGAAGAAAAAAAACCGTAAACCCCATCATTTTTCTAGCCCCTAAAAATATATTTCGATCGAATTAATTACTATATGTACACGCATATAGTATTTATTTATTTTTATAGATAAAAAAAAAATAGAAAGAAAGAAAAGTGAAATTTCTAAAGCCTATCTATAATATTTTTTTTTAAAATTATAATAATAATAATAACAACATCAACGTTACGGGCGAATATTTCAAAATCTATCGAACAATGTAAAAAATGCACATTAGATTAATAAATGAAGACGATTTCATCAATGTGACAAAGACATTTTTTTAAATTATTAAAGCCCTGTTTTAATCCGACTTATTAAACAGTTATAACGGGAAATTCTATTATCGAATATTTGCCATTTATATCTTAAAAATGATAAGATTATAATAACTAAAAAGAATAATGGCTTCGCAATAATTAACGAGATTAATTTGTTTTTATAACTGATGCAAATGCAATAATAATTTCTATAGAACGTAGATACAATTTTTTTTTTTTTAACTGTAGACGACAAGTAACCAGTCAGTTTTAAACGTATACGCGTCTGTTTGAAAACAATCTTACATACACCATATACAAATGTAATACTATTTTCCCGACAGTCATTTTTATCAGTGGCGTAATAGCCGGACAAAATTCCTTTCGTTCATTTTAAAAAAAATCTCAATTCTCCACAAATCAACACTTAAAAATGACATTTTTTGAAATTTCTTAGGGAAAAGGATGGGGTGCGAAAATTCCAAAACCCCTATCCCCTGGCTGCACCGCTGATTTTTATAATACCGTATATATTACATCAATACCGTTTTATATCATATTTCACAGGGCGTTTCGGTCGAGTGATAGTGATACCAAAACACAGTGATACTATGCTGTCCGTGGAAATATGGAAAGAATTACGATTGTTGGACAACATCGTCAGAAACGCAACGATCACATGGGGTCCGGAAAACATGACTTACAAATACGATGACATATGTGCGCGATGGATAGATCAGTGTTTCCCGAACGATATTCTAAACCTGGACTACGTTATGGAGGACGTGGAAAACGGTACGCTGAAGCTCACGTTCCCGATCATGTTTAATCCAGTGACGTGGGACGCGCACACATTTCCGGTATATTTCGGCGCCACGGAAATGGACGATGACGGACTCATCACGAGAGTGCCCGCGTTACAACTCGTTTACTTCATTACTGCTGACACAAAAGCTCAAGACCAAAGGTAATCATTGAGTATGTATGTGACGAGTCTTCTTCTCCCTCGCCTTCTCCTTAATTATCGGGAGTCGGTCACCATGGTTCCAAACTTCCACATGACACGATCTCTTATCCCGCATACGCCAGCTGTCCTCATATAATTCTCAATCACATCCAACCACCTCTTTGTCGGTCATCTTCTTACATTTATTTTCATTACAATTTTAACTGCTTCGAACTCCTGTATTCCCACAAAATGCCAGCCAGATATCTCAGTCTTTATTTTCTCTCGTTTTGTCTACTATCGAAACTACGCACCTAAGCTATCTTTTATGTACTCATTCCTTATCCTATATGTGATTAGTGAAAAAAAAATGAAAAGTTTTTGATAGCTATATATATTGATTATAGGTACGTATACAAGAGGAATTTAGGGGCTAACCTCCCCTCCTGAATTTTGATCATTATACTAGTTCTAAAATTCAAAATATTTAATTTGTTTATTTATGAACCCAACCGAAATTGTTTTCTAGTACATCTAATTGATTATAATATGCAACTGCGACCAATTTTCGGGCATTATACTTGACGTAAGTTTACATTTACTGAACGGTTTGCACTGCTGATTGCATGTTTTTTCTGATAAGAAAAAATATCGAGATGCTTACTCATATATATATATATATATATATATATATATGCTAACCGATGTGACGTTTTAAAAGTTTTACGTTATAATAAATCCGCTAGGTTAACAAATATTTTTGTTTTATGGAAATAATATCATTACGGTTTAAAAAATTTCCCGTCAAAACATTAATATGCATTATGGTCTATTTAACCGTTGTAAATTCGTAAAAATAATTTCCGTATGTCCCGTTCTAGGGTTTCCTTTAAAAGGTATAAATATATTATACTTGAGTTTTAATCGAATATTTAAACAAACTTTAATGACAGTACGAAAAAAAACTACTGAAATAAAACACCTAATAAGCTGATAAACTTTGTTTCAATAATATAATCGCTTACCATTAAAACTAAGTGCACTTGACTAAATTTCAGGTAGTACAATACCACTATTAAATATAGTCTTAATAACTTATACTGTACGCCGTACATCTATTTACTCAAAATAAATAATGTTTCCCCTCGTTCAATTACAATAATATTATATTGTCTGTCGGTAATTCACGTGTTTTCACGAAATAGTTTTTGAATAATAAATACAATGACCTGATATTTAATTCGAAATTCATTGTTTCAAAATGTGATGAAAGTTTTTTAAATAATTTAACGTAACAAGTCGCTGGATAACGTTGACAGCTCGAGCGATATTAGCGAATCGACTTTTTTTAAAAAATAAGTTGAGGTTATTCATTTTTATATTCACTCGAGCGCATAATTTAAAGGTTCGGGAAAAAAAATGAATGATAATAGGGATGAACTTAGTGAAAATTCGTAAAATAACTACTATGTTCAGGACAACAAGCTGCGACATTTTCCTTGGATTCATCAATCAGATTAGATTCGAATTTGTAGTTTTTGTCTATTTTATTGTCTTTATACTTATATATACAACCTACCTACTTGTTGTTACCTATGCCTGTTATAAGACTCTCGCTATAAATATTATTACCTACCTATTTTATGACCTACAAAGCCATTTACTTTCGTATTCCCTATACTGATTAGTAATTGCCTCGAAACAGATGTTTTCGAAAATAGAAAGTATACAGGCACATAGGTATTTTTCAAAACCGACAATTTATTACGCGTTTATACTCGTATAATGAAGCTTTAAACTTACAATAATATTAAAGTGTACACTACTATACATTTTCACGCGCATTCGAAGTCGTTCAAATGAAATGTATAGGTTGGACGGTTAGGTTAGGTAAGTTGTAGGTAAGTTCGAAATTAATGTTCGGTTTTAAACAACGTTCGCAGGGGTTCGGTGTGGGAAGAGGCGTTCTTGGACGCAGTAGGTAAAGCCGAGGACTCGGGCCGGTTCCGTCACATATCCACAGCTCGTTTCGGATCCCGGACAATGGACATCGAGCTGGAGAACAACACACGGACGGTTGTGCCGTACTTCTCGTCCGCATTCATACTGATGGCCGTCTTCTCCGTAGCCACGTGCATGATGACCGACTGGGTGCGCAGCAAACCGGTGCTCGGGCTCATGGGCAACGTGTCCGCCGCCATGGCCACGGCCGCGGCGTTTGGTTGCGCCATCTACGCTGGCATACCGTTCATCGGCATCAATTTCGTGTCGCCGTTCCTCATGTGCAGTTAGTATCCGCCCGATACTCATTTAATTATTATTATTATTCAAATTTGGTTATAAAATCATCGGTATTAGAAGCAAAGCGTATAAAAACTCCGTTATAATAAACACCGAGGACATCGGACCTCGTGAACTTCGACTGATCTATACGGGTGGAAAATAAAAAGGAATTTGAACGAGTTCAACGCAATCAAAACAAGGTTTTGTCACATGGAATTGTGGTGCAATGATAGGCCGAAAAACTCGAGGATTGCAGTGAGCGATGGTTAACGGATCGTTGCGTGTCCTGGTGACCAAACGCTAGGGGCAGGGTAACCCTATATCCAATAATAGGCGCACGAAGGTTAGGTTAGGTTAGGAAATTGTTTGTCATTTTTTATTTCACTATTTTAATTTTTTATACGTACGTTTGATTATCGCTGTTCTATCGTACCTTTATAATATATCAATTATAATAAATTGGCGTTCCGATATTATTACGCGCGTTATACTCGTAAAACGAATTTATTGTTAGCAAAATTGTTTTGACCGCGACGATATAAATACAAATTAAATCCTGGACGACACGAAATCACGCAGCAAGGTCGTCTTTTCGGCGTCTGACATTTCGTAATAAAACGTCATTATTTTTTCTGACCAGAATAAATTTAAAAAGAACCTACGGAATAATAACTAATAAATTCTTATGTATTTATAATATTCATTATAAAAATATATATTTTTTACCTAGCGGTTGTTTCTTTTTTTTTTTTTTTTAAGAACTACAGACGAATATTGAAATTGGAAATTAGAAATTGGCGAATTTAACATATTATTTACATCGTATTCAATACAACTAAATTCCGTGTGCATCAGTACATACATTTATGCTATTTCGTTTTTACACATTGCCAAAAATTTATTTTACATGGAACTCGTATTATTGTACCTACCGACTAAAAAAAAAAAAAAAATTGATAATCTATACGACTCATTGTAAAAAGACGATACACATTTACGATGAATCGTGTTAAAAAAATATACGAGTTTTATATCAATCGATCTGTCTTTTCATTTTAATTTTTTTTTCAACGCCCAGTCTATCATCGAACGAATAAAATATAATGCGACAGTATACAAAATATAGGAGACTAGGTGTATAGGTATATAATAATATGATATCCAAACCCAAACACATGTAGACATCGCGTCTATATAAATGCGAATTTCACGCATAAAAACCGAATAACGTGCGTCTGTTCGATTATATTATTATTATTATATCCGGCACGACTCTATTATACGAAATTTTTGTAAAAAAAAAAAAAAAAAACCGACGCGAGATAAACAATATTTTGCCCGTGAAATCGCTATTATCGTGAAATATTCGGATAGGTAAGCGATTTTTTTTTTGTTTTTTTGTTTAATCTTATAACACTTTAAACATAATTATAATTCTACGTACGTATTGTATCTATTAATCTTTTATAATTATACCTGTGAAGCTGCGTTTCGGTACAACATGTAATCGGGTCCACCGCGCAATGTACGAACAAGTTAATAATTAAAACGTAAACAACCGTCGTCGTAAAAATTGTTTTTTTTTTTTTTTTTAAACGTATCGGTAGGTACCTACTGTGAAATTATCAGACGTCAAATAACATCATATACTTATTATGTAGTCCGACTAACGGCACACGATATAGTATTATTATTATTATTATACTATTTACGTTTTTTTCCAAGTATATACACACGAGGATAATTCGAGTATACCTATATATATCATTAAAACTAAGCACACTCGGGTAAATTTCAGTAGTCTCTTAATGATAATTTATTTTTCAACTCGAATATAGTTTTATATGTTTTTCCTCTGGCGCGGAACTAGATCATTATAGGTAGATTAAATTGTATACTATTTACGTTTTTTGTTCTAAATATAATATATATACGAGTTTTATCGCTATCTAAATCATTAAAACTCAACGTACTCGGCAAAATTTCATTCTTATAATTATAATTTGTTTTTCAACTGGAATATAGTATTATAAGTTTTTCTTATTTCTATATATACTGAATGCGTTCAACTACGTAATTTACGCGTTTTCGAGAAAAATACTATCATACAAAAAAAAAATTGCTTTTACTAATAACAAAATACTATACTGATAGGTGTGCCACTTCGTGTAAAATTTTCTAACATTTCTGCTCGGCTATAAACTATAATTATATTGTGTCCACGTAAAACCGAATAAAAACTATAAACAACTCGAACATTTCAAATGACTATAAACAGATCAAAATATCGCCAGAATATTTTGACAATTTTACCATATCTAGAAATGGATATAATAAAATTATTCTTTGAAAATTTTAAATACCTACGATTGTTTTTAACCGAAATACAATGAAAATATCAAAACCAATAATAATTAAACCGTTATTTCCGTAAATTTTCTCATTTTTTCTCGGTATCCAAAGCAACAGTAAATTATTACAATAGAAAAACAGCTCTGAACGATGTCTAATATAGTTATATTATACAGAGTGATCAATCTATCGTAAGACACTCGTTATCTCGAAAAGTATTAACTTTTTTCAGAATTAAATTTATAGAAAATATAAAAAACACGCTGCTCTGTAATTTTACATTTATGTTATTTGTTGTCACCCTTATTTTTGGGAGTAAAATCACTACCTACTTTTGATTTTCAAACAGCGACATATATTAAAAATTCCAAAAATAGATGAAATTTTAGTTAAAATAAATTTTGATGTTTACATTTTTGGTTGCCATTTAAAAATTAAAATTAGATAGTGATTTTATCCCTAAAAATAAGGATGACAAAAAATAACATGAATATAAAATTGTAGAGCAGCTTGTTTAATTAGTGTCTTATGATAAATTCATTGATCACTCCGTATAGTTATTATACAAGGGGAAATAGCATTGATCATACTATTACCCCTTGTAAAGCCAAAATAATCTAGAAATCAACAAGAGTAAAAACGACGTATTGATATTTCCTATTAGTTTTAATCAATTTTTTTTAAAATAAAACTATTGCGAATCTATACATCTGTTAATATAAAGTACCACTGAGCAAATAATCTGTTTTTTTTTTCTTTAAGAAACGACGTGGTACTTTTTGGAAAAACAAAAAAAAAAAAATTTCCGAGAAGAAAAAACACCTCATAAGGTATCTTTATAAAATTAATATAGCTTCTATTCGTTACACACGAAATCTAAAATAAATGAAATTAGTTGACACGATCGTTTTTTTTTTTTTAAGTTTTATGTAATCAGATAACAAGCGAAAATTCAGTCTGCATTACAATATCATAATAATTTTCCGTAATTATTAGACCGACAATTTTCCTCGCAACGGAGATTTCAAATTAAGCCTATTATTAATTTAACGTGAGCTGCCTACTCTGCTGTTTATTTTTGCAATTAATACGAATGTGAACGTGTAATTTGTATACAGTCTCGTAAAAATGTTAATATTATATCGTACTATAATTATCGTATCTATAACAAAACAAATATAAAAAAAAAAAAAATACCAATTAACAAGTAAATAACAATTAGATTTCCATCGTAAATTTTTTTTACATCAATTTGAGAGCCTTTCTCCCTGGTTTCTATATTAAACTACCGAATAAGTATAATGATTTAGTTTAACAACGTTGATTGACAAGGGGTTTCGTTATTTTCAAAACTCATGTGACGAATATGTTCAGAACCCTACCCTAACTATACGAGTATATTGTGTGCGTGTGAAACAGTTTTAAATTCTGAGGAATATATTGGTTATACTATGGCATGTTCAGATCGTCAACTTCAAAGATGGCTTTTGTAAGGAATTTTTATCTATTTGGTGCTCTTTGAGTAATTGTTTTATTTTCCTTGTAGTTTTTTCATAAAGAAAATTCGGGAAAGCGGGAATATTCCCGTTTTTATTATTTTCGATTTTTTTTTTTACTGTAATTCAGTTAAAAATAATCGTAGTAACCTGCAGTTTTCACAGAATATTAATTTTAGCCTTTTTTTTATAGATGTGGTAACATTTTGAAAACATTTTAGCGATTTTTGAGCTATTTATCGACGTTTGACATTTTCTAGTTGTTTATATAGTTTTCGATTGGTGTTATGTAGATAAAATGATTTCGGCCCAGCATTTTAATTTAACTCTAGATTCGTCATAATTCGTATTTGCAGTTGTAAAAAAAAAAGTTGAGCGTAATGCAGCATATTTTTATTTTATTTTTGAAATGTTTAATATTCGAATTTCAATAGAAACCGTTAAAATCACGTTCTGCAGTATCTCGCGTACTATGTTTCGATTTATGCGAACAAAAATGTTTCGATGCAGAATAATAACTGTACATTTTCTTTACGGTGATATTACGTCTAAGGGTACAAGTATATTATAACTTAAGCTATTTTTATTTTTTTAAACGTCCCGATACAGTATATATAAACTGCTGCTGTAGCCCGTAAATACCTGTATGTATAATTATTGGATCGTATGACAATGGTAAAATCAACTGAATAGAAAAGAAGCAAGGTGATGGCTGTATAGATATAAAGGTATGTACGCGAATAATCCAATAGGTGATTATTAGCCATTCCGTTGTGGTTCGCGACACGGTTTTTTTTTTTTTTATTATTTGTTTGACACACATTCACAAACACGCACGCGTATAGGTTTAGGTATACTTATATACCTACACAGACGATTTTCACTTTTTACCGAACAAACATACTTCATTATTATTATTATACTTTTATCCGGGCGCGTTAACAACACTATATAGGTATACGTACAAACGATTATTGTATACGGTTTACATAGTTAAAATTATAATTAAATTATCGTTAGTTTATACGTATCAGATTCCGCGCTCTGTTTGCAGTGCTTAGTTTTTGTTTTTGTTTTTTTTCTTACAAGCATCGTTTATAATCACTTTTAATTAATTTTTTTTCGACCATCTTCTTCGAAAGTATATTGGTACTGAACCGCAGTTCGAAATTTACGTACGAACTATTCGGGTTTTTACACGAAATCTAATGATTTTTTTTCGCAAAAATGAGATAGCCCGTTCGAGTTTTAGTTTTATCCCGCAAACGGCATGCCATATTTACCTAGACACTTTGCATAGAGACCGTAGGTAATTATTGGGTTTTGAGCGCTGCAGAAATGCTATATTTTGAAACAATCAAGTGCTCGCATACGACACAATTATTTTATAACTATTTATTTGTATTATGTGTTAGTTATATACTTGATGATAATGCGTCGTACTCGTCTATATTTACAAGTTAAAAAATTCAACAGTACACATATATAGGTATAATTTCGTGATATTTTACATTAGATTCCGTTGCACAACACGGAATTCACGATAAAACACTGCAATACGCTTTTGCCGCATAATACAATTTACATAAATAAATATTAAAATTTTCAATAGATATATAGGTACTATTATTGAATATTGATTGGAGTCGTCGTATTTACACTTTTGGTACACTGTTCTTAGCACCCGTTACACCAGATTATGCAAAATTGCACTTTTGGTGCATATGAGCAAAAAAAAAAAAAAAAATTACATGTCTTGTAATACCTCTTGAAATGTGACGACCGTGGCAATTAGCCCCTATTCCCTCCTCTATATAAGTACCGGATATTGACGTCTAATTTAAATATGGCCAGTCTAAAAAACAAGAAAAATATAAAATCCATATTATTAATTTATTATTAAATTGCGTTATTTATAATAAACATCGTGTCGTATGATTAATATTTTACAATTTTAAAGTAGGTACAGTGTTAATAAAAGACTCAGCTACTGTTTGGCTGTATGCAAAGAGCCAAGAAAATGGTAGGCTGTTTGCGGGAAAAAATAATACTTTAAAACGGACTATGTTTTTGCAAAGTGCGCCCTGGTTTTTTTTTTTTTTTCTGAAAAACACCAATTTCTCTTATAGCCTACGACATAATACTATAATATACAGAATGATTAATCCTTGATAAGACAATCATTATCTTGGAAATTATTATATTCTTTTAACTGAATAATTTTACTTATGAAACAAGCGTACTTATTTTAAAGACGCTTATTGTTTCTTAAATTATCTAAAAAAAGATTTCAAAAAAGTTAATATATTTTCTGAGATAATAAGTATCTTATCGATATTTTATCACACTGTATATATACGCTAAAATCATTTCTTTGGTGCTAAGGAAGAAGAACTAAAGTCAATTTACTTTTGTTTTAATTTTCTATAATTCCACGCCATAACTGTACTATAATTTTCTTTAATTTTTCATAATTCCATAGTTTCAATCATTTTTTTGTATATTTTTTTTTTTTATGAAATGAAATTAATTAAATTGATTAGATTAATTAATTTGTTACCGTCCGTTAACTACACGTGTACCTTAACTACACTTTAACTATCGAGTATGCCTACAAAATATCAAACTAGTTGAATATTTTGTTCCTTTTTCTAAGAACCAAAAGTCGTAAAAATAGTTATTATTAAAATAGGTCGGTACGTCTTATTATAGTCTTCGGATGATGTATATTGTTGGCTATTTTCATTTTCCTATACGTTTTATAATGTCATTTTCCAGGCATAGGCATCGACGACACGTTCGTCATGTTGGCCGCGTGGAGACGGACACCAGTTACCATGGACGTTCCTGAAAGATTGGCCAGAACGCTCTCGGACGCGGCCGTATCAATTACCATAACCTCGGTAACGGACATCGTCAGTTTCTGCATCGGGAAATTCAGCCCTTTTCCGGCCATACAAATTTTCTGCATGTATTCGGGTAATACAATAATAAATAGTTATCCGGCCGGCTATTTCTATACATTTAATGAAAATTCCTAATAATATTCTTTTTTTTTTTGGTTTTCACAGGATTTGCAGTTTGCTTTATATTCATATGGCACTTGACATTCTTCGCCGCATGTATGGCTATCGCCGGATATGCGGAGCACAACAACCGCCACTCGATCGCGTGCATCAAAGTCAAACCGGTATCGTTATCAGGTAAAACAAATTAAAATCGTATTCGTAAAATACAATACAATTTTACGATTCGTAAAATCGTATTTCAGCACATACCTCATGAACGGCTGTTCAAATATAAGTTCATATATGTTTAAAAAATTAAACAGGACTATAATAATTATTTTCACGCTTTATTAGTTGCGCGTTGCAGCAGAATAAACCGAATAATAAACGAGCAATCGGCGATCATAATAATATAATATATGAATACGACCAACGCCGACCTGTTGAAATGTTGAAAATATACAATAATTATAAACTTCTATCTAAAATAAAATATAAAATATAAAATTATTGGCGTGGGTCGTATTTCTATTCGCCTATTTTTTCTTGGATTTTTCCTGAAAATCGATAGTAAATCGAAAACTGTAGTATGATACCATCATGTTTATGTTCAATTTCCTCTGACTGTTATTACATAAAGCTAAAATCCAATGAAATACGTTGATCGCGTGTTTGATAACTCCGCTACCAGAATTGAAAATAATGCGCTTTTATTTTCGTATGACCTTTACAAAATGACAAGTCGTGTGAATTCGTGTTTTTAGGTACACCACGTAGTACGCATTCATGTATCAAGATTCAATATTGCATTTTCCTTTTACTTAATAATGTCAACTTTCAAACTCCTTTCTCTTTATTTTGCCGATACAAAATGTGCATCGCTTTACTACCCTAGAATTCGCATTGGCATGTCCTCTATTTTTACGAACCTTTAATAAACTTGTTCGTGTTAGTGTAGGTACGTGTGATACATAATACTTTTTTGCAAATCTTTGCATTTATAGTAACAATATAATCACTGCAGATTATATCAAATATACCATAATAATATACCTTACCAGTTACCTATATATAGGTAACTTTACAATCCGTACAAAATTTGTAATTCTGTCGTTAACAATGAATTGAACGAGAGAGCTGCTATTAAATATTCGTTTTATAATAACATTTTCTCGTGATAACGTTTTGTAATAGATCAATAAACTCAATATACTCGGCAAGTTTCAATGGGTGACTTTTTTTTAGTGGGTAATCGAAAACGGATGTTACTCTATGTACTAGGATTATTTTTTTCAAATATTAATCTGATAGCCGAAAAATCATAGAAAATGTGAAAAATAAAGGCGATTAAAACTAGTTAAAGATATTGAAAGCGGTTATTCTCCATCTTTATCTAACACTCTTGCAACATGGGATTTTAAACGTGTTTTCATTTTAACGTACCAATTGACTTATAGTGAAGCTATTAAAATTCTGGCAACAAATTTGAATTTGCCATCAAATCCTGTACTTTCCCAATTTATTATTATTTTTTCCAAAAACTAAATTATTCCATTTTTTAATTACTCCTTTGTTATTATGGCTTTTTAGGATTTAAAGAGATTAAGTCAAAACCGTTTGGAAGTCGATCTCAGGTTGACTTAACAACAAATTCAAATCTGTTTCTAGAATCCTTATCATTTTACTAAATCAATCGGTCAATTTGAGTTAAAATACGTCTAAATTCCTATGTTGCACGCATGTTAGACAATAACGGAAAATCATCGCTATCCTTTTAAAATTAATGTTTAATTCCAATATAGCTTTATAAAGATTCGTTTATTCCTTTTCGTTGCTTTAAAATTAAAAATACTAGTACATAATATTACATTTATATCAACACAAAGAAAACCGTACAAATCGTAACATTTTAATCAAATTAACATGCATATGCGTATCTACCATAAGAATATTTTTATATTTTAAACATCAACAACTAGCGTGGAAAGAACAAGAAAACGGCCACTACCCTACAATTTTAGTATAGTTTAACGATTTCTCATACAATACATATTAAAAAAAAAAATGCCGTCCATGCATGACCTAATTTTTTTTTAACAAAATTTAATCTTTCGTATAGTAAAAGTACCGAACTTATAGCCTTATAGGTTCACTAACCTGTTAACTATATACTTAATATACTTAACCGGTTTAAGTGATCTATAACAGGTATAAATATATAATAAATAATTATATATTTTCACTCTTTCTATAAAATCGACCGTCCGAAAAATACATATTACATTTACAACCTATTATTTAACAATTAAAATTTAATTCGAGTAATTATAATAGTGTAAGGTTTCTATGTGCAAAAGCAAAATATTCCGCGTGGTGATTATTACAATATTTAAAAAAAAATTTATAACAGGCATCGTTCTTTATCCGTGGGTATAGGCCGATCAATATTGTAAGTGGGTCGCGTCGTTGCAGGTGGGTGTTTGATACGAAAACGTTGTATACCTCTATTGCAGTTTTCTAAAAAAAAATAATTTCGAGCAGCTGTTAGTTTCGAGAACAAAAATACCTATAGGCATTTTAAAGTAGATCGATAGCGACAATAATTTACTGAAATAAAGTCACACGCTTCAACGATAACGACAACTCGGTACTTTTGATATTTTATTGGCCACATCGAAAATAATACAAACGCGATAGTCCCCGAACGATACGCCAACATATCATGTTGACTTCTAACTATTCTACCGTGGCGCTTTTGTCACGACTGCCATACAAACTGCGGTATCCCACGAAGGTATAGTCGGTAAATAGTATATACTATAATAATCTGGACGCCAAGATAATGAGATAAACGATACCAAATTATACGCACCAAGTGTCACGAATAAAGTACTAAACTAAGTTTTACGTTTTAGTGTGTTTTTATATATATATATATATATATGCCTAGTAAACCGATTTCGAACACGGAAAACTCAACCAAATCGAAAAACATCAAGAAGATAACATCTGCAAGTATGGCCGCGGCCGGTGATCTAGCCGTTGCATTTGAGAAATCGTTTTTTTTTTTTTTTCAAGTTCATTGTATCTACTTTTTTCATAATTATAGAGAAAAGCAGACAATAAAATAACGATGATTATCGTTGAATTTTAGACGAAATCTATATACACACACGCAACCAAGATTTTTTGAAAAGGGAAGGGAGTGTCACATGTCTAATCATATTATTTTTTTTAAAACAACGTGTTTTTAACACATTTTAGTAGCTTTGTATGTTGTACCACTTAAACACGGATTGAGGGGGTGACCTGTAGATACCCACAACACCTTTTCTGATTACGCCATTGTACACACACCTTTATCCGGAATTTAGAACGTAAGGATAAATGGCCGGACGGGGATCCGACAAACCAAATGTTAAATTTAAATTTCTACACTGGAGTTTGCAGAGATTGAATTTTAGACTTATTGGTTCTTGGTTCACTTTGGTTACACTACCAAAAAAAAGAAAAAATACTTTTATTAATTTAAAATAAAAATACCGTACACGCAGTTACCTTGCCTGTAATCACTCGTCTACAACAGTGCGGCCTAATCACGATGAATAATTTGTTTGATTTTTTATTTGTATTATTATTTCCATTGGCATGTATCCAGTGTAAGTATGACAACACATGACAACGTGGCGTACGTTTGGCCTTGGGAAGGGCAACGCTTATATAGTGCAACGACCGAAGAAAGTCGCGGATTTTGCGGCTAATCAGATCGATTCGATTCTCTATTTTAACGATTACGCGTAAAACAAAAAATAAAAAATAATATCGCCTCCGCGACGTTCGACAGACCACGATTGTTGTGTACATGTTAGGTTAGGAACTCGTACGATGTTTACCTATACCTACGATTAGTGAATCGTAACCGTTAGTTCGTCACGGTGGCATAGGTACGTACAATAATAATTGGACGATTGACATTTTCGTCATTGGCCGCGAGTGCAATGTGTTATTCGCGAAAATTTAAACAGCATTTGAATCTTACCCCGGAAAGTAAACAATATAGATAGTCCGCAGTCTTAAATCGTATACCACGGCTAAACTAACGTCTACAATAACCCACATACTTCTTGAAACAATAATGGTCATTTTATTTCCCCTCCACTTTAGAAACATCATCTAAAACCATTAGATTCGCATCGTGTTCACCATTTGTTTAAAATATTATTTCGTTAATACTGTTATCCCGCCTGGTGATGCCACTCCTCCGTATCAATAAAATGCTTTCAAAAAACCGAAATCAATAAAGTAAATTTAATTTATCGTGTTTCCTCGTGTAAAAGTAAAACCATATTGATATAATACGTATACGATTTTATATTATTATTATGATGTGTCATCATAAAGATAACTCCCAACAAAAAATTTCGATTTTCGTTCCAAAAATACCGAAAGTCCCGGTGTCAGCCACCCTTCACTCTTTACTTTTACCTTATAGTTCGAAACGTATTTTCTGTGTTTTAAGAAAAAATTTCAAAACTAACGATTCTTATACGTTGATGCTGCAGGTTTAATACGAGGTTAATCGTTGTTGTTATTATTATTATGTGCGCGCTTAATCTGTGTTTAATACAATATGATATTTAGACAAATTTTACTATAGTTTTCTTTTCACGTTTACAGACACTTGGGGTTTTATTTTTTTCAAAACATCGTACCTAATACAATCTTCCGGCCAACGAATTATTTATGGAATGTAATAATAATAATATAATGTTCACATTGATGCTTTCTGAAGTCGTCGGGTTAATACACAACCAGTGAACTAGCGCTCCTATATATTATACTATAGTGTTCTTCCGTAAACTACAGACTCTCGCCAAGAACATTAATTTACTCTAACGTTCGTTATATTCCACGCAAAAACAAATAAAAAAAATGTGCATATTTTGCTTCTCATATTATCATTTAACTCGACCGAATAAACGTAGTTATTTCCGATTCCCAGCAATAAAATTCTGTATCAGAATTAATTATTTCACACATCACGTGCGATGATATTATTTTCACCAGATTTCCATGCTGACTCAGCAACGATTATCATAGTATTAGTTTTTATATATATATAATTCATCTATAAAACAGAAAGTAATGTTAAACGAGTTTAAAACGAATATATAAAAACATTATCTTGTACCGACGACCGAACAATAATATTAAAATAGGAATTAATGTTTAAATAGGAATTAACGAATTAATGTTCATGTGTATCATATAAAATAATATGTAAATCCGAACAATGTCTACTATTTTCTGCGTCACATTTTATGTAAGCATATTATGTCTTACATAGCCAGTAATGAAAGGTTGAATATTTTCAATAATTGAAATGATGTCGGCAAAGCTATTGCAATTAAATGTTTTAAATGTTTTCGTTATCAAAACTATTATACATTATACAATTATACATTTTTGTGAATTATTGTACACCCTAAGTATAATTTTTCTCGCATGCTCTTACGGATAAATTTAGAACAAGAAGAACTCAAGCCACCGATTTAGTTAAAGATAAATATACTGTTTTAAAAATTATGGAAATCTAATGGTAATATGTGATTACAAGTGATTTTCAATTGTAGCACTTTTTCCGAAAGAAAAGTGGACTGGGGTGATACTTTAAAGAGGTTATTCTCCCAAGTGATTTTCTCAGAGGTTTTTATAATAAAATTTACGAAATGTATTATTTTCAAATGTAAACGGCCTTTGAAAACATATATAATCGAACTTCACTTAGAATCATTTTTCGTTAGCAATGATTAATCGTTGCCTACAGTTATACATTAAATTAACCTCTGCATCCTACCTTCCCAACTTCTCACAAAATACAACAGTGCCAAGTGTGTCAATCTGTTTTAGTATGTATATATATGTGACCATCTTTAATAGCTGTCATTATTTCCGGTTCCCTCGGTGACCGTTATATTGAAGTTTTATTATAGTAGTATATAAAAAATAGGATATTGAAGATTTATTAAATTGAATAATAATTTAAAAATAAAAGCTTAAACTTAATTTTCTAAAAAGCCTTTCTTAATTATTACTAACTGTACAATTTTTTTTTTTTTATTATAAAGTTTTCCTGACGTTTGTCATCTAAACTTAAGTACATAATAACAATTTTTTTTTAACGTTTATATAACAGATGGCATAGATGATAGTAAGATTACTTGGTTTTAAAATGTACTAATACGAATATAAACATTTTTTTTTCTTATATACAATTTGTTTTAATAATTTATCAATCTACAAATAAATATTTACAATAAGGGATACTAGATAATTAGGACATCGTGGGGACGGCCACGTTTGAGTCTACGACTGTTAACCTGTGCGGACACTTAACCCAAAATGTTGTGGGTTGCTTGCTTTGCGTAGATGGCAGAAGACATTTGCCAATATGTCCCTGATGTAGTTTTTTTTGTTGGTAATTTTAAGTCAGTGTGCAGCAATTACATACTGTACTAAAAAGTGATATAAATACTCTAACAGATTATGATTGCTCATCAGTCCTAACTTCTAAGTCTATAAAAATGAAAAGGTAAACGTTTTATATTACTTGTAAACGTTCAGACCTAAATAGTGTACCTGTCAAAACCCCTAGAGATCGGGACCCAACTCGAATGCAGCCCTCTCGTTATATTCCTTTACATCAATCTATATCGATAGTGTCCTCGACAGACACCGTATACAATAAATGAGAAATTATAAACGTAGATTTTGTTGTGCTATTATAAACTATAAACGTATTTTCGTTATCTCGTTTCAGACAAAAAATCGTGGCTTTACAGAGTGTTCTGTTCGGGAGGCGTAAACCCCAAAGACCCCGGTAACCCCCGTGACAATCCGGACAACGCCATAATGGTCTGGTGCCGAGACAGCCTGGGATGGGCGTTGAACCAGTGGTACGTCAAGATCGTGGTGTTGTTGGTATTCGCCGGGTACCTGGCGGGTGCGCTATACGGCACCACCACCATCCAGGAGGGTCTCCAGAGGAGAAAGCTGTCCAGACCCGACTCGTACTCCATCGAGTTCTATGACAGGGACGATTTCTATTTCAGAGAATTCCCTTATAGAATTCAAGTAAGTCGACAAATACTGAACCACCGCGCCAGACTATTATCTGATTATTATTAGTATACAGCTAGTAGTAAGTGACCCACACGAAATATCGCTCATAAATATACGAGCAAAAAAAAAAAGTTTATTTTAGCTTTGTATCGAAAATATGCCAACGTTTTTTTATTTTGAGCTGTTGTTGATTTTTCCGATATTAAACGTGTATCACGGAAGTCGTCGGGAGTTTTCAGTTATCGCAAACATACATGTATGCTCATAGACACACACAACGGCCGGTTTTCCATATTGATCGAATAGTGTATAGTGTGTTCACAACACGATAGAATATTTCAATAAATACGCGGTAATTTACTATATCAATATCAATTCGTTAAGCATATGTATCTACACATAATTGAATTAAAGATAATATAATAGTTTTTCTTATAGATTTTAAAACTGTCTACATTTTTTCTTAGCGTCAGGGTTAAAAATTTAATTTTCCCAGTCCTACGCAAGCTGTAATGAACTCATATATTCTATTTTAAGTACGTCGCTTAACGTCTTAGGAAATTTGTATCATAATATTGTTATATCGCGCTGTCCAACTGACTTCGTTGATGTCAAATTTCCAATATTTGTTTTATTCGGTTTGATGACAGATGTATATAATTATGAAGTTGTTTGCTGTTTAAAAAGAATAAAACTGTATAGCGTCTCTTAAAACGATCGAACTTAAAATTAGATTTTACCTATACCTACGAGTATATTCCCTAACGCGCAACGGATTAATGAAAATTAAAAATTTTAGCAATACAATGTACTTCGACTGATACTTAGCATGCAATTTGAACGATGTATGGTTGTTATTTTATATTTTAAACCCAAAAGTCTGTAGCAGATTCATCTTCAAATATAAAGGAAATAAAAATATAGGAAATACACATATTAGAACTAAATGTTAAATGTTGGTATCTTAAATTTTTTCAAAATATAAATTCCGAGCGAATTATATTTTATTTTCTGAGTGTCTAGCAAGAAAAACAAATTCACCCGGTATAGACTAAATGGCACAGTTAGGTACATTTATGAACTTACTGAATCATGTATCGTTGGGAAGGAGGGCTACCACATAAACATCGTTGACTTAAAGTCTTGGTCATATTTTTTATTAAACCCAAATTCCAAAATACCTTTATTATATGTACCTATTATACAACTCCGTATAGGTAATAATCAGCGGGGAATTAGACTATTGGAACGTAGACGTCCAAGAACAGATAGAAAATTTGACCAAAACGTTCGAAAGTTCACGGTTCATATCCAGTCCACTATATACGGAATCGTGGGTACGATCATTTGTCAACTACGTAAACCGAAACCAAGAAGAGCTGAACGTGACCATCGATACGAAAGAATCATTTTTGGAAACGTTGAACGACGTGAGTATAAAACTTTCAAGTTAAAAATACAAGATAGGTAGGCCAACGCCAACGTATTCACCTATCCGCTTTGTTTTAGCTGTGGCTGTTTAAACCGAACCCATTCTCGTTAGACGTGAAGTTTAACGAAGATGGTACGAAAATCGTAGCTTCACGATTCATGATACAAGCGGTCAATATAAGCGACGGAAATATGGAAAAAGACATGGTCAAGGAACTACGGAAAATCGCACATGATTCTCCGTTAAATGTTAGCGTTTTCCATCCTTACTTCGTGTTTTTCGATCAGGTGAGATTATAAATTAATTTGTTTAGCAATCACTTAACTTACGTAAATACAGTAGCGCACACAGGATTTTTTTTTACAGGGGGAAGGTTTGTTTATAATAATTTCCTAGAAAGGATAGCACATATCAGTACAGTACTAACACTATCATTATTAAATAAATTATTTTTAATGAATTTAAATTTTATTTTATTCTGTGGTATACGACATTATGTTGTTAAATGTAAAACTTGATTTAAAAATAATATAGACATTTCGGAAGATGTTGCGAAATCCCCCTAACCTCTCTTCTGTGTGCGCCACTGCGTAGATACGTTTACTTTAATTGTACTCATTAATTTTCTCTTTACGTTCTTTTAGTTCCCGTTTGTTTTCTTATATTCTCCACCTTCATCCCATGCAAGTGGAGTACATTGAGGGTAAAGGGGGTAGGTTTGAGAATTTGAAAAATGAGAATTTTCCAGATGGCCTGAATTGTGATATGGTCTGGTGGCCTGATATTTATATGCGTATAATATTTTACTTACTTGTATTATTTAAAAATGTAGTAAAAAGTTAGGCCAAGACACATATTCTTATTTTAGTAACCTATTAATTTTTTTTTATATATATATTTTCGTTTAAAGTACATAACATTAAATTAAAATGCATATTGAAAACATTTTTCTCACCCATTTCTCAAGTATAAAAAAACTTAGTTCCACTCAATTCAAAATCACCACTGGTTCAAATGAAAACACGAGAAAAATTTGATTGGTAGGTATTTTTTTGGGTGGATAGATTTTAATCCCCTGGCCTGAATTTGCTTCCTATGGATCAGCTACTCTTATTTATCAATTATTCGATTATATGGCATCTTTGCATTATTTATAATATGATGTACAATATATTTTAGTTCGAACTGGTGAGGCCTACATCGATCCAATCCATGTTGGTGGGCGGAGCTACGATGATGCTGATCTCGTTCCTATTTATACCAAACGTGCTTTGTTCGCTGTGGGTGGCTTTCTCTATAGTGTCGATAGAACTAGGCGTAGTCGGATACATGGCTCTATGGAGCGTCAACCTCGACTCTATATCAATGGTCAACCTGATCATGTGCATCGGCTTTTCGGTTGACTTCACCGCACACATATGTTACGCGTATATGTCGTCCAAAGCCACATGCCCGGAAGACCGGGTCCGGGAGAGCCTGTATGCCCTGGGTCTGCCAATCATCCAGGGCGCTATCAGCACCATCCTGGGTGTAGCAGCCCTCATACTGGCTGGTAGTTACATATTCATGGTGTTCTTCAAAATGATCTTCCTGGTCATCGTGTTCGGCGCCCTGCACGGCATGTTCCTGTTGCCGGTGCTCTTGTCGCTATTCGGCCCAGGTGCGTGCAGTCGGTCTAAAAGACGACGGCATTCGTCTATCGACAAATCCCTGCCACACCCGTATTGTATACCTCACCCATCACTACACTATGCTGCCAGCCAACGGCATCAGGACCTCGCCGCCGATTGCAAGAGCAAAAGTTATCATAGCAAAGCAGCAGTACTACCCAAGTCAAACTCCGCGTCCAAGCAGGACAAAGACATGGGCCTGGGTACATCCGAAGACTCAAGCGAAAGCAGCTCTTCAAAGTCCCTGCAAAGGAAGAGAAAAGAGGCGGCCGAAGACGAAGCGCAGCGCAGAAGGTATATGGATGGTTGGAGGAAAGCCACCGGACACGCGGTACCTCTACCAAGAACCAGTTACCCTAACAACGGTTATTTCAATGACGAAGACAGGAAACGCGGGTATGTTTCCGAAGTTTATGGTCGGCCAACGAGACCGAACTATCATGACGAACGGCCATACAGGAACGAAGGTCGATATCATTAGGCTCTTTTGGACGTATATATACGTAACAAATGTACATACAATTAAATAAGCTATTATTCCTAGAATTTCGTTGATTAGTACAAAAAATCTTAATTTTGTATTACATAAAAATGTATAAATAACAGTAAATGTTGCCAATTTTTTTAAAATGTATTTATATAATTTAAATGTAAAGTACTATACATTTTAATGCGCTCCTTAATATCTAAAACTAATGTCATTTTTTTTTTTTAACTATAATATAGTTATTGTTTTTTTGATTGCTCAATAGTAAAAATTTTAAATATATAAAATAAGTGCCTATTATTTATGATATAGTTATTAGTGATAATATTGTAATAATACTGTTAAAATTAATTTTAAGCATAATAAGTGGACGTTACCTACAGCTATTTTAAGGTTAAGATATTTTGTATTGTTAATTTTTGTTTTATATATATTCGTATAAGTAGATACCTACAAATTATTTAAACAGCATATTGTATAAAATTATTATTTAAACCAAGTAAAATAATAATATATCAATTATTGTGAGTTTAAAAATGTTTTACAGATTTTTAATAATCAGAAAAAAGTGAAAATAAAGAGCTGATACTGGGGAAAAGTCACTGTTGTTGGTGAGTAGTTGGGAAGGTGGGGTGCATTAAGTTATTTAATTTGTACAGATTCTAACAAAAAACTATTCGTAGCGAATTTCTTTATACATGTTCTATAAGGCATTCAAATTTACGGTTTTCGTCAAAATTTGATTTTAATTCTTAAATGTAAAAAAAAAAAAATACTATGTTAACAATTTTTTTTTTTTCACTAATTACGACTTATAATGAATCCTATCAAATTTTCAAGCATTTCAATTTATCTATACTCTATAAAGTACATACCAATAAAATAACAAATAAAAATAACGTAAAAACTCCCGAAATTAAAATAAATCTTTTTGGTCCATAAACAGCTCAAAAATTGCTCAAATATTCCAAACATCTTACCACGTCCAAAAAAAGTAAATATAAGTTTTCTATCATCATTTAAATTCTTCACGAATGTTTAAACTGAATTGCAGTTTTTAAAAAAAAGAATTAAAATAATAAAAGAATTATTTTCGTAAACTTTCCCGTTTTTTCTACGTATTTTTTGGTTTGCTCAATTATTAAAACAACTACAAAGAAAATCAAATCGACTTCTTTAGTGACCAAATAGATTAAAAATTCAATAAAAAAGATCTCCAGATGTTTTTTTTTTTATTAAAGCAATATTTATGGTGGAAAACATTGTGTTAACATAATTAAAACAATAAAAATGATAACGCTGCGTGCCGTAAATAAAACTAATATTGCGACAAGACAACATTTGAACCCAAAAATGAAATACCTATTGTGGCAGCGATATCTAAATCAGTGGCACTGACCAAATGAATATGACTTACCAAATATAAATATAATAAATTAATATCATTTCGCGTTAAGTAAACTTCTGAAAGGCTTAACCCTCCCTCCACGTGAGAAAAAATTGAAACACACCATTGGTAATGAATTGGTTGAGTGGATAGGTATCAATAAATACAATTGCACTGAATTTTGAAAAACCTCTGGGGGTCACTAGTGAAATCGTGAATACTGGGATAAAGATGTATTATATAGTTAATCTCTACTAATAATTTGCACTTCAATCAATTATTAGTGTCATTAACAATTAAAACTTCAGGCTGAGTATAGCAATTTTTGAGTGTTAATACACGGTTATAGGTGGAAAATAATTTACAGATAATGGTGTTTTTTCTTCGTTAAATTGAATGACTGATGTCATTATACAATTTTTTTCTTTTTAGAAAATACACAATCTGAAAAAAAAACAACTTTACAATAAGTGTATGTGTGAAAGTAAATCGATAGCAGTGAAAAAAAAAGAAGGAAAGAAGAAATCATACAGTATTGACATTTCATATAGCTTGATCATTTGTCAAAAGTTACAGTTAGGATAGATCACGGCACCACTTGCGGGCTATTCATCTAGAAGGGTTGCCGGGGATACAAGTTAGATCGAGGTCTCTGATAAGGGCGTTTGTGTGATTGAGTAATCGGGATCAGAAGTATTTGTAGGAGGAGGAATAAGAGTTATAAAAGGTGTTTTTTATATGGTGATCGGAGTGCAAAGAGTGGTTAAAAACCTAGAAAGGAGCGCCAGTAATCAGGCGAAAATTAGTATATTGGAACGCTTGGATTTTGTTAATATTGTCATATTGGAATGCTTAGCAGCTCCACACAACCGAATACCATAAACCCAGATAGGGGGTTAATTTATTTTGTACACATTTAAGGTATAAATGAACGCAAATAAATGTGTTGTAAATGTGGTAACTCGTATAATATATAAGTAGTTTGATATTGCATTCCTGGTGCAGTTGATATTTATAACATCTTTCAAAGTACTTTTAACATTATTTTAGATTCCGAGCGTAGCGAAGGAGATATTGGTTTTATTTTTTTTCTTATTTCTTTTTTTCTTTCTTCTAGTCTATAGACACGTTTTTCCTAGTAAACATGTTCCGATTTTTACTTGTAGCACCTTTTATGAAAACTCAAGTTATTTAGATTGTAACTTAAATAGGTAATTTTTTTTATTATCGAAGGTATTTTTTAAATTAAAGCAGTTAAGTCGGAAAAAACCTAGGACAACTTACAATTTCACGATTTCATTATTTTATAAAAACACGGACGACGTTTTCTACCAGAAAAAATGATTTAATCGAAAAATCACAAGATACCTTTTTTGTTGCCTTATTGATTTACTCTTTTCGGTATCATCGTCAAAACTTTTGAGCCACTTTAGAACTATTAAGGAATTTTAATTTTTTGGAGTTTTTTTGCTGTAATTCGGTTATAAACACTCGTAGAGACTTGAAACTTGGTAATAATACTTTTATTGGACTTACCTAGACGTGGTAAAATTTCCAAAATCATCAGAAGACTTATTTTTTTTTTTTTTAAATCACATTTAAACAAAAATCACAAAAAAAAAATATAACACTTCAAATTATGTAATACCGAACTGTGCTCGAAATCGTCTTTCAAGCAATGGTTTATCGTTGCTTATAGATATAAATGAAATAACTAACCTTATGCGAAAAACTTTGGCAAGCTTAAAACTCGAAAAAAAAATGATTATAAGAAATAAATATTATTGTGACACTACAACCTTATAACCTGAATAATAGTTTTTAGAGAAAAAATACATACTACCGAATAATAACAAGACCAACCACTCATAACTAGTTTTTCAAAAAACTTTTTAAATTTTTATATAATGAATATTAAATTATTATATTATTAAAACTCCACACAAATTAAATAGGTCAGTTTAATAACCTAAAACAAAAATTGTTATCTATAATATTATAATATTTTATCTAACGAAAGCGGTTATATTAAAAACCGTTATAAATCATTGACTAACAAACGTAAATTTTTAAAATTCTCAAAAAAAAAAAAAATCGTCATTTTCACACATAAATAGTTGAATGTGTCACTAGAGTTTACTCTGCAATTTATCATATAATAGCGAATTGATGCTAAACTATGACAAATTACCTAAGGTAATGACGAAAGAGTCTGACAACAATTTTGGCAATATACAATATTAATACAATATGGTAATAATGATTCATTCAAAAATAATATTGCTCCTGGTTCTAATAAAATCAACGTAGAATTCTTAAAACCTGTAAAAAAATCAATTGCTATTCCTTTGTCTAATATTTTAATCTATTTATTAATACACATTTTATTCCAAATGAATTTAAACACGTTGATATTGTTCCTATATATAAAAATAGTGAAAGTAAATTCGAATAATTACCGACCAATTTCCTTAATTTAATTAATAATTAATATCTCTAAAAATTTTGAAAAGATGTATTTATACAAGACTAATACATTTTTTAAATAAAAATAATATATTATTTAATTCTCAATTTGGTTTTTGAGAAAAGAAAAGCACAGATGATGCTATTTCTAAATTAATTTCCCATATTAAAACTGATAAAAATAAAAACTAGTTGTTTTCTTAGATTTAAAAAAGGTTTTTGATACAAACAGTCACATATAATAAAAAGGTTCTAAAGCTAGTAGTTGGAACTCGGTGATCTGCTTGGCATGCGATAGCTTATACAAAAACTGGGACGGCGCACAGTGATCTGAATCGTAATTTAGCTTACCTAAAAGTCAATTTTAAAATTATGTCAAATAAGATTTATGATATAGAACTATTGATAGTTAAGTATAGAGATAATCTGATGCTTATCACACATTTTATCCATCACAAACCTAATTAACCATTTATTGTGGTCGAATGGTGTACGTATTGTCATACAAGGGGTCGCAAGTTCTCTAACCCAGGGTTAGAAAATACATTTTTTTCACTTTTTTCCCCTTTTACCTAAATAAGAAAAAACAAATGCATTTTGGATATACTTAGAAACCCAATCCATCGCTCCCTCAGATTATTTTAAACGCAAAATACCCCTCGATTAGTTCTGCAAAATTCTCTATCAGAAATTTTGCTCCAATTTACAATGGTAGCACTTTTTCTGAAATAAATCTGATTGGGAAGGTACTTTAAGAAGGTCATTTTTCATTTTTGCCAAGAGTTTTCTTAGCAAATGTGATAATCCGGGAAAAAACATGGTAAAACCGGGAAAAACCCAGAAAAAACGGGAAAGTCAATAAAATATTAAACAAATAGTATTAAAGAAAATATAAAATGGCTATTTAATTATTTTACCATGATATATGACATATATATTGTTGATCAAGCATCACTATCAAATGAATTACGCTCAGAATCGTTTTTTCGTTAGCAATGGCTTATCGTTGATTACAGGTATATATTAAATTACCTATAACAGTGGCTGCACCCGTCTCCTTTATCCTAGGACGTTTTTTTTCTTATTAATTTGTAATTTCCACATTATCCCACGAAATTATCCACACGTTATTAGTCGCCTTATTATATTTTTATTTTGTCTATATTATTTTGTGGTATTATTATTACTTTTTTTATATGTATTTTTAACGTGTGAAATGTATTACAATATTATTATTCTGTATGAAATAGTTACTGACAAATATTAAGGTATAAAATGATATAATATATATTTTATTGATTGTAAATATTTAATAATATGGTTTACAGCAGTTTGTTCAGTGCTTACAGCAGAACAGTAGTTAAATGTGGCACTAACCTTAACACTATTTCTTATTATTTTATTCTTAATACTAATCCACAGTATTACTGTTGCACAATGTACACATAAAATAGTCCCTAATGGAAAAAAAAAATTTTTATTCAAATATAAATAATAATATATGTAATTATAATTATTTTATTAAGAAAAAACTTATATAATGTAATATAATATAGGTATAAGGTAAAACATAGTATTGTAATAGCATTAATTAGTTTGTGTTTAATAAGAAAAAATTGGTATAAACCGAAGTAAGGAATCCATATTAAGTTATTTTTTCAATAATAATAATACAAAAGCTTTAAAAAAAATGTTTGTGAAAGAGCGGCAGTTTGTTCAGTGCTTACAGCAGAACAGTAGTTAAGTGCGTCACTGACCATAACACTATTTCTTATTATAATATCATTATTATTAGTATTATATAGTTATAGATTAATAGCTGTGAGTTGATTTTTGAAATTTATTCTAGATTTTTTGGTATTTTATTCTTCGGATTTCTGTCTTTTTAAATTGTCTGTTTGTTGAACTTCTTGATTATTTCCTCCAGGGAATCCGTCTTGATTGATTCTTCATTGACTTTAGCTTTCTTTTTAATTTTCATCATATCATAATATTTTCCATGAAATTCACGAGTGTATCCTAAATCACTACGTTGAAGCAAATTTTTGTTTATTATTTGATCCAAGTTAGTTAAAAACACTTCACATTCTATTTTAATAGCTAACCATGGCAGGTCCCAATGAAAGCATTCCATCCGAGGTGCTCTCACAATGTTTAATAGTTTATTTATAAGTGATGTATTAAACAACTCTGGTTGTAAATTTGTAAGGGTAGAATGAATCAAGGTAGTACAATCTCTACGACTTAGAAACAAATCTCTGTCATAATTATTCCTATTTACTTCAGTATTATTTTTTTTAGCTTGTCTAGAGGAAGTCCTCTTAGAATGGTTTGACTTTAATATACCGCTTTGAATGGCCAAATTTTCAATTCTATCCATAAGGTCCTTCGAAGGCATTATCTGAAATGCCGTCAAAACACATTCCCGATGTACAAGTAATACATCTTCAAACAAATCGGCTAATTTCAAATATCTTTGAGTACAACGTTTTGCTGATAGCAATGCATTTTGTTTTGGGCCATTCCTTTTATAGTAATTCATTTCATCAAGAGTCATAGACAATGCACGAATATATATTTTCACATATACTGGCTTGGAAAATGAAGAACCAAACTGTAAACAAAAATTTTCTTTTATAATTATGATAAACCCAAAATTATAATCTAAAAATAAATACAAATACATTTTTTCAATTATGAATTTAGTATGGGCATGTCAAGTATTGACACATAGTTCAACGGTTCTGAAACTGTGACGAAGAGAGTAAGTGTGAAATAAAAACTACATTTATCTAAAACATTTACCTTTAGACCAAGTAGATCAATATAAGACTTTAAACGGAAATGTTTATAAAAAATAGGCAATAAAATGATATAATTTTTATAATCGTGTTATCTATCATTTCTTGGGTAGTTTTATCAGTGTTTCCAAAAAATAGTGATAATGATATAACTAGGGTAATTGTTTGTCTATATTACATATAGTGATATCTACGTGGATATCCAAACTGTAGTCATCATAGAGTGGTTTGAAGAAAAAAAAGATTTATATTACTTTAAAATTGTTGCAAATATGTTTGTGCATTTGATATGAATATAATACAATGTATATTATGTTACAGCCATTACGGATAAACGCCAAAATCATACAAATTTTAGAAATGCAAAATGTCCTAGATATTTTGGCAAAACGTCATATTTTGGTCTTTTTTTAAATTGTACCATGTCTAAAAAAGGAAAATTTAATTTTTTCCCCCAAATTCTTTATGCCCATTTTGAACTGAATTACACCAAAAAAAACAAAATTGAAAATTATAAAGACATTATTTTCATACATTTTCCCGTTCTTCCTATATTTTTTCCCAATTGTTATGAAAATTACTCGGAAAATCAAAAAATGATCTTCTTAAAGTACGACCTAAAAAAAATTCCATTTCAGAAAAAGTGCTACACATGAGATATCGAAGAAAGATTTCTAGTAGAATTTTTGTAGGCAGTATAAAATAAAAAAAATTATCTTAACATCATTGTAAAATCAATACATTCCTCTTTCCGCACAGAACCTATAAGTCTTTACCTATAAGTACATTAATAAGAATATTATTATTTGTGTCTTGGCATACATATTTTTACGAAATGTTTAAATAATGCAAGTAAGTCAAGTATTATATAGAAATGTCAGGTCTTTAAGACATATTACGATCTAGGCTATTTGGAAAATTCCTATTTTCAAACCAACCAGTCAACTCTTGCTTTAGACCATTAGTCTTTTAGCATTTTGAAACTTGAGATTACATAAAAGATAAACATCACGAAATTAGCAAATTAGCATTCTATTAATACCAGTTGCGACTTCATATTTGTGTAAAACAGGATTTTCAACAGTAGCTGTAACCCACATTATTATGGAAACCGCCTAATTTTTAATGTATATTAAAAAAATACTAAAATTATTATAATTAGTAGGGTGTACCAAAAAATTATTTTTTCCAGTTTGCGAGTAACGATTTTAGATTAACGCAATTCGTATACAGGACAATATTTGTTCCTTATTAAATTATGATCATTTAGCTTCAGGCTATTTTTAGTTAATTATAATTTATAGTATGATAAAAAAAAATACATACAAATTGCGTTATTTAACTAAAATCACTGAAAACAAACTGGAACATTTTTTTTTTTTGTCTACCCTACTAATTAAAAGAACAAATTTATGGGGAAAACAATTATAATATTATACAATAATTTAAAAAACATTATGGAAAATCAATAGTTAATTAGGTATTTCTTTATTTATACTTCTATTAATGAATAAATACTAAACGTTTAAGTGCATCAAAACACCTTAGTAATTCAACAAGAAACCAACAAATGAAACAAATATTTAAAAAAAATTATTCAAACATAAGAACTCAGCATTTTCACTTAATTTATGCTATGTGTTTTAAGCTTCCAACATCCCCTTATAAAGATTATAAAATCCACTTCAAAAACATTTTTGGAAAATTATACTGGTTAACATATTAAAGACTTTTCCCCACCTACAAAAGTATACTACAGGCGCTGAGAGAGCGCTAGTCGACGGCAACCAAAACGTGTCGTAGTCCGCACATCTCCCACAGACGATGATTCTCAGCAGTCCAAATTGGCGAGAGAAATTAGACACTGCGGAGAACTTTCATTTGGTTGCACAGACGAGTTGCGCTCTCTCAGTGCTAAAAGTATATAAAAGTGACGTACCCATCTCCAATATCGGCTATTTTTTTCTTCCAAATAATGTTTATATGCTGTTTAATTATCAAAATACAATAATACAATAACAAAAAAATGTTCAAGATAAATGTATGATTCGTAAAATATATGCATCAGCTCTTTATTATGAAATGATTGGCTCTGTTGATAAAGATATTGGAGAGGAGCCCATATATATTTCAATTGATAAATCTAGGACTGGAAGTATTTTTAATATACCATTGTTACAATAAGCACTGTTAGTTCGAATAGATATGATTAAGATTTACAATTGGATCTGATAAGTGGCGCTGCAAGGGTGGGCCACAGGGATATTGGTATTTCAAGTACAGTTATGATACTATTTTTGGTTATTCATTGGCGATATGGATAGAAATTAGAAATCATAAAATAAATAAATAGTAAGATAGTCTGTGTAAGTTGTCGTAAAATTGGCCATCTGATAGAAAACTAATAAATAAAGATCACCCAAAAGACGTCACGAGGATGATACAATAGGATTATTAATTTCTAANAACACATACTTTAAGGTTATTGTGAAGGAACATCTACTGGAAAAGAATATAATAATATACCAAAATAGATAATAATTATTTACAATATTATTGCAATAGACTATACTCTTCCAAATTAAAAATATAGTGCAGTTAATCCAATCAGTTGATAATAATTTCACAACATAATATTAAATTATAATTATTAAAAATATAATTATTTTTGCACTTACCTTTGCATAAAAAATATCCGCCATAGAAAATAAGTGATCAGCTGAAGGGGCCCACTCAATAAAGTTGAGAATACTTTGTTTATAAAATGGATCACTTAGGTTGCTAAATAATTCAAATTTCTCCAACAAAAACACAATATCACACCAATAGCGCATCAACTCACAAAATTCTTGAAGCATACTTTGGAATTTGTATTGAAATGATTGATTTATTAGTATAGTGGCACCCATTTCACAAAATCGTACTATATTTGGATAATTAATTGGTAAATCTTCTTTTACCAAAGTTGAAAGATACTTAATTCTATGATAGTATTTAAATATGAGCCTTTTTCCTTCATCCATTGGATTTATATTTTCAATCTGAAATTGAAATAAAATTATTAAGATATTTTTTTAATTAAGTTTATAAAAATGTTTTATATATTTAAATAAACAAAGTAACATACAATCCGGGTAATATATTTTCTATCACAGTACATTAGTAAACTAAACAAAATATCTCTGCAGCATTCATAATCATCCTCTGGAAATAAATTGGTATTGTCGCGTCTTATAAAATATTGTTCGTACAAATATACTAACATATCAGCTAAATTGAATGCTAGATTTAGCTGTTGATCATGAAACAACACCTTTACACGATTTACAATAATAGAACCATTTTCTTTATTGAGAATGTAGGTAAATACTATAAAATATATATATATTTATATTAAAAATGTTAAATAAATAAGTTAATAAGTTATATATTTAGTAAAATATTACATTCCATCATTCGCGTATGTTTTTGAGCATTAAAATTTGGTAAAATATCCCACGGATTGTTTATGATATTTATAAAATGCTTCAAAGTCTTCAATACCTCTGAATTGATATTAATTTCGAAGAAAGATATAATTTGTACTACAATTGTAATAAATTTATTTTTAATTTGTTGTTCAATATGTTCCCACTCTCGTTGAAATAATAACATAGTCGATTCACTGGAATAATAAATGCAGATAATTATTATTTTAATATTCAATTTAGGTAATAGACAAATAAAAAAATTTCAAAATGTAGTATTATGATTTTTTTAATTCGAGATTTAAAAATCTGAACGAAAATATTTAAAGAAAAAAAAATGTCGAGTCCGATGTCAAGTAGATATAATAACAAGTTCCTATCAGTTTTTAAAATTCTTATCGCATGAATAAGTTCATCTGACTGAAGGACAAGAAAAAATCTCTAGATTTTATTTTCCAATTTTAAAATTATATTTTAATATATTTAATATATAATAATATACATGTTTTATTTATATGATAATACATGTTTCAATATACCTATATTTAAATAGCCTACAGTTCAATAAAAAAATAATTTAAATTATGTATTATAAAATTACCTAATAGCATAATGTGTAAATATACGTGTTTCAAAGTCATGGCAATGGTTTTTTTGCAATTTACAACAGCAATTTTCCCAAATCTGCAATAACTTTGTTATTTTCTCTTCAAAGTTTAAAGAAGAATTATTTGTTAAAAACTCAATCTTCTAAAAAATAAACAAATTGTAAAATTAAAATATATAAATTATATATGAAAATAAATAATGAATTGAATAACTAGGGTAGTGCAGTGTAAACAATTTTAATAAAATTATATTAATAGAACTTAGTTTACCTTAATAGATTTTAGTTCAGTTTAATATTAATATACTTCCTTAACAAATACGTAGATAGAACCTTCTTATATCTGTTATTTTTATAACTAATAAATTACAATTAAAATTAATATACTTTTATTTTTTTGGTTAAATTGTGCGGCAATTGTTCACATAGATTTATAAGCAATCTTTTGTGCCAAACTTTATCGAAAGCTTGTGCCACGTCAAGGAATACTTCGTAGCAATTATTCTTCTCTTCAAGCGCTTTGTTTATCACATTTGTGATGCAATGGACCTGATCGATGAATGAGTGGTTATTTCGAAATCCAAATTAGTGTTCCAAATTAGTATAAACTGTGTTTCTTCTATCAACGGTTTTAAAGGTTTTAGAAGTAATTTTTCAAGTAATTTTGAGAAGAAGCTAGATTTGTCTGTATAAAGTTACTTGTACTGGTAGTCTTCCTGGTTTAATTAGAATGATCACTTGGGCTCGTTTCCATTGTTTAAGAACGTATTCCATACGTAGGATGGCATTGAATAAGTGTGTTAGATGGATCATCGCTTTTTTAGATAATTTTTCAGTATTTTTGGGTTGATTTGGCTATAACTAGGCACCTTTTTTTGGGTTGATATTCATGTCAATTTCGTTTGCAATTTCGATTAGAGTGAAAAACTTACCTACACATTTATCTTGTCGCGTATTACATTGAGTGGTTGACACTGAACTTTGTCAAGTTCGAAAACCACTTCGTTCGGCTAAAATACACGTTCTAAATGACGTACGTACATATCGGCTTTATCTTGTTCACAGCGTTCCCATAATCCATAATCCATACAAATTGGTGGTACACAGGCTAGAGCCTCTTATGTGTCGTGTAGCCTTCCATAATGAATAATTAGTGTTATTATTCGTTGCAAAAAGTTCACTTAAGTAAGATTTGATTTATTGCCATCAAGGTTAATTATTTTAATTGATTTTCTTGATTTTCATCACCACGGATTAGAACAAAACCGTTCTTTTAGGACCGTGGTCATCACGATTGTCCATCTTAAATCGTGATTGTCATTTATCATTATCAATTATTACATCAGTTTTATCGATAACTGTATTATAAGGAGAAAGGCTTTAAAGGGACCCGATGGGAAAAATATGCAATATTAATTTTATAAGCCTGCATTAAGAGCAGGTGCAGTTCCTGCCATTTTTCCATTTTACCTCGCTCTTTGAGTAAAAAAACAATAAAAAGAAAGTCACCTCAAATGAGAATCATTTCAGCTAAAAAACTGAACTACAACTGAAGTACATAAGTATGTTAGAAAATACAAAGTTATATTTTATTAAACAAATATTTATATTATTGTACCTATGTACAGATGTCTCGCAGTAAATCATTTTTTCTTTAAATAATATTTTTAACATTTTATTTATTCATATATTAATTAATTATAAACACTAGTATTTATAATCAATGATATTACATTAATAAAATATACTATCAAATTAAGAAGACAACTTAATAGTGACCAGTTTATGTTTTCTTAAATTATCTATGTTCTATTATAAGTATTTAAAAATTTCAAATATAATGAAATTATCTAAAGAAGTGTAAATATTAAATATTATACATACATTATATTTTATAATTGGTGTTAACTGATAACAATTTTTTAAAAACAAAAATGTTATTGTAGGTATCTATCTATATTATAATTCTAAGATCTAAATAATTATACTAAATATTATGCCACATGATAAAACATATAATGCTAAAAAAAACTATTAAATAGTTATTTTTATGAAAAAACACAACAAAATAACACTTTAAATAAGTACGAACATGTTAAATTTTGTGTTTATACATGATTAAAAATTAAATTTTATCACACGATACATAGTATTTTATACAAATTTTTCGACGCTTCAGTTATAAAAATGTTTAATTAATATTAATTTGGTACCAAACATGGTTAAACAAATACTGAGTTATTGGTTATTGAACAAACGCTCTACCGTTATAAAAATAAATTAATTTTATTTACAACCAGTTGAATGATATAATTCTTTTGTAGGATTAAAAAATTGGAAAGTTAAAATAAGCAATTGTGATGTCAATACCAAAAGTGAATTTGACGCACTTATCAGCGGTTCGGAGACAGATTACAGATTTTCCAAACATACATTTTTTAATTCAAATTTATACATTGCCAGTATCTACACATTATGTAACCATGATTGTAAATTGTAAAATATTATTTTTATACTTTAAAGATGATACAGCTTGAAGTTCACACTGTGTTAGGTGGGGGGAAGTGGTGATAGGAAGGTCAAATTAGTATTACTATTATGGCCGTTATGTGATTCATTATCGTCAACACAATGAAATTTCGTTTTGACTTCTGGTTTTTACTGATAGGATTAATAAATTGCCCAGTAGCAGTCAATTTAACGAACATTCAAATGTTTATAAATCGCAAACGAATTACTCAAATGAATTACTGTACACATTAAAGTTATTTTTTTCAATATCCTTATAAATTTTCGTTATCGAAAATAAGTTTTGCCATTACAAAAGATGTTAGTGTTTTATCAAATAAGGGAGACAGATAAAATTTAAAAAATTATAACACAGTGTAGAACAAAATAAACTAAACAATTTAAAAAAAAAAATTATTTTAAAATATCTAATACTTACCTAAATATTGACTAGTTAATGATAAAAAAATCACCCTGTATTATAGTATGAGACATTGATTTTATTTTTTTTAAAACGGTTATTTAAAAACTAAAATATATTTTAAAATAAAAGTGTAATATCTAATAATCAATGTCATATACAATAATATTATAATAATAATAAAAACTAATTATCCATAAAAATCCATACCAATAACATTTCAAATTATATCTCAGAATTGATTTTAATAACAAATAATTTGAAATAGTTAAAAATCATAGCTTAAGTTAAAATATTATATTCTAAATATATAATACAAAATATTACTACTAACCTTAATTAAAATAAAATATTCCCGTCTAACCAAACAACCCGTAAACTTATGATTAGCATCCATAGGAGTCTGTAAAAACATATACAATTATTGTTATAAATGATATTATCTAAAATAAAGAAAAAAAGTAGATTTTAAACAAGCATTGCATAAAAATAAAAATTGTTTCAGTGACGCATTAGTGGGGCGGAAATCCCAACCTCAGTTTTTGATTCTGAGCGGAGCGAGAAATGTATATTGGTGTTAAATTTATGTTTTTTTTTTTTCTGTGAACAACTTTTATACCAGTAATTTTACTCCGATTTACATATGATAACACTTTTTCCAAAAGAAAATCTTACTAAGGTGGTACTTTAGGAAGGTAATTTTTTGATTTTTCCTTGAGTTTTCTCAATAAATGTGAAAAACGGAAAAATAGGTACAACATTCAACAAATATTAATAAAGAATAAATATAATAAATAATAATATGTTATTAATATGACGTAATATTCTATTGACCAACCAACACTATTAACAGAAATCCGCTCCGAACCGTTTTTCATTAGCAATGGTTAATTATTGCGTACAGATATACATTAAATTTCCCCTCTATCTTACCAACTTCTCACCTACAATAGTGGCCCACCCACGTGCGAAATATGTCTGTCTTTTTTTTACAAATAAAAATAAATAATAACTTATTACTAATGCAAAAAAATTAATTAAAAGATATATAACAATTGAACTTTTAACAACCAAAAATCTTGCTCTAATTATAAACATCAAGATTAGTTTTTAGTAAAATATTTTGTCTAGTTGAAGCATTAAACAGGTGTCGTCTGATTGCGTCCGATTGTAGCAGGTATGCATCCCAAATGAAAAATCAAGAATTTTAATTGGCGTCCGGCAATATTATATTAAGTTGTTGCAAGTCGCATATTATGCTACGATCAGACTAGACCCGGCATCGGTCGAATACTTTTCGGACAGCATCTGCAGGCGAATTATTTGACTGTTATCAACAACATATATCGTCAACAATGTATATGTCATATTATGGTAAAATAATTAAATAGACATTACCTATATATTTTCTTTAATGATATTTGTTTAATATTGTACCGATATTTCCATATTTTTTTTTTCCGAATTTTTCCGATTTGTCGGGATAATTCCTGGGAAAATCAAAAAATGACCTCCCCAAATTACCACGGAGAAAAATTTCCAGAATTTCAGAGAATATCATCGGAGCACGATTTTCGTTAGAAAAGTTAGCACAAAAAATCAAAGGGTATTTTGCGATTTAAATAGTCCCAGCGAGCGATAGCTTGGATCTCTAGGTACACCCAAAATGCAATTGTTTTCCCCTGTTTACGTAAAAAGGAAAAAAAAAATGTAAAAAACTTTGTTTGGGACATAGGATGAAAATACGCATGTATTCGGCTACAACAAACATACTAATAATATAAAATGATAACAATATTTAGTTATTTAACATAACATATACTATCCGCATAATATAAGAAATTCAAAACAGTTATAATTTCGAAACTTAATCAATTCGCTCAATTCTGACTTTACCATCGTTCTTAAATCGTCAATATAGATATGATCAAAAAAAAAAAAAAATAATAAAAAATTAGATTTTTTTCACATTATTTTTTACTCAATGATTTTCGTTAACATTTCTTTATAAAATAAATACCACATTAAATTCAAATTTTATTTTTTTGACCAGAAACTAAGACTCCTAATGAACCTTCTGTTAAATTTTCTAGCATTTATGTTAAGTCTAAAAATTGTACCACAGAGTAATTACCGAATAAAAATTACGTACAAAACTCGTAAAATTAAAATCTCTATAAATACCTCAAAAATGATTCAAATTTTTGAAAATTTTACCTCGTTTAGAAAAAGCAAATATAAGTTTTCTGTCCAAATGTCAGATGTCAGGTAATAATTATAATTACCTATAATAAAACTTAAACTAGTTTTTTTTTAATTTTACAATTTCAAAAATATTTTAGTACTTTTTAAATTATTTATAGCTATTTGATATTATTGGGTTTCCTTTTGAGTTTTGTTGATGCCAATTATTGTTTGATTTCTCGAAAAATGATCGATTACCTATATTTTGATTTAAGATTCATCATAAGTTTTATTAAGTTATAAGACAAGGTGAGTAACATTTTTTTACCCGTTTTTTTATAAGAGTATTAAATTCAAATTTGTGATAAAATTTGTATAAAATAATTGTAATTTATTTTTTAATAACTAATTAATTTGAAATTTAAATTTTCAAAAGATGATTAACTAAACTCTTCAAAAAATCGTTTGCAATGTTATATCGTTATATACATACAGTTATAAACTTAATTAGTTACCTAATAAACAAATATATTTCTATACCTTTCTAACTTTTCACCTAAATCAGAGGCCTACCGATGAATCAGGGCTGGATTAAAAGGGAGGCAGAGTGGGCACATACCCCGGGCGCAAGATTTAAAAGGTGCATAAAAAAGCTGCAATTTTTAACTAGGTGACAATTTTTTTTTCTCACTATTAGTTAGTTTGTCGATGGCTGCCGTGGTGCACGAAATGTATTTATTTAAAAGACTCAGAATTGTTAAACTAATTACCTTGCGCCCATTTTGAATTTCAGGTTTATGAAAATAATAATAATAATAAGCTTAGTATGTAACGGAAACATTAAATGTGATTATCACCCACTTTAAAACATCAGATTTAATTGAATTCTTTCAATTATTATTACTCCTGTAATAATACAATAATGTTATAAATTTATTTTATTAACCCGAACTTAGGATTAAGTCAGTATCAAGGATTTGCTAAAAAACTAAAAATCGAATGAATTATATTAATATATCTATAAACCGACGAAGTAAAAATGATATTTATTTACAAAAAAAATGCTGATGGATGTAACTTTTTCCGTGTTTAATAATGCTAATTAGATTTTCCAAAATGTATCACGTTAGTGGTACAGAAAACTCAGCTTATTATCAACGACGGGCTGTTGTACAGCATCAAAACGACACAGCTGAATAGTTATACAAATGAAATTGAAATAGATACGATTTATTTTACGCATTATCCAGTTACCCTATTAATTGTGCCCGACAGTGTTTTGCATCGGTTACAGGATCGACCGACTATTCCCAGAAACGTTTTTCTACGATCGATATTTTCGATAAGCGGTACATAACACGGTAATAATTCACGGCTGGACTGCCGGGCCGATGACAAACGCCTCGACGATGGATCATCGTAGTGGTACCGAGACGGACCGGCGTTGTCGCACATGTCTGTTATGTAAATTAATTGAATACAAAAAAATGGACACGCTACTCGTACACCGGCGGGAAACACGGCTGCCGAACGGTGAGATACCGAAAAACGCGTGTTTTTTGTTTGCCGCTACAAGGCAGTGGTGACGCGAACGACGGGACCGCGAAACGTACAACAGCAGCAACGGCCGGCATCTGCAACACTGCCGTAATGGTCGATCGACATCGAATTCGGACACCCCCAATGGGTTGCCCAATGGTACTCGGCCACGTACCGCGTAGCGGCGTGACGTCACCACCGTCCGGCAATTAAGTGCGTGCGCGCACGTGCCGTGGTGTCGCCAACCGCCTAGCGCCGCGAACTAATAATCCGCTATCACACGGTAGACACGAAAATGTTACAACTACGGTTGATATACAGCGGTATCCCGACCGGGCAATAACAGACGAGAAAAAAAATAACGGTTATTATCATATTATCTATTCCATGGTTCTTACCATGAACTCATATACGGTTCTCATCAGTTATCGGTACCTGCCTATCCGGAATAAACGACACAGTTACCTAATTAAAAACGGATATTTAAAAAAATATACACCCCGGTTTTAACGATTTAATGTGGCCATTGTGATATAATATATTATATTTCAAAATGTTCTCAAGTAGTAACAACTGCCAAACAACAATTATCAATCTGTAAGGTAAGGTAACTATGTCGTTTATTTCAATTAGGGAAGGCACTGATTAGAACCGTTTACTTTATTAATGGTATAAACGGTTTTTTCTTTTTACTGTATAGTTGGGTCCCACCGTGCTCGACAGATTTTTCTAGGGCTGTTAAAAATTAAATTTTTTTCGATATTTTTTTTTCAATCCCTTAAGCCCAAAAAAAAAGTAACTTTATTTATTCGCATTAAAAAAAAATTCAAAATGGCCATTTTGTGAAAAATATTATTCTAAAAATTTTAATTCATCACATAACCATATCTGATGAATACCTAATTTCTTAGTTATAGCCGTTTTAATTAGACGAGAAAACAATTAATATTCAATAAAATAACATGTTATGCGCTAAGGAATTACAATCAATATTTTATTTTCGTTTCTCGTTCAAGAATTGATACAGTTGATTACAAATTATCGTGCGTGATATATAAATTGATAATTATCGTATTTGATAAATTATTTGCCTTCTATTGAATATTAATTGTTTTCACAACTATTTTCTTGAAATTCAAACGGGTATAATTAAGAAACTCTTAATCGAATATGTATGTATGATACATTCAAATTTTTAGAAAAATATTTTATAAAATGGCTATTATGAAAATTTGCTAAAGTGAATAAATAATGTCTTTTTTCTTTCTGTGTTTAGGGGATGAGAATAAAAATTTAATTTTTCTTCAAATCAATGTCCTCCCTAAAGACAAACCTATTGAAAAAAAAAATCAAAAACAATTTGATGTTAACAGCTCTAGAAAAATCTGTCGAACATGGTAGACAGACTGTATATAAAATTTGACTGACACCGTATACAATTATGATGCCCAGCGCCATTTTGTCACTTGGGCAATGGATAAAGATAGAGAAAGATAGTGAGAGAGTAAAAAAAAATAACTTTTCAAATATGTATATAATAAATATAAACTCATAAAGCAAGTAAATGTAATTTATCATCATCATGACATTAAATACACCGACGGTAAATACGCCAATGATAAATTTTTTGAATAAGCGAGCCAATTGAGCGAATTCTCAGTCTTGGTACTATACTAGCGAAATTGCATTTTAGTGTGTATGTGCATGTTCTCCTCTGATAAGGGAAATGGCGAAAATGGTGAAGGGAGGAAAGGGGGCAAAATGGAGAATTTGTCTGCATCGCCATTTATCATCATGTGGTATACTTGCGAAATTTGCATTTGTGTATGTATATTCTCACCTGAGGGGGGGAGGGGGCGAAGGATGGAAATGGGGCAAAAGGGAGGAAGTTTGCTACATAAAATGTCTGTCAGGTTCAATATTTTCAGTTGTATCTGCTTCAGTGTTTGACGGAGAAGTGAGCTTCTCTCGTTTCGTGCGCCGATATATGTACTATTGACTCGTATAACGGACCGCCTCTCATTGGTTTTATTAGTCAACTATGTGCTCTTCCCACAAGGTTTTACAATACATGCCATAAAATGCAATAATGTTCTCCCAACGGTTTATGCATTATTGCCGGATAAATGTCAGGAAACGTATTTCCGTTTATTAAATCAAATAAAGTTATTCAATCCAAGACTGTCTCCAGTCAGTGTTATAATCGATTTTGATTCACTTATAGTTTTCCGAATATACAACAAGAGGCTTCTTTTTCACTTAAGCCAGTGCATCTGGAGAAAAATCTAGTCAAACAATGACATTAGATCGTAGTACGGGGACAAGGATAACCCTGCAGATTTTGTCTTGAACGTTAGAAAATCAGGGGCTCTTGTATTTGTTCCAGAGCATGATGTCGTAAAGCATTTAAACAAACTCAGACTAATTTCTATAACACGAGGATTGTTTGTCTAATTTAGTGGAATAATTTTAAACAACATGGATTGGTAAATCTCGATGAACCGGTATTGGACGAATGTCTCTTAGATACGAGCTTAGTCTTTGAAACTGCTACGAATCAAATCTTAATCGCCTTCCCAAAACTAATAATGCAGTTAAAGGCTAGCGTAGGGGATTTAGTTCACTTTTAACAGCAAATCATTCTTCAATTTGGAAATTCAATGAGGCTCTACTGATTTTTCAGACATTTCAAATTACTTAATATATTGCTGAATTAACCACATCACAAGGACAAAGGAATTATCGGGACACAGCATATTACCGATAAAAATAATTGCTGAAGGTTATGAAAGTTGTGACACCAATAATTATTTACAGGGAATCGTGCATAATTTCCGACTTCTAACTACTTAGTAAATAATTTAGTTTATCGAAAATGCTCTGGTATCGATATTGCTCTAATTTCAAATAAATATATTGCTGGATTAATTCAAGTACAAGGACGGACGCAATGTTGTCGTTAACTGAAAAATGTTTTCCTCAGGGTGGCAGTCAAATATAATATAATTAAATAACATAACATAATTTTATGCACATATACAGGCTATCCTACAAAGATATACCCCTTGATATCTCCGGAGATAATAAAGATGGTCAAATTCAAATTTTTTTTCTTTTTATAATACTCGCAGGGATGAGGACTACATACAATTTTATTTAAATTAAAGTTTTTTTTTAGTAAAAAAATGTAATAAATAACTTCATTTTATTATTTTCAGGAAATTTTAAGATAGCCATTCAGTGGAGTTTATATTTCTAAAACAAAATTTACTGTAGATAAACAGAATCTAAATTACAACTGTTTTAAATTCTATTAATCGGTGTAAAAACCAATATAATCGGGTAAAGCGCTTAAGTTATTCCCTTGATAAATCCAAAAATACTCTAGCGAAATCTAACAAATTTATCTGAATATTTTGGAAATTTTTTTTTTGAAATCGGATAATGTGCCGGTGCAGCCACAAAAATAGCATCGGCGTGTTAATTTATGGTTTTCCGAAGTTTACGGACCCTAGCTCCAAAAATGCTCTAGCGAAATCTAGCAAAATATTGATACTATACTCCGTCCCATATAAAAATTCCAGCGCATCCAAATGTGTAGTTGTATAGTCCTAGCATAAAGTGCCGGTGTCAACTTGACGGACATTATAAATTTGTTATAATGAAATCAAGGAGAAACATTTTTATTAAAAATAGACTTCTAAGCTTCTTATTTACATTATACTGTATTCACTTATAACTATCATAATATGCATATATGTGTGCACAAATTACAATGTTTTATCAGCGAGTTTTATTTTTATTTTACTAAAAGAAAAATGAAAAATTAGAAAGTTTATAGATAAAAGAAAAACCCAAGTATTATATAGAGCGTATGTCATATCATCCAGCGGTTCGAAGAATAATAGTAATAGACAACAATTAACTAATATCACAGTCCACAGAGTAATAGATTAGATTAAACACACAGATATAGATAATAGACGTGAAGTTATTAACCGCCATTTTGAGTAGGTCGAATGGATTAAAATAGCATCCACTAAAAGACAGATATAGATATGGTTAAGTAAATTTAGCATTTGATATTATCTATAACTGTGTTAAAATACGATTATAATGCTATTACTGTTTATCCCAACAAAAGCCTCCATCATCTTCGTGTAAATACCTCGCTAAGAAAAAATAAAACTCAAGTTAGAAACGTTGTCATATCAAAAAAAAGCTAAATAATTTCTTAAATTCATTAGTATAGACATTTTTTTTATAATTGTTTATATTTGATGAAGTGCAATAATTTAATACACATAATTTAACCAAGTTAGATAGCTGCTAATATTTACGACTACAAATAAAGATACAATGCCGACATGAATATTTACATTCCAATTTTATCAGTGGCGAACTGGCAAGGGGTGCCGGGATCCGATCACATCCTGTGCCCCAACTTAGCCGGTTCCCATGCACACTTGGAAACATTTTTTTTTCTTATTAACTTGTAATTTTAGCCTTATCCCACGAAATACAACACGTTATTAGTCACCATATTGTATTTTTATTTTGTCTATATTGTTTTGTGGTATTATTATTATTTTTTGTCTATGTATTTTGTAACGTTTATAATTTACCTTTTATGATATTATTTTGTAGGAAATAGTAACTGACAAATATTTAATCATACAATGGTATAATATATATTTTATTAATTGGAAATTTTACATCAACTTACCTTCTTACCTTAGTTTTATACAATTTCTAAATTGAATGGTTAATTAAAAACTTAAACGAAATTTGAATTCAGTACCCTTTAAAACACATAATTTATATTGAAAATATAAATAATGTAAAACTTTAAAAAGTAACCCCCACAGCCCCCTTGACTAACAGGTCAGTTGAAAAACGAATACGAAATTTGGGTTCAGCGTCCTCAAAAGCAATAGGTTTGGTGTATCACACTATCGTATCGGTTAAAATTGAAAATTAATTAATTTAGGTAGACTAAGTTACCATTCAGACCACTATGCGGCGTTATGAAAAATTTAAAAATTTTAGAAGATAATTCCGAAAAAACGACAGTACGTTGTGAATAACCGGGTTAAGACGTCAACTTGATTGTTTTGAAAAATATTTTTTATGGCCTTATTTTGGAATTCAATATTGGAGCGTTTTAACAACACATTTAAAGAACTTCTAAAAGTAAATACTGCCATGAGAAAAGTAGTAGAACTTTACCAACATTAATACATTTCGTAACATCAATCATTTGTAATGACGAATTTTTTACGGAAAATATAAATTAAGCAAATACATTAAAAGTGAATAATATCAGTAATATAGTATAAGAATTGAAAAACGTAACTTTAAACTGACGAGGAATAAGAAAACAAAGTTCATATGAATGGAAGCAATAAGTTCAAAATAGAAACATATTACCATACTAGATCGGATCGAAAGCGAAATGAAAAAAAGATGCGTCGCTTATAACAATATGTTTAAAAAATATGATTTTTTAATTAATTTAAATAAACTTACATTAGAAAAGATCATTCTAAAAAAGCAAATAAACTTCAGGCATTTCATAACGATGATTTGGAGGAGTTATTTTCAAACGAGTGTCTGCATTTTTGATCATGTCTTCAAAGTATAATTTAAAATGATGAAAATAATCTCAGAGTTATTGAATTATCATTACTACTTCGTGTTGAAAATTTAGTTTTCCCGAACATTGATGTAGTTATTTGTATGTTTTTATGCACAGCAAAAGCCAATTGTTCTCCTAAACGATTATCATACTTTAATCACATAACAAATTATATAAGATCCCGCTTAGTAGAATATAAACTAAATTCATTTAGTTTATTGGCGATTAAATCAGAACTTTTAAATAACATAAGATTTCAAAGATACCATTAATGAATTTAACAATCAAAAATCTTAATGAAAACCAATGTGTATTTAGATTAGAGTTCTTCTTCAAATTATTTGAGTTTTAAATTTTATTTTCACTGATATAATATAGTTTAGTAATTAGTTAAGTATAGCATAATAGTAACATAAATCTGTTTGTATTAAAAAAAAAACCGTAGAATACATTATATTTTAACTTCAGTTTTATTAGAATCTATTTAAGTACCTACTTTATTTTATTTTTACTAATATAATATAATTTGTTAGGTAATTAAGGTACAACATAATTTTTTAATAGCATTAATCAGTTTGTATTTAATTAGAAAGGTTTAGTAAGAACCTAAGTAAAAACTTTCCACACAGAGTTGTTTTTTCAAAAATAATAATGCTAGATTTTTAAAAAAAAAAAGCATCATAGAATAATGGAGACAGGTGCAGCCTCTGTTGTAGACAATTTAATGTATACCTGTAAGCAATGATAAACCATTGCTAACGAAAAAACGATTCTGAGCAGAGTTCAGTTGATAATGATGCTTTGTCCACAATATATATATGTCATACTATAGAAAAATAATTAAATAGGCTTTATATATTTTCTTTAATAATATGGTTTTAATGTTGTACCCATTTTTCCAGTTTTTAAATGTTTTATCCTGGGTTTTTCGTATTTGATGGGAAAAATCAAAAAATTATCTCTCTAAAGTACTTTTCCACACTGATTTTTTTTCAGAAAAGGTGCTACATGTAAAATCGGAGGAAGTTCTCTGGTAAAAAAGTTGTCTACAAAAAAAAAAATTAACATCTTTGTAAAACTACAAGCTTCTTCGATCCACTCAGAATCTAAAATGTTTGTGAAAGGGCAGCAGTTTGTTCAGTGCTTACAGCAGAACAGTAGTTAAATGTGGCACTAACCTTAACACTATTTCTTATTATTTTATTCTTAATACTAATTCACAGTATTACTGTTGCACAATGTACACATAAAATAGTCCCTAATGGAAAAAAACATTTTTATTCAAATATAAATAATAATATATGTAATTATAATTATTTTATTAAGAAAAAACTTATATAATGTAATATAATATAGGTATAAGGTAAAACATAGTATTGTAATAACATTAATTAGTTTGTGTTTAATAAGAAAAAATTGGTATAAACCAAAGTAAGGAATCCATATTAAGTTATTTTTTCAATAATAATAATACAAAAGTTTTAAAAAAAATGTTTGTGAAAGAGCGGCAGTTTGTTCAGTGCTTACAGCAGAACAGTAGTTAAATGTGGCACTAACCTTAACACTATTTCTTATTATTTTATTCTTAATACTAATTCAAAGTATTACTGTTGCACAATGTACAATGTACACATAAAATAGCCCCTAATGGAAAAAAAAAAAATTGTATTCTAATAATAATAACAATATATGTAATTATATTATTAAGAAAAAACTAGGAAAACACAATTTTTTTTTTAATACATTAAATAAACTGCATACATATTATCTTCAAAAAAAATATAAAAATTACATTACGTTAATATTAACAAAAAAAAACACCACAAAAATGTATAATAATAATAATTATAATATACTTAAATTAAGATGTTAATTATATTTAAATATACTTAAATTAAGTAAAATTCTTAGATCTAGGCATAAAAAAAAAAAAAAAAAAAATCAAAAAAATATATAGGTAGGTGCCTATACCTATAGAAAACTATTATATATAAGAAAAAAAATCTATAGAATTAAAATGTAACTAACTTAACATAACTTTCTTTTTTTTTGTAAGTTTTGAAGTTTCTTTAGATACAGAATATAGATCTGGTTGAAGCTATTCAAACCGCTGACAATGTGGAATATAATTCGAAAACTAAGATTTAATGATAAAAATGAATTTAAAAAATTATATTTGATAATATAAAATATAATTGTGATGTCTTAAAATATCTATTCCTCTTACGTCTAACAAGCAAAAAACAGATATAATTTACAGATTTCTTGTAGAAAAATTGTTTAAATTTGTTTAAAAATAAAAAAATGTATATAAAAAATAACCATCATTGTAACCAATACATTTCTCGCTTGACTCAGTCTAAAAAACTACCTTATGTATTTATATATTTAATTAATTCTTGACATGTGAACTCCAAATTTAAATTGAGTGCAATGTAATTGGAACAATATAATTGTATGGTTAAAGATTGTTAGCTGTGAGTTAATTTATGAAATTCATTTCAGATTTTATTCTTTAGTTTTCTGTCTTTTTTTATTATTTGTTGCTTGAATATTCTCAATTACTTCCTCCGTGGAATCTTTCTCAATTACTTCCTCCGTGGAATCTTTCTCAATTGATTCTTCATAATCTTTTATAATATTTAAATGATCTTCACAGACCATAGTTTCCTGTTTATTTTTTATCATATCCTTATATTCTCCAAAAAAATGACAAGTGAGTCCTAAATGATCACATGCCATCATACTTCTGCTCTTCATTTCATCCAACTTATCATAATACATATCAATTTGTATTTTCAAATCTGGCCATAACAAGTCCCAATTGAAGCATTCCATCCGAGGTGACCTCAAAATCTTTAACAGTTTATTTATAGTATTTGTATCAAACTCTGGTTCTAAATTTTTAAGGGTAGAATGAATCAAGGTAGTACAATCTCTACGACTTAGGCACAAACATTTGTAATAGTATTCCTTATCGAGAATAATATTATTTTTTTTAGTTGTTTCAGAAGAATTTTCAGTCCCCTTAGAATTGTTTGGCTTTGTTATACCACTTTGAATGGCCAAATTTTCCATTTTTTTGATAAGGTCCGTCGAAGGCATTAACTGATATGCAGTCAAAACACATTCGCGATTTACGAGTAATACATCATCAAATATTTCACCAAATTTTAAATATCTTTTTCTACAAATGCCTGCTGATATCAATGCATTTTCTTTTTGGTCATCCAATATGTAGTAATTCGTTTTGTCAAGATAAAGAGTCAATGCACGCGTATAAATATTGACATAAAAATGCCTATGCAGCGATTTTCCAAACTGTAAACAAAACATTTTTTTATAATTATGATAAACCCAATATTTTAGTCAAATAAAATTAAATACAAATACATTTTTCAGTTATGAATTTAATATGGTCATGTCAAATATTGACACCTAGTTCAACGGTTCTGAAACTGTGACGCAGAGAGTAAGTGTGAAATAAAAACTGCATTTATCTTTCATCTATAAAGATTTACCTTTAGATCATGGGTGTAGTGAGAAAAAATTCAGGTCAGGACATTAAAATTTATCCAAGCCACCCAAAAAATTACGCACCTAACAAACAAATTTTTTTAGCTCATTAATTTAAAATTGTAAAGCCAAGATTTTGAATTGAGGAGAGCGAAATACGTTTATAAATAAGGCACGGACAAGATAATATAAGGAGAGGGTGGGAATCTTGACTCCTAACCAATTTAGAAAAGTGTTTTCATCAATATGTATTTTAATGAAAATGTTTATAAAAAATTAAAAAAAAGAGACATACTTTGCACGATGAGTGAGACACTGTTGTAGGAGAGAAGTTAGGATGGTAGTATATAGAGAAAAATGAATGTATGTCTATAGGTATTAAACGATTAATGATTGCTGAAAATTCTGAGCAAAGTTTGGTTATACATGTTTTAAATGACCAAAAATATTTTTTCCAGTTTGCGAATAACAATTTTAGATATAAAACGCAATTTGTATATAAGACCATAATTGGTCCTTGTTAAATTCAGATCATTCTGATCATGATAGCTTCATGCCATTTTAAGTTAGTTATAATTTATAGAGTGAAAAAAAAATTAAATACATACAAATTGCATTATTTATCTAAAATCACTGATCACAAACTGGACAATTTTTTTTTCACAGAATTAGATTTGATGGTATTGTCATACTTATAGAAATTAAATATAAACATACATCTGTGAAAAAAGCATTTTTTTTTTTTTTTTTTTTTTTTTGGCTATCCTACTAATTTGAGAATAAATTTACGGGGTAAAATGATTACAAAATTATACAATAGTTTAAAAAAACTTTATGGAAAATCAATAGTTATTTAGGAGGTATTTCTTTATTTATACTTCTAATAATAAATTGGTTAACTTTTTTTTTCCGGTAGATTGAAAATGTTATTGTAAAGAAAAAGGCAAGCCATATTTTGTAAAGTAATGAAAAAGCATGAATTAATACATGTTTACATTTATTTTATTTATGTGTATAATGCACAAGATATTATCTATATATATTTATACATACATTGATTCATATTTATTAATATGTATCGTCAAGCATATTCTTAATAATTCTAAGATATATTTTAATTATTTATGAGTGTATTAATCTTTTATTTTATTATTATAATTAGGTCTAGAATTTATAATTTAATATTAGCAATTTATATACTAGTTCTTAAATTTATGATTCTCAATTTAATACATTTTTGATTTTATCAGTTCCTATAAAAGTTACTCAATTTTAGGAAACCTGCATTTACCAATTCCCGGTTTTAATGGTTCTTGAAATTATAATTAGTACACCGTTTTTTTTGGTAAGCACGGTTAGTTCGATAAATATGGTAGTACCGATAAATATTCTCGTCTCTTAAGACCAAAAAAGAGGTGAGAGTATAAAGACAGCTCTCTGATTATCAGCACATGCTACTTATTAGTATTAATATATTACAATAGTTGACCAGAGTTAGATAATCTTAATCAGTATATTTTTTTTTAACTTTGTAAATGTGTATATGCCACTGAACTCCTAGTGAAATTTTTTATGTGTGTTTGAATGGATATGGTTTAGATTTACAATTGAACCTGATAGGTGGTGTTACAAGGATGGCTGATACAGGGATATTGATATTTTTACAGTGATCATATTATTTTTGTTTATTTATTGGTTATCTTGGTGATATGGATAAAATAAAAAATAAATAAACAGTAAGATAATCCATGTAAGTTGGCCATTTGATAGAAAATAAATAAATAAAGATCCACGAGGGTGATACAATCGGATTATTAATTTTTTAAATAATCGGCAAATACGCACATCAATATTATATTATTATATACTTACATAAAAATGAATCAATATTTTGTTGCTGACACAATAACTTGAAAACGGACGAACCAATATCCCTGATTTATTTTTGTGTGCATGTTCATAAGGTTATTTTAAAAGAAAATTTTTGGAAAATTCCCCCGGAAAAGTTTAAAATTTAGATGGTATCCAAGTTATAATGTCACCAACAAAAATATTAATCCATTTCTACATATTATATGAACTAACAATTGAGTTATTCATTTAATATTAATATAAATTGTCAGCCAATATTCACATAAAGGTATAAAACAAACACTGTGAAATCTGCAAGCGACGATTAGCTATAATACGGTGAACATGCTTTCCCGCTGATGACCATCCCCCCTCCCTAATAGGTTAGGTTATGCTTTACTTTGAAATCCACCAAACCCCCATCCCTTGGGAAAAAAAGAGGTTTCAAAATTGTTCATATGCAAATCATAAAAAAATGTATAACAGTACCTATTTAGTCTGTCGAAGGCGAACTACTCACCTTTTACCTATTTATTTTTATTTATTACTTACACGGTCAAAACCAAAAAGGAATATGGGTAAAAGAGTAATACAAAATAGCATGGTCAACGCTGAGACCGCTGGTAATTGTACATATTTTTTTTTTAAATTTAACTAAAGAGATGGTAATTACTGAAAAGTACCATAATATCAGTAACACCAGACATGTAAACAAATATCAAATACTGGTGACTAAAATATCAATACCACTAGCTCTAGAGGTGGAGCAAAGGGGGGCAATAGGGTCATTTCAGTCTCCCTCTACAACACAATTGTGGAATAGTATGTTTTAAATCACAAGGTATTTTAATTTACTTTGTTTAACACTATATTTGCACTTTTGCCCATTCTTTTTGTATTGTAAGTATCCATTATATCATATTTTTTGACTAACTTTAACATATTTATAATTAGTGAGAATTTTGTTTTAAAAAATAAAACTATAAAAATGATTTTCTATTCTAAGTGTTAATTAAATAATATATTTTAATATATTTTTGTAAATTTTAGAATATTTTAAAAAAAAAAAAAACCAAAAGGGTATTTTATTATTTTGTATTGCATATTAATCTTAGCCCTAATCATAATTAATTGTTTGACTTTAAACTTAATATGTTGAATATAATAATAAACCAAAATGGATAATAATTATTTACAACATTATTGCAATATTTCAATTGATGAATCTAGGACTGGAAGTATTTTTAATATACCATTGTTACAATAAGCACTGTTAGTTCGAATAGATATGATTAAGATTTACAATTGGATCTGATAAGTGGCGCTGCAAGGGTGGGCCACAGGGATATTGGTATTTCAAGTACAGTTATGATACTAATTTTGGTTATTCATTGGCGATATGGATAGAAATTAGAAATCATAAAATAAATAAATAGTAAGATAGTCTGTGTAAGTTGTCGTAAAATTGGCCATCTGATAGAAAACTAATAAATAAAGATCACCCAAAAGACGTCACGAGGATGATACAATAGGATTATTAATTTCTAAAATAATCGGCAAATACGTACATCTATATTATATTATTATATACTTATATAAAAAAGAATCAATATTTTGTTGCTGACGTAATAACTTGAAAACGGACGGACTAATATGCCAGATTTTTTTTTTTTTTGTGTTAACACATACTTTAAGGTTATTGTGAAGGAACATCTACTGGAAAAGAATATAATAATATACCAAAATAGATAATAATTATTTACAATATTATTGCAATAGACTATACTCTTCCAAATTAAAAATATAGTGCAGTTAATCCAATCAGTTGATAATAATTTCACAACATAATATTAAATTATAATTATTAAAAATATAATTATTTTTGCACTTACCTTTGCATAAAAAATATCCGCCATAGAAAATAAGTGATCAGCTGAAGGGGCCCACTCAATAAAGTTGAGAATACTTTGTTTATAAAATGGATCACTTAGGTTGCTAAACAATTCAAATTTCTTCAACAAAAACACAATATCACACCAATAGCGCATCAACTCACAAAATTCTATAAATCTACTTTCGAATTTTTTTTGAAATGATTTATTCATTATTAAGGTAATACTTATTTCACAAAATCGTACTATATTTGGATAATTATTTGGGCGATCTTGCTTTGCCAAAGTTGAAAGACACTTGATTCTATCATAGTATTCAATACAGAGCCTTTTTCCTTCATACATTGGATTCAAAGTTTCAATCTGAAATTGAAATAAAATTATTATGATATTTTTTAGTTAAGTTTATAAAAATGTTGGTTGCTTTTAAATAATTAAATAAGCAAAGTAACATACAATCCGGATAATATGTTTTCTATCACAGTACATTAGTAAACTAAACAAAATATCTCTGCAGCATTCATAATCTTCCTCTCGAAATAAAATGATATTCTCGTGCTCTGTTAAATGTTTTTCGTACAAATATACTGACATTTCAGCTAAATTGAATGCTTGATTTAGCTGTTGATTATGAAACAACACCTTTACACGGTTTGCAATAATAGCACCCTTTTCTTTATTGACAAAATCAGAAACTAAAAAAATGTATTTATTTTTATTACAATTGTTTTATCAATAAGTTAATAAGTTTAATATTCAAAAAAAATATTACATTCCATCAATCGCGTACGTTTTTCAATACTCAAATCTGGTAAAATACCCCACGGATTGTTTATAATATCTACAAAATGATTCAAAGCCTTCAATACCTCTGAATTGATATTAATTTCGAAGAAAGATACAACTTGTACCACAATTGTAAGAAATTGATTTTTAATATGGTCTTCAATATGTTCCCACTCTCTTTGAAATAATAATATAGTCGATTCACTAGAATAATAAATACAGATAATTATTATTATAATATTTGATTTAGGTAACAGACAAATAAAAATTTTCAAAATGTACTTATATATATTTAATATCGGAATGTCAATATTTATTTTATTATAGTTATCTATCATTATGTCTACAGGAATAAATCAAAATGGTTTAAATTAAAGATCTAAATATTTTCTAAAAGTAAAACAATAGATAATTACATAACACTTGTATAAAAAAAAACCCAGTATGCCTGAGCATACTGGTTTCAGACCTCAGTCAAGACGCCTGTTAACACAACACACGTACAATTTTAATTGATAATACATGTTTCAATATACCTATATTTAAATAGTCTACAGTTCAATAAAAAAATAATTTAAATTATGTATTATAAAATTACCTAATAGCATAATGTGTAAATATACGCGTCTCATAATCATGAAGGTTGTTTATTTTCAATTTACAACAGCAATTTTCCCAAATCTCTAATAATTTTGTTATTTTCTCTTCAAAGTTTAAAAGAGGATCATTTGTTAACAACTCGATCTCCTAAAAATAAACAAATTGTAAAATTAAAATATATAAATAATATATGCAAATTAATAATGAATTAAATATAATTAGGGTAGTGCAGGATAGTGTAGGTAAATAATTTGAATACAATTATATTAATAGAACTTAGTTTACCTTAGTTTTTTAGTTAGTTTAAAATAGTTTTTATCTATTTAAAACTATGTTTTAGTTCAGCTTAATATCAATTTACTTTATTAAAACAAATATGTAGGTAGTACCTTTTTAGATCTGTTATTTTATAACTAATAATTAAAGGGGTTTGTGCAATAATGAGACAACTTAAATAACATTAAAAACGACTTAATTTATGTGGAGGTAATAATTTTTGAAAAAAAAAAACGTACAATTATATAATACAACACAGTTTGTACAGCAGATACAAATTTGCATATAGTTAGATTAATAAATACAAATTGTTTTAACTGAACATAATATTATTTGAACTAGGTAATTAAATAGTATGGCACATTAATTTTATTTTTTTATAACAGTTATTCAAAAACTAAAATATATTTTAAAATAAAAATGTAATGTCTAACAATCAATGTCATATACAATAATATTATAATAATAATAAAAACTATTAATCCATAAAAATCCATACCAATAACATTTCAATTTATATCTTAGAATTAATTTGTATAACAAATAATTTGAAATAGTTAAAAAACATAGCTTAAATTAAAATATCCTATTCTAAATGTATAATACAAAATATTACTACTTACCCTAATTATATCAAAATATTGTTCTCTAACCAAACAACTCACAGATTTATGATTAGTATGCACAGGAGCCTGTAAAAATATAAAAAAATGATTGTTTTTATAAATGTTATTATCTGAAATAAAGAAGAAAAGTAGGTTTTAAATAAGCATTGCATAAAAGGATACTCCTTAAATGTTGTAAAAAATTTAACTATTCGAAAATATTGGCTTCAACTACACTTGAGAAATAATTTGAATGTACGCAAAATTTAACCAAAAAATTAGCGCGAGCACGCTAAATGAATTACCCTGAACGTAAATAGTAATCGTAGGGAATACGTTTTGTAGAACTGTTTTGCTAACACATTTTTCTGTTTTTATTTTAAATTCATAGGGGTTATGAGTCCAAACCTCTTCTCTTTTAAGTACAACCTATAACTTAGGAATCAGGTATTTATTGGTGTGTGTGTGGGTGTGTGCAGTAGCGTATTTTACCTAGTTTTATGGAAGGGGGCGACACTGAAATTATTGTACACGAGGTATATACATACAGACGCTTATATTCGTCTACCCTTTTAATCTTTCCATGTAATATAGTTTTCAGAAAAAATGATAAGAAATTGCAGCCATATCAGTCGGCACGAACACAGACGTTAAGTAAAAAAAGTTGAATCAAAAATGTAGTTACACCCACAACACAGAAAAAAATATTATTTTCAAATTATGTATTCATAATAACCGGTCTTATGCAAAAACACGTCGTGTAAGTAGCAGGGAAAATTGAAAAGGCATTAAAGGTGTAATTAGAGACCGAGGTGGTCTCTAATTACACCTATACTCGCTTGCTGCGCTCAGTCGGACAACTTTAATCGAAGTTTTGTTGTGCAAAACCACGTTGGGTAAGTAACGAGAAAAATTAATTGTTATAATACTAAAACTTATTGATTTATAGCCGTATTGGAATTAGGTACTTAACGGTTACCACGAAAATACGGTTATGGAAAAATATAAAATACTAAACTATAGTACTATACTACCACGAATTAAGATATATCTTGATATTCGTGTATTATACGTTAGGAGAGATCGGTTGGCAGCTATGAATAAACCATACAATTTAAAAAATCGTCTGCAAACGTTGGCAACATTGAAATATTGTGACTGGCCAATTATCAATTTTCTGAAATAAAAATTAATAACCCATGTTCTCTACATCGTGAATATAATCGACCGACATAGCTGTCATCACTAATTAACAATCAAGTTTATTATCTATATCTATGTCACAAACACATGGTTGTACATATTCTCGATAGTGCGTATCGCAATTACGAATAATGTGAAATTGTCCAACATTTATTTCCATTTATTCTCAATTTGAATACAATCTTTTATCAGAACAAATTATAGTTTTAAAGTACACAAATTAAGGTGTAACAAAATATAACGTTGAATAAATGTATTAGATAGTAACAACTGCCCCGCCCAGCGTTGCCCATGCTATTTTTTTATTATTTATATTTATATTAATTACCAAAGATACGTTTTGACCAAACTTTTACATTTTTTTTTTTCATTTCCTCCGTGTAATTAAGCTAATCCATAAAAATAAATAATTAAAATACTAAAATCACGATTAAAAAATGGTGAGTGGGGTTAGAAAGGTGAAAAATACTTTACGACCTATTATCATGTCTACCAAATACACGAAAAAATGTTTTTAAAATCGGTCATGCCGTTTCGGGGAACTGCAAACAAAAAATGGGTAGCTCGAGGGAGTTACCCATGCAAACAACTAATACAACTATATGTATAATTTCGTGAAATAAAAGTTTTGTTTAACATTAATTGCCTCAAAAATCTAAAATCCTATTTTATTTTATTTATTCTTTTAACACGTTTTTACTAGCTTCACCTGTATGTTAGTATGTCAGTGCTAACTAAAACATTAAACGTAATTTTCACCCACTTTTAAACACCAGTTTAAATTGAAACTTTGCACACTAATCAAGGACTAATAATACAATAATTTAATAAGTTTGTCCTATTAACCAGACGAGGATCGTCAGGATTAAGGATTTATAAATATATATAAATATATATCTATAAACCGACGAAGTAAAAACGATATTCACCAAAACGACCCAGCCGAGTAAGTATACAAATGAAATTGATGAGATAAGTACGATTTATTTTATACATTATCCAGTTACCACATTAGTAGTTGTGCACGAAAATAATTCGTCTCGCTGGCAGGATTCACCAACTGTTGACAGAAACGTTTTGCTAGGTTCGGTTCTTTTGTAGCTCGGTATATAATATGTTAGTAATCTATGACTCGACTGTAACACCGATGGATTAACGTACTCAGACGGATTGACGTTGTTGGACATGTCTGTAACATAAATTAATTGATGATGAAAAAAAAAAATGGTTACTCACCGGCGGCAAACGCGACTAGTGACTACTGAACACAATGAGATACCAAAAACACGTAGTTTTTTACTGTGGCAAGACAGTAGACGGGCGAACGAGTGGCCGTGAAACGTGCGACGAAGACGAGAGCAACTACGAAAATGCCGGACAGCGAACGGTAGTAGGCAGCACGGTCCGACAAAAAGGTCCGCGAGCGTGTGCGCGTGGGTGTTCGTGCGTGCGTGTGCGCGTGGGTGTTCGTGCGTGTGTTCTATAGAACCATCACGGTAGATACCAATAAATATCTACGGTCGATACGACCATATTGTGACCACAGTTGACGTGTAAAAACTGACGCGCCGTACACAATTACGATGTCCAACGCCAATTGTCACTTGGGCGATGTTTACAAATTCTTTCGTTGCCCGGCACTATTTCACGTTAACGCAATTCGTGGTTGTTGAATTTATCTGCGATTGGGCTCAGATCATCATAGACGGCATAAAAACGATAATAATTTTTAAACATTGCCCAAGTGACAAATGGCACTGGGCGGTGGGGTAATCGCCAAGACGCAGTTTTTAAATTTTAAATATATTAATTATTTATGACAATCAGAAAAAAAAAAAAAATGTTTATTTAATATAATTTTTAAAAATACTGTAATATAAAAAATATATTTCTTATGGAGAGTGTTATTTTTTTTAATTGTAAAAATTATGTTAAAAAAAATATTTTCACAAACGTTAAAACCCTTCAAAATAACGAGTGGTTGCAATATATCTTGCATTCCTTTCATTCATTGAAATTACATACGAAGATCTTTTTATACTTTTATGCTATTATTTGAGTGAACTAAATTTAATCTGTCGAAAAGCACTAAAGTGTAAACATAATGATCAGTTATTATATTATTAAATATTAATCAATTAGATCAAAATGCCACGAAAAAATCTCTCCTTTCATTTTTTTGTTTTGAGCGAGATTTTTGGTTTTAGATAACAGATAAGTGATAAATGGATAAACCCTAAAACAAGTGGCTCTTACAGTTCCTGTGAGTTCTGCTACAGGTGAGAGGTGTTGCTTGTCAATGCGTCGTTTAGAAAACTTGCTAAGGGCAAATACGGAGCAACATCGTTTTACAGATTTATCAATATTTAACATATTGAAAGAGATGTTGTTAATAAAATTGCTTTTTCAGAAATAATGGAAAGTATTCCAGTAGTAATAGAAAAATAATATTAGTATGATATAATACATGTACATGTCAACATGTTTAATTATAAAACGTACCTCATACAAATAATTGTTAAACAATTCGTATTGTATTATTATTTTAACATAATCAGTCGCTAAACAAGATAGTTTTTTTTATCTGTTTATGCTTAATCACTATTTGTATCGCTTAAATACTATACTATACTCAATGTATTCATCAGGTGTATTACTGTTGCTTATTTATTTTTACGTTACATTTAAGAACGATTATAGTAATCATACAATTGAACTATGGTATTTGAGGGTGTGGGAGCGTTTCATTTCTCTTTTGAAAATCAGGTACATGATTATATTGTTTATTATATACGTTAGGTACCTAAAGCTGACTTCGTAATCATATGACGTTCACTGCCGCGGTCCCTGCGGTCTTGATGTATCAGGACACATTTTTCGGGCGCGGACAGCGCAAGGCGGGTTCGCGTGGTAGACGGATCGAGACGGAGAGAAAGAGAGAGAGAGAGAGAGAGAGAGAGATGAAAATAAAAATAATTTTTCGAAGATGTATATATGTAATAAATATATACTCGCACGGCACGTGGGATTAATATAATTCCATCATTATCGTCCCGGCGGACGGGGATACGATATCATCATTTATTATACCCACGTCCGCGAACGCGGCGCGCGCAGGCGACCCGGCTGTCGGGCGTGTTATTCACGTCGTTTTGTTGGTAAAAATCCGGTTACAGAGAAACGCAGTCCGGCAGTCCAAACGAATATTTGGTGGGTACACACACACACACACACACACACACACACACACACACACAGAGTTAAAACGTATAGCCGACCCGACCCTAGATCATCGCAGCTGGGCGTCGGCGTCGTCGCTGGCGAGGGCCGTACGGCATCCGCGCACGTGACGACCGGAATCACGTACTATGTCAATTGTTATAAAAGCTTTTTCGATTTTTTTTTTTTATATTTATCTACGTTCCTTTCTCTGTAAGCATGACCGACGTGGACACAATGTCCACCACTGGCATAACAATATTACGTCGCGTACAAATTGCCGGCGGAACACGATTGCCCCTTGTCGGCGATCGGTACCGTTTTAGGCGCGCACGATTGCGCCCCGCGCAACGCCGCCGTACAATGTGTTTCTATGTTTCTAGCCTTGTGGGTACACGTCATTTTAAAATTTGAAAATGTATTAGTATTACCGTTTAATATGCATTTTTTGATTTTTTTTTTTCGTAACGCTCATTTCGTGTAACATGTATATTACATATTTAAGTGTTTATTTCACTTTTTAATAAGAAAATTTACCCAATTTACCGAAATGTACGTAAATTGTACAGGTAAATTCTATATCTAGTGTTGTTAAAATAACGTGGTTTTTTTTTGTTACAGTTTTCCAATATAGGAAAGAAAACTGTTTGCTTCACTGTCGAATCTATTAGTTGGATGTGAAATTATTGTAACAGACAAAAAAAATTAACTCCGGTGCACGACTTAATTCGGTTATAATGACAATAGATTTTTCTAGTCCCCTTGGCTATCATTAACCACTCATGTACCTGTTGTTGCGCTTAAAATGATATTACGTTCAACAAATAGTAATCATAAACCTATATGCTACAAAGTCTAAAGAATTCCGAAGGTCACATTTAGAAGATTACACAGTATACTAGGTGTGATTAGAGTAGATAATGTGTATTAATATGCAACATCTCCTAGTACTGACACAAATGTAAACGACCGTAAATGTACTCGCTTACATCGAGACAGGCTTATAGAATATAATATATGGTTTTCAACCGTAGCTAATGTAAACATTATTTTTTGTTTTTTCTCTCCAAGCGGATTTCGGTTCTTCATAACTCTTAATTCGATTATCAAATTAAAAGAATCAGAAAAATAAAATAACAGTATAATAATAATAGAGTATTTTTAACACGGTATTACATAGATATTAGATATAACATCACAAATTCAAACTACATTTTTTTATATTTTACACAATTTGCGCAATATTCAATATACTTATAGATCATTCGATAAAAAATATATAAAGGGTAGTGTATACAAAGTAATTACGCATACTAGTACATTAATGGATTTGTGTATTTTTCTGTTATAAATGTACACTTGTACCTATGTTAAGTTTTTAATAATTTTGATACCAAAAATATGGCTTTTCCTACCAATATTTTTTTAATTTTAGTAGTTATATTTTGTATTATCAATTTTTATTGCATTATCTGAAACTAAGTACCTAACTATGTTTTATATTTTAAAACTGTAATTTTATTCTATTTCTATAAGATTGAAAAGTTCAAAGACTTTATGTCCAGTATGTTATACACAAATCAACATATATTTTATATTTTTATAATGTACTTATAATATTAAAATTAAAATTATTTTTTTTTTTTTATATATTTATGATCCAATTATTACAGTTATAATATATTACAAATATTATTATTATATAAATTGACTTTTAATTATGCAGAGTTGAGTATTTTTCAAGTATTAAATTATAATTAAATTAAAGTCGATAATACATTGATACTTCTACATTTATGTGTAGTATAGCAAAATTAAATAAGTTTTAAACTAGCAGAACCCTTTATAGTTTGGTGGTATCTACTTCAATCACCATCTATAGGATTAGATTTTTATCAATGTTCTCACGAACAAAAATATTACAAATAATAGTAAAATGATAAAAGCATGCTTAATGAATAGTATACTGAAAAAAATAGTTCTGCACATTTGTGGTACTTTTACAAGTAGCTTCCATACAAGCCACAGTCTAGATGATTTTTGAACCATTCAAATAATTTTGCATTTATACCGTGAGAAAAAAAAAGTGGTTTTCATATACATCACTAACACATAAAGGCTAAAACAATTTTATTGAATATGAATAAAATAATTAATAAACAATTTGTACTTATATCATATACGTTATAAAAATAAAATAAAATACAAATTACATAATATTTAAAGTCATTCTTTTTACATTATAAAAATGTATTTTTGAATTTATAAATAATTCACATAACATAATACTGTGAAAAAAAAAAAGTTTTCTTCATATACATCATTAACACATAAAGGCTAAAACAATTTTATTGAATTTGAATAAAATAATTAATAAACAGTTTGTACTTGTATCATATAAGTTATAAAAATAAAATAAAATACAAATTACATAATACATAATATTTAAAGTCTTTCTTTTTACATTATAAAAATGTATTTTCGTATTTATAAGTAATTTACACAACATAATACAAAAACATTGTAGTTAAAACTACAGTATTCTAATATAATTTAACTAAGTTTTAATCAATTATAATTGGAATTTCAAGATTATATAGTACACAGCAAATACGTACAATATCATTAATAAACGGTATCAAATCAGTGGGTATTTTTAATAGAATATTATATGCTTTTAATTTAGCAAAGATCCCTTTAATATGTCTTTTAACACTTTCCACTGAATTCGCTTCAAGTACCTCATTAATTAGAAGTCTTCCATTATGTAAATTAGAATCACTAACTGAAAAACTCTTTATATTTCCATATTCGGATTCTATTCCTAGTAAATCTTTATTTGCAATTACAAAATCCCCAGGTGCTAATAAATTGAATAAACCACTTTTATTTATAATCAATGAATCAGATGCGGTACCACCAAAGCATTCAGACAAATAACAAACCATTTCACTTGGTGTCACCGCTATTAATACCTTGGAAGCATAGTAATTTTTGCAGCTTAAATAAGTGTACACTCTTTGCTCGATTGATATAGGCTCTTCCATTTCTAACTCAAAAATATTAACAATACATCGACAATTAGTATAATTTTTTTTAAAACATTTGGGCAAAGTAGCTAAAACAGTATCTGTAGATGGCCAAGTAATTATATGTTTTGTCTTATCAACTAGTAAAGTTAAATACTGACAAAAAATGTTGGCGGCAGTTTGGTGGTTTATTTTAAATAATACACCTAAAGCAGAATAATTGAATCCTATTTTGAATTTCATTAAAAATAACAAAAGGCTGTTTTCTTTATTTATAGAAGTACATACTAAAGACTCTGGTAAAAATGAAAGTAACATGTAGAAAGTTCCAAATGATACACCAGTAAAGTCTTTTAATTGTCTATTGGTTGAAAAAGATTGAAACAAATTTGAGTTTGGTAAAAAAGGAAAATTTGCTACAGAAACCTGAAAATTTGTTGAAGTTTTACTAACCAAATTATTTAAAGGTACATTGACATGAGTAAAAACATTGTTACCACAAACTGTGCATCCAAATGTCAATACTTTGGTCAGATTGAAATTAACTTGCGAACTAAAGTCTCTAACCAACCTATTTCTTCCAGAACCATTGTATGTTGATGTTGTTTTATTGTAAATTATTGGAAAAATTGATGGAATGTAAGAAGGGCTCAAAGGGAGCCTTGATCGTTGGTTATTGACAAAGTGAGCACTGCAAATATAGCTTCTCGATTTAGGTTGCCATAAATTGCCAAATTCACTGTAAATTAATAATATATATATAAATATTATATATTATATATTAGACTGATTTATTGATAAAATTACATACTCTAAACGATTTACGGCTTCTATCCATTTTTGTTTTAATTCCTTATCCTGAGGTCTTCCCGGGAATGAGTAAAAAGTAATATTACTGGTATTTTTGTTCGTATTTTGACAACCTATTATACAGCATGTTCTGATAGCCATACTTACAAATTATTTAGAAAAACGTTTAAGTAAAAATATGCAAATACTTTAAGTAATGGATTTGATTTCTAGTAATAAAGTAAAGAATTTAATATCAACTACTGCCTATCAATTTACGAAGATGTACTACGGACCATGGACGTATACAGAGGACTGCTATTAGTACAACAGCATGGTATTTCTTCATGACTGTCCTCCCGAGGTCTTCCTCGTGCGCTCGCGCTATCTAGTGTTCATCTGAATTACTAAAGTCTTTTCTAAATTACTACTGAATTACTAGATAAGTAGGCTAAATTTCAGTCTGATCTATCCAATGGTTCGGACTAGGCAATTATAAACCAGTCAATCACGAAATATTATTTTATACAACTATATAGATTATTAGATAAAATTATAATTTTACTTATATAGATACCTACCTAGATACGTTGAAAATAATTAAATAGGTATATCTTGTACCTATAATTACCTATCATTTGAACTTTTTAGTAATGAGTCAACATTTTGAAAAAGAAATAGTGTACCTACTCCATGTGTTTGAGTACTAATCCAGAAAATTAATACGTTATTTAATTTTGAATTTTTACACATTTCGTCGGCACCCAGGCTCATATTCAGATTTTTTGTTGGAGCTGCAGCCCTCTCCCACCGTAAATACGCGAATTTCAGCACCTGTGGGTTTTGAATAAGCAGTACTCGAATTGAGGGGGGGAGGCAGGAGGACGGAGCACCTCAACTAATTGTTCAGAAATGTAAGCGTACTTTTACTATTTGTTTGAAGTGGAATGCATGGGATGCAGTGGAGGATACAATACATTTCAATGTCTGAAAAGAACTGTATATAAGAAACTATACCTAAAAGTATTCAGTGGAATTTCTAACCTCTACGATTATTTTTCATTAAATAAACAAAATAGAATAAAACAGAAGCAGTAAATGTAACAGTTACAAGCTTTCCCGACGTTTTTCGTCTATTTTTTCGATACTATAAAGAAAACCAAAAAATTAACTTATTACACCAACCAGACAACAATTTTTACTAAGAATCGTCGCCTCTAAAATTGATAATTGGAGCAAGATTTATGGTATAAAAGTTGTTCACGTACAGAAAAAGAACAAACACGTCATCATCATAAAATCATAGTAGTAACCATCATATTAGAATCTATCTACTATAATAGGTACTCAGGACCGGCTCAAGGGGTAGCAACATAGGCCCACGCCTAGGACTGCGTTTTTCAGGGGCGGAATTTAGATTTTGGATTACAGATAATTTTTAAAAAGATAACAGTTCTTAGTACCTACTTGTATTGAATCGCGTGTAGTAGTAAAAAATAATAATCTTAAAATCGTTTTGTTATAGCCAATAAAATAAATTTAAATTAGTAGGGGCATACTTGTCTATAAATGTATTGATCTAATCAATTGTTAACTTTACATGAATAAATATAATGAACTCAGAATTTATTCTGTATTGTTTTTGTGTAAACAAAAAAATATATTAGATGTAGTATTTACACGCAAGGGGTGGCCAAACTTAAGTTCGCCTAGGTGTGTTGAAACACTTGAGCCGTGCTTGTAGGCACTATGTAAGCGAAAGTTAGCCTGCAGTACGTAGTGTTTGTTTTCGGAAATTATGGATTACTTAATTATGTTTGAAAATCGGTGTATTTTCCGGTACAAAAAACCAGAAAATAGGCACAAAAGAAAAGTGAACAAAAAACGAGCTATTTTCAGCCTCCTTTATGGGTAAAGTAGAAGAATAATACGTCACGAAATGAAAATATGACGACTATTATCCCTTCCTCGTACTCGTGGCTCTAAACACGAGTCTCACGGCCGTGGGAAGGTTACCGCACGCGGCGGATCGATCCTAGGCGGCAGCGGTGGAACGGTCACTCCGCGCCGGTACCCGCGTGGAATGTTCGAGAATTACGCCCACCGCGATATTTGTTACACCGTCGGTTCAATTGTAATTCGTGGTAATATAATTCGCCGTCGTCGTATGCGGGCGCATCCGTTTATTTAGGTGGAAAAAAGACGGTTGCCCACCCTGGCGATCGTTACATTGTATCGTTGGCCTTGGTCTGCGGCGACCCATCCCATTGCAGGACGCACGCGCGGCGTCGTTTTTTCCGTGGACGCGCGAGTGTCGCTATAGTGGCTATACACGACGCGAGAGGAGGACAAAAGACGATGGGCGGGCGGGCGAGCGGCATATTTGGGATCGCGTTAGAATGTGCAACGCTACCGACACCCGCGGAGTCACCGCGCGCGGGATGGGGCCGTTGGGACGGCAACGTGTAATATTATTTATTATTTTGTAGATAATTTTGTGCGGCATGACGTATTATCGTCGGGCAACGCATTCACGCGGGAGTTACTCGACACGCCCGAATCCAGTTGGGGTTCGATCACGAACCCTATACGAGTATAAAATAGCGCCATGTGGCCAAAATTCGATAATAACGATTAACCGTCGCTATTTTGTAATTTTCACGTGAATCCGTGGCGTATTAACGGCGGGAGATTATGTAGAGACACAAGTATATATCCTTTTTGGCCACATCATAGATTCCGAACGAAGCGGGTTACGTTATAATTTACAATTTTCAATTTTTAAATTTGCAACACCGTTTTTTTTCCGGAAAATCCGATTTTTACCTTACGAAAAAGCTCAAAATATGTTATCGATTTGAAACGTCGAATGCGCTTCTTATTAATTTTTGTGACAACAATACAATAATTAATAATCAGATTTTTCGTTTTTATCCCCATTTTCAAAGGAAGAAAAATGGTTTTCATCCAATATGGCTTTTGCGAACTATTGTGAAACTATAGACTATCGAAAAATGTCTCATAACACGTTTGTTCATTAATTCTACTATATAAATAATACGTGGTCAGATTTTCTATTTCCATCCCTTTTAACAATTTTCACCCCATATTGCTTTTGGTAAAAAAAATATCGAAATATCGAAAAGCGCCACGTACGTAGATTTTGTCCGTATATGTTCCACGTGGACACATTTCTCCCAGTATATTTTACAACGTCCAGAAAAGATAGATATAAGTTTTCTGTCAACATTTCAAGTATCTACAAATATTTTTGTTTAATAACAACATAATTGAATAAAATTGGAAATAATTTAGTTACTAAAAGTGCTTTATTAATACAGATTTATTAAGATTTTACTAAATTAATTTAAATTATTTAGAAATCTACACAGAAAATCAATAAATGATTTTCTTATCCGCCAACTAGATCAGAAATTCATCGAAAAAAGTCAATGTTGTTTTTCAAGCGGATTAATATTTTTAGTAGAAAACAAAAACCGTGAAAATATACAGGCCAAATAATATTCATTTTTTAAATTTCACCAAAAATATATTCTGTAACGTCAGCGATTATAATGAATATTATATAATCAATAGTAAAATGTTTACATAAAAATGTTGGTAGAACACATTGAATTGTCGTTTAGCCCAGTATTTCTCAAACTGGGGGGTGGTTGGGACAAATTATTTAGGGTCGCCAAAAATATAAAATTTGGATCACCTTGTATACGATTTATATTTAAGGGTCGCCGAAAAAAATACAAATATCCGTTTAGGGGTCGTGACGGTAAAAAGGTCGAGAAACACTGGTTTGGTAGAGTAGTCACGGTTTAAAAATTGACGGTTGGTAGTATTTGACTCGCGTACGGCGGGAACTGTAGGACGTCATTCGTGAGTCATTGTGAGGATGCGTGACTATGCTAACTGTGTGCGTGTGCCTGTGTATGTTTGTGTGTGTGTGTGTGTGTGTGTGTGTGTGTGTGTGTATGTGTGTGTGTGTGTGTGTGTAGAAAATTATCGCCGGAAATCGTTTGGACGGCCTATACAAAACCAAACACGCATAACGAATAATATATTTTAGAAGATTTTACACGGTTAGCGATAACAACGAAAATCCCACCGGCATTTTTTATAATAATATGATTAAATGTTAATTTATTTATTTGAAGTTGTCACGGGTAGGAAAATACTGGACATCAACGATAAGTGTTAGAGGTGGAGAGTGGTAGTAAAACGACGAATCGCCGAGAAAAAAGTTTAAAAAAAAATTTAACCCAGTCTACGATGTATTTGTTATGACTGTTGACCATGACGTTATATTTTGTCGATTTTCTTCGAGTGAATAGAAGATAAATCCAATGAATTAAAAATACGAAAAATCGTAAAGTATTTTTTTCGAATTACAAAATATTACAAGGATATTGGAGACTACATACAGCAGTTTTTTTTTTTTTTATTATTATTCTCCATTGTGTCAGAGACTATACAGAGCATATTATACTGAAGCGATAAATATTTTATCAAACAATGGTATTTAAATTCAAAATTAATTGCTCTCAAACACGAGAAATATTAAACCAGTATTAAAATTAATTAATAGCGATGAAACCCAGTAAAACTGATACTACAAATATGTGGGCTACACTCATTGCTGGTACACAAAGGTCAAACAACGTTCGTGATAAATCATTTCAAAGAATAATATTGTTCTAAACGCATATTTGGTATACGCTTCCAATATCTTCAAATATTGACGAAATAATGAACGTTTAAAAAATTCAAATTTTGTACTGATATATACGCGAACACACAGAAGGCGAAAAAAAATTACGCGCAGAGGCATTTATCGACATTGGGATAACATTGTTTCTTTTTCGAATAGTAGAAAAAAAAAATACACGATTATTAGCGTATTTCCATTGTATATTGATAATGAAAATAATATATTTTCAGATGTCAGCGGGCGCTTTCTATTGAGCAGCTTTTATGACGGACACCGGCCAACTGCGGCAGCTGCGCACGCATCGTATCCGTCTATTCGCGCAGCGTTACTGGATATTGAATTTTGATAATAATCAAGTAACCTGAAATCAAATCGATGGTTTCGGGTATACGAGACCGTAATGGGCAGCCGCCCGGTTACCTATTGTTAATGGGTACATTTCGGGGATCGCGTATCGCAAAACGCGCGGTTACCTAAACGCAAAGAGCGGACGGTGTAACTCGCACAAACGTCGAATGATACCCGATTTCCGTTCGGCGCGCTCGCTAGATAAAAATAAAACGGCGGAAACGGATTTTTCGGACGATTCCCGATCAACGCGCCGCGTTCCGAGCGCACATTCGAATCGAGGCCCGACGCATAAACCACCCATAACAATAGCGCGTACGCTACGAAACAATTCGAGGCTTTTGTGTCGTCGCGCGGCGGACGTTTTTAATAAAGACCGAACATTGTACAGAGTGTGAAATACCGTGTTTAAAAAAATGCGGAGAACCAAAAAACCATGCCTACGTGCCGTCGCGCGTGTGGGTCGCATCAGTTAAAAACGCCGTACGTATCGTAACAGTATTACGTAAACATAATTATTCGGTCGGTTTATAACCGGTTTTGGTGCATTTTTTACAAAAAAAAAAAAAACACGGTCCCAGAGTTCACGGTCGTCTCGGATTATACGACGCGACGCGCCCGACGTGGCATCCTCTTTGTGTATACGCGCACAATAACAATAATTCTTATAGATTATTTGGGGGAACGTTTTTTTTTTTTTTCGTCCACTTGCTTTTTTCCTAAGTGCATTTCCTTGTCCTAGCGTGCCGTGATAATAATCGAACGACCGGACGAACATTCCGTCCGTCAGAACATCGTTCGGGTAAAACGGGTTTTTGCTTCGGCTATAATTTTTAATGACGTCACTACCAAATGGCCTGAATAAACCATCGAATATCCCTACCCTACGGCCTCGCACGATAATAAATTGGTACCCAATACATTTTTGTTTTCTACCATAGGCTAGAACGAAATAACGATACATCGACCGATAAAACCACTTCTCGAATGTTCTCGTCGTTATCGATTTGTGTGTTGACATACAGAGTGATCCATATAACGTATCTACGGCAGACACTCAATATATCGGAGAATTTTAACTTTTTTCAACATTGGATTTTTATGAAGCGTCTAAAACCAAGCGCAGCTATAAAATTCGTCTGCAAGATATTCCACATTCGAGTTCAACGTTTTATCAGCAGGAGAGAGCAGTAAGAGCATTATTTTGTGCGGTGACACGATAACATCGATGCTTCCCACAAAATGGTAAAAATCAAAAGGGGAATATAATATCTCGTCAATCTCGTTTGGCTGAAATTAAAAATATCAACACCGACATTTATTTAAAACTAAAACTTCGTCCATTTATGGAATTATAACAATCGGTTGCTGTTTGGAAATCTGATGTGAGTATTGGTTTTTCCCATTTGAAAATAAGGTTGATGACAAATAACGATGATGTAAATTTTTTAGAGCCGTTTGTTTTTTTTTTAATTTCCTGGAAAACAAATTTCGACATCTATAATACTTGCCGAGATATAGAGTGTATTATGTATTAATATGTAATCACACTGTATGCTTATACTAATATTTTGTTCGTCGACTTATACGTGCGTGAGTTTTGTAGTACAGGTTTTTTTCCAAATGCGCGCCCAGCCCGAATTCTTATTTTACCCGATTACACCCTCGTGGGAAACATGAGATTAAATCTGACTGTCTGACTGTGCCTATACAATAAAATAATTTATATTCCCCCATAAAATCGACTTGGTACGTTTATTATATAACCTGCAACCATTATATAATAATTTATTTTCCGAAATCTCGTTTGAAAAAATATACAATGTATTATAACTACCAGCTGCTATTTCTGACGGTTAACAATATAACATACGGGAATAATAAAAGAAAAAAGAAAAATAACCGAGAGAAAACCTTTTGTTCGGCCCACATGCTGCGATGTGACCCATGTCAAACCCATGTCAAATTCTTCTGTATCTAATACAAAAAAAAACATCATGAGTGTAATAAAAGGTTCGTCCCAGTGACGCCGATCCTCATTATTATACTGATAGGATCTTTTTTTTTTGGATTCCAAAAGTCCCCCCCTCCCGTGAATAGAACATTTTTCTCCTGAAATATAATAATGTTAGGACGTATCCACTCTCCTCCTCGATTTGTTTAACGTTATCATATATTGACGGCTGTTAAGTTCAATAAACAATAATGTTTGGTCAATTGTGCCTTTAATAGAATTAAATTGAAAATGTGTAACTACAACATAAAATTACAAGTATCTAATTAGTGCTCGTGTTTTTTTGTCTTGGATTTTTGAAAATTGTATAGATCCAACTAAATATTATCCACATAAATTTGAAAATATTACGTGAATGCAGTGATTTGTATGATACGCCTATAAAAAAAAAAAAAAATAAAAAAAATAAAAAAAAAAATAGTAAATACGGATTTTAATTATATTATTTTAAGTCTATAAGAACTACTTATAACAAATTAAATTTCCATTTATTATTGAACAGTTAGTCGGATTGTAAGCCCACGTGAAACCAAATAAAAATATCATATGACGGGCTTTTGAAATTTGAAATTTATTACGTTTAATTAATTTAAGACGATTTTTGAGGAAAATTGAGTTATATCAATCCTTTTTAAAAGTGGTGAATTTCAAAGTGTGCCCTAATTACTAAATTCAAATTAAATTAAATGTAATGTAGAACTGAACTGGTTTCATCCTTGCTAAGAAAGTAGTGAAAAGTTCAATAAAAGAATCATCGGACAAATTGGAAAAAAGAGAAAGTTAATGGTTTTATAGAATTGAAAAAAAAAAAAAAGAAACAAAAAATTGAAAATCATATCATACGCATCTTGTAGTTTGTAGTCTGACTAAGACAGAAAATTTAAGTAGAATTATTGTTAATAGTATATCCATGGAAAAAATTATATTATCACATACATCAATGGTAACGAGACTAGAGAAAAATGCTACCATTGCTAATTGCCACAATTCTTCAGCATTGTTTATAAAAAAAAAAAAAAAACCCTCGTACATGTTTATGTTGAAATCATTGTATTCTTTATGTTTGCTTTAAATACTTTACAGATGACATCAATGCATTCTTTTTATCCGTTATATAATATTGTTTTCCACCGTATTTTAATGTGTACATATTGTGCCCCTTAAACAAAATCTTCTCTGTTCCTTTGTTTGATTTTATAATTTCCACGGTTCCAATTTCACAGTTTGTAAGTCACAAGCACAACACAATATGGCACTGAGCGTAGAAATAATTAGCACAATGTCACCAGTGTATTTGTATACAATCCTAATAATCCCATCCGATTTCAATTATTTATCCTGGCGGATAAGTTACAACTTACGACTGACTATACCTACTATTGTGCTTTTATTTTTTTATTTTTGACAGCAAAAGCATTTCAGAACATCTAATACTGAATAATTATATCTATAATATTACGATGTACCCAATAATATTGTATGTAATAATTTTCCAATAAATTGAACAAAATAAATAAATAATTTAATGATTTTATTCCCGTGTACCGCAATACGTATGCGTATAATAATCGCAGGTACATGTGCATTCGAAAAAAATTCCACAAACGATAATGAAAACCGTAAAAAAAAATATCCGTTGCGCGGTAAAGAAACCGGACGCGAATAACGACGAATAAAAACGTGTTTTAAAACTGTGTTCAGTGTTTGGGTCACTGGCGGTAGATTACAAGGTCAAGGTGATGGGTTGTTATTTTATTATTTTTTTTTTTTCTAATATTTACGACCTAGACATCTGGCCTGCGGTGCTATATAATAAAAGGGAAAAATATTTCTGTAAAATGTTTTTGTCCGCGCGGTATAGTGAAGGGTCACGCCTTTTTCACAGCAGCAAGCAGCTGCAGTTTTGTACGCATGCGCGGGTAGTGCGGGACGCGGGGAAACGTATGGAGGCGCAGATGGAATTTTTCGGTTTAACGACGGCACGGCGGTCGATTACAATACGGACAAGGGTACCAACGTGATATTTTGTACAAAACACATTATAAATTATTCAGTCACACGGTACCGGGTTACGAACAAAATTAAATTCAATAAATACTCCGCACGGGCGTGGGCCACTCAGTTGTAGGTTAACAACGCAACGATCGATTAACCATCGCTAACGAAAAACGATTCTGAGCGGTGTTCGGTTAATAGCTAATTGCTTCGTCAATAATATATTTTCATACATTTCACGTTATGGTAGAATAATTACACATGCGTTATATGGTTTCTTCATAATATCGCATCCGTTCGCCCGGTTTTCACCATTTAATGACCTCACCGGTCATATTTCCCTCCGGAAAAAGTGCTATCGTCGTGAATCGGAGTCGAATTGCTCGCAGAAAGGTTGTCCGCGGAAAAAAAAAAAAATGTTTAACAACAACCGTCTCTGTACAACCATACCGTTTCTCCGCTAAAATCGTCCGTTTGGGTCACGTGCGCGTTGCAAACGTAATATTCTATTACGCGCGGTCCACTAATCGTTACAATACATTTCGACAGGAAGTTCTTATCGCGCGGTGAGGTCGAAATGTGCGCGCGTTAGGCCGGGGCCGACCACGAGCACGTTTTCCGCCGAACTCGTTAAAACTCCTGCACGCTTGCGCTTGCCCGTCGACGCGCCGTTAAAAATTGATTAATTGAAATTAAAACGCACCGATTCTGTATCGGTTCGAACGGTACCGGGCCGCGCAGACGGCGTAGACGCGCCGCGTATTTACAACAAATTCCGCGGGTACGAGAATAATTGTGCAGGCTTATATACAATACGCTTTATCGAAAGTCGAAATACATTTTTCACTATTGTACTCGCTATTGACGCGGAACACTCGATAATAAGTAGATTTTATATTTCCCATTGCGAACAAAGGGATGAACGTATTGATTTTGTAAACGGAGTGCGGTGCCGCAACCAGGTTTTGTGCGAAAAATGTTATGAGGCCCCTGCATTTATATAATATTACGACGATCACGGACGGGAGGATCTTTCGCACTATTTTTTTTTTGTTAGCTTGTGGTTTTAACGATATTTAATAATTCGTCGAGCGTTTTAACAGACATTCAAAAATGCGTGATTTTTAATAATTGTTTAAAGCTCAGAAAAAAAAAAAAATAAAAAAAATATGTCTGATCAATTAGCCATGATAATAACAATAATCAATTTGCGAATGCGAATACAGTTTGCTGCTGCTAGGTACTTTTCTCTGAATTTTAAACTATTATAAACATAAAAAATAAATTTAAATGTAAATATTCGTAGTCCTCGTTCCTGCGAATAATAATAATAATAAAAAGAAAACAATTTATTTATCGTTATTATCTCAGGAAATGTAATTGGTACATCTTGGTAGGACACTGTGTAGGTAGGTATAATCTGTTACTAAATGATATTTCAACTAAAAATTTAGTATCTGAAAAATATTTCAATACATAAAGATGTATTTTATCCGGAAAGTAATAAGTATGAAAGTTTAATATAGGTACGGAAAATATGCGAATAGAAAATATTTTAGCCTAAACGTATAGTCGAAAAATATTTCGTCTGAAAAAATTAATAAGTCGAAAGTTTTTATCTGAACTATATTTTAGCAGAAAATAATCGTTTTTACCACAAAAACATAGACCGTATATTATATACCAGAGAATAACATTAGAACTACGATATTATAAATTATAATATTTGTCACTGGCAAGGTGGTTGCCCATAAACCTAACATAACCACTTCTATTCAAAAGTTCGATTGTACCAAGGTAGTTATAATACAATGTAGAACAACTTTGTTATCAGAAATCGATTGCTGACGGGTATAGAAATAAAATTACCGTCATAACTCATAAGGTGGAAACAGTCAGAATGGTTTTTGTAACATATGCCTTATCGTTGAGTAAACAACGGAAAAAAAGAACTATGAGTATTGTGATATCTTCATTGATTAAAGATTTTATAATCCTATATTGTATTTTCTAAAATCAGTATTTAAATCGCGGTTTCAAATATATTAGTTTAAATTAATCATTAGCTTTATCCTTTATCCAGAAAACGGTGTAACTGGTCGGTGTACAGTTTTTTATTTTGTAAAATGTATTTAACACAACTAGTAATAATATGGTATTTATCATACATAAGAACATTATTACTACTATATAAACAATATTACAATGCGTAATATTATTTATCAAAATACAATTAATTAAATATGGGAACATAATAATAATAATAATAATAGATATCTATTGAGATTTTAATTTCCAATAAAAAAAAAAAATGTATATTAGGAAACACGATGTTGTTTAAAGAACAGTAATACCAAAATGGTGACATAGGTACTAAAATAATATTTAAATTTCCCGCGATAAATTAATCAAATTTGATTGGTCACACCTTATTGCAGCCATTTTATTTCTATACTCGTCAGCCACGGGCCATACAGTAAAACAGAGTTGCCAATATCGTACAGCTGTGCAACAAGCGTCAATATGTTATCACGACGTGGTGGACGTAATTTTTCAAATAAAAAATGATGGACCATTTAGTTTTACAATGATGTTTATTTTTGTTTTGTTTATGATCTGCGGTCATTTTTTCTCCTAGTAAACATGCTAAAAAATTATGAACCATGAAACTTTTTCTGAAAGCTCTCGTTTTCTAGTTTGCACTCCAAAGAGGTCATTTTTTGATTTTCGGCGCGATATTCAAAATAATAGCATTTAAGTGGCAAAAAACGTACACTTTCATGATTTCATTATTTTAAATATACACGGATTGTTAAATTCCATGCACGATGTAGATTATCTCATCGTGATTTCATGGTAATAATGAAACTTATAATTTTTTATGTTATTGGAAATTATGATGTCGTTAGTTTGATTCCTAACTGTTTTAGAACTTACTGTTTATTTGAGGTTTTTCAAATTTATTAAATAATTGTTGATAATTGTCAATTATTTATTTTAATATGTTAATACCTATCTACTATCATCCTATCGGCAATTTCCATAGAATATTATTGTAACAAGTCACAGACACAGATATAAAAAAAACTATAAAGATATAAATAGGTATATAGTTATAGATATCTGTGATTATTTGTATTCTGTCTTATAGATTATTTGGTTTACTCTCTGTTCTTGTGGACTAATGGAATTAAAATGACAGTTTCCTATCAGGGAACACTTTTTAATACATATAGGTACCTATCATTTGGAATGCGCGTTCCAACTCCACGTAGGTACCTATAGAGTTCAGTGGATGGTACCTAGTGTAATATTTTTAGTGTGTTAGAAACTATTGTAAGTAGGTACCTAACTATTTTATTTGAGAGTTTTAAATAACTACTTACAGAAATATTTTGCAGGTTGTTCGTGCGTTTTTTTGCGCCTTGCGACGTCAAAGCACTTGTTTTTGGGAACTTCTGGTGATTTGACGGTCGACAATCGAAATCATTCGGAATGTCCACAATATACAACTAAATAGATTATACGAGGAAAAAATGTTGACATAATTAGGTTTCAATTCCGAAGTTATTAATATAATCAAAAGTTTTCTATCTCTATTTTTGTACTCTTTACTCGAAGCGTTCCAAATACACCGCTTCGAATTAATTACCACAATGAGTCTCTCGTTATCAATATTAGTCATGTTGGCGGAAAGATCCGCGAGACAATAATAATTTAGTTGTACACTTTTATACGAGTAATATCTTTTCCGTAACCGGTGATTTAAGACCACTGATTTAAATTATAGTTCTCTCATCAAAAACCTCAACAAAATATAAAATATAATCGACCATTGATTGCTAGCTTCTTGAATAAACATCATCTAACTCCAGTCATCATTGCCGTATTAAATAACTTGTTATTTTGTTGTTTTCGACATATTTCTGTTTCTTTTTGATTCGTGTCACCAAAATCTTTCCACTATGACTGTTTATTAATACAAAATACATTTTGCCTACTATATAATTTTAAAACTAGTCCTATATACAACACTATCTACAATTTGGCTTGAAAATACCGAAATATTTCTTCAACTGAAACAATTAAAACAAATAAAATAAATATAATAAATTAATATTGTTATATTTGTAAAACCTTTTATAAAAAAAATTGAGAAATTTAATATAAAGTAATTTATAATAATAACCTAACTATTGATAGTAAAAGAAATATATATATTATAACTACAGAATATTTAAATGTGACATTTTCTTGTGTAGTCATTTTGCTTGTCCAAAGGCAGCATGTATATGATATACAGTTATTCGAATACTAATTAAATATATTCAATCTACATGTATAGGTAATAATACAATTAATACAATGATACAATAATAGTGTATAATACTTATCTAATCTAATTATAAAATAAATATATATATATACATTATATATACAACAGACGACATATTATTATAATAATAATATCACCGATTTCTAGTTTGAGAAAATATGTTTTAAAAAAAAAAATTTATAATTGCAGCTTATACAATGTGATTGTTCTGGTGGAAATAAAATTAAAATTTATTTAAACATTAATAATTATGTTATCATAAATTAGGTAATTTATATTGTATTACATTTACATATAACAAAAAAAGCCTTAGTTATAATATATTTGTGATAAGTTAAATAAAGTTAATTAAAAAAAATTATAAATACCTGAAATTTCCAGATTACTTATATGGACCTTTTCTAGACATAGTAATATTTCAAAACCATTCAAATCATCTTTGAATTATTTATAAACAATTGACATTTTCGAGTATGTAAAATTGCTAATTGGTTTTATGTAGACTAAACTGTTATGACCGATCACAAATGTTCGAAAATGTTACAGAATATATAAATTAAGTTACTTTATGTATACTATCAACTTTCCCCTCACAACAGTGATATACTATCTACGATATTCTATTATATAGAAATAGACAAATATACATCTTTTTCAATCAAAAGGAAAATTGATTTTTTCCTTTTTAATGTTCATCAGGTCCAGTATAGTTTGGAGATGTCGGTGAATAACTTGGTGAAGATGGTGAGTAATTTGGACTTCCGACTCCGGGGGAATATGTGGGTGAAGTTGGAGAATACCTAAAATCATATGATTTTAAAGTAAGCCACGATATGAAAATTATTTTGTTTTTTCTGTCTTACCTAGGACTTGACAATGAGAAGTTTGTAGGTGAGTACACTGGTGAGCTGGGACTGTAAGACTGATTATAAGATTGACTTCCAGAATTTGGTGTTTGTTGTACAGAAGAAGGAGAGTATGAAGCACTTGATGGTGAATACATTGGACTGGTTGGGGAGTATGTTGGACTGACAGCTACAGAGGGAGATGTGGGTGAATATTTAAAATTACTGCCACCTGATGAAGCGCTAGGTGTATATGATGGTGATGATGCTGTATATTGCGGAGAGCTGGGACTATATGATGGTGACGTTGGACTATATGATGGTGAAGTAGGGCTATACCTATGCGAATAATTATAGTATTTAATTTGATGTTTATAATACATAATATTAATATATTTTATTTAAAAGTGTAAGTAATTATACATCTGATGAAATAATATTTGTACACTATTTTGTATAGTTTGTTTAAAAATACTGAACAAATAGTAATAATATTATAGAAGGTACTTACGATGGAGAAGTCGGACTGTATGATGGAGATGTTGGACTATAAGATGGTGATGTGGGGCTATATGAAGGACTTGTAGGGCTGTATCTGGAATTTAAAAGTTATTGATATATAATATAATTTACTTAAGATGGTTCTAAACACCATCAATTATATTATTAATCCGTACATCAATATGACTGCAACTTCATTATTTTACATTATAAGTTACAAAACATAATGAATATAATGATAAAACTAAAACTACAAAGTAACAATAAAATAACAGTTAGAATAAATTAAACTTTACTTTAAAATACACTTACGAGGGAGATGTCGGGCTGTATGATGGTGATGTTGGGCTATAAGATGGCGATGTTGGACTATAAGAAGGAGACGTAGGACTATAAGATGGAGATGTTGGACTATATCTAAAAACAAAAATAATTGTTAAACACTTAAATATTAACTAATTTTCAAAAAAACTTTAATAAATTCATACGAAGGACTTGTTGGTGAATATGAAGTATGAGAATATGAAGGACTTGTAGGCGAGTAAGATGGACTGGTTGGTGAATAGTTGTAGTTTGGCGACATTGAAGAATATTTCGGAGTATTCGGTTGTGAAACAGAGTACTGTGGACTTGTTGGAGAATAATTGTTGGGAGTCATAGAAGGTGACATAGAACCAAACTGTGGGCTGGATGGATAGTTGTAGTTTGGCGACATCGAACTTGGACTGGGCACATAAGGACTAGTGGCTATGCCCGGTGATCCAGGACTACCAGGAGTTCCACCACTTGTCATCCAAAAAGGAGAGGTTCCACTAGCTTCACTCGAACAAGCTGGAGAAAATCCAGGTCCTCCAGGAGTCATGCCAGCTTCCAAACCTAAAAATAGTATACAATATTATGAATGATTAATAACACAAAATAACAACTACTCAATTACATAACTATCTATGGTTGGCATTAATTATTATCAGTGTCTTACTTGATGACCAGCTATTTGGATATACTGGTGTCGATGTTTGATCCCATGGGGTCATAGCAGGTGACATGGAAGGTGTGCCAGCAGCCAAAAACATACCACCAACACCCATACCAATGTAACCATTGTCCATTGGGATTTCTATTCCATCTTTCGCTTTTTCGGCATCCAAAAGTAAATCAAAACAACCTAATAAGATAACAGTATAGTAATATATTTTGACAAATTATAATATTCATTATTAAATTAACCTGTTCCCATTCTAGGTAATTGTCCCATTATGATGTTTTCAGATACCCCTCTCATCGGATCAACCTCAGCATGTGAAGCAGCATCCAATAAGACATCGACAGTTTCTTCAAATGAACATCTAATAAAGTGGTAATAATTTAAAATTATAATATTATTTATTACTAGTCCGGATTTATATTCCCATAAATTGACCGAAATATAACATTATAACATAAAATTGTCTTAAAAATTTGAAAATATACTTGTTAAATTTTCTAAAAGTGTTAATAAAATATGTGTTTAAAAAAAATATTTCCAAAACAACAAAAGATATAATATGCAACAATTTTTTTGTTTTTAGATTCTTGGTATTATGGATCGTGGGCAGTAGTTGTACATGCATCTAATAAAAATATGTTTTTACATAAAATCTATGCTTTACATATTCTAATTTATTTAATAATAGCTGTCCTGTACAACATTACTAATGTCAGTTACGAACAAATAAAAAAAAAAATTAAAATGTGTTTTACTGTTTCTACCCCTATCCTTTTCAGAGTTAACCGTTGTAAAATTTAACATGAAACCATGAAATAGTAACTGGGATTAATGTGTTCTAAAAAACCTAATAAAAACCTCAAAAATACAATATTTGTTATTTAATTAAATAAATTAAGAAAAAGAAGAATTACAATAATATCTGTTAATAATAGTCATTTATAAGAAATATATTGATAATTATAAAATAATACACTTGTCATAGTGACTAATGTTCACGAATTTAAAATTTAACAAAATATTTTAAATAGGTAAAATATGTAAAAATGTGCTTTTATATTATATGCATATACTCTCCTATTATCAAGATATATACTTGTATACAAAATAAATTTTTTTTTTTAGTTTCTTAGAATTATGAATACTAAACACATCTTATTCTTGTAGTAATACATAGATGCAATAAAAACAAATTCACACTCTATTATTAATATAGAGTTTAAAAATTAAATATTTTGTCACATTATTAATTTTACCTCATTAATGCTCCAGTATCTTGTCTGTTGATACCATGCCGAGTAATTGCCATTAAATGACCTTTAGCTGTCATCACATCACATAATAATGCCAAATGACGATAGTTTACGTATAGACCATAAAATTGCAGTACAGTGTTCATTTCTTTTTCTACTGATTTACGTACTGCTTCAATGCCCAAGACCTGAAATATAATTTCCATAATATTACTATTGTTTGAATAAAATAATGATATAACAAAACAATTATAAATAATACCGAAAATATTTCACAAATATCATTAGAGAATGTTCTCACAGGATCAACATCTCTTTCACTTAACACTTTCATCAAACTTGTACCATCAGTTTCTAATAGCCAATCAGCAATCGCTTTAAATTCTCCAGAATCAGTAATAATAATTCTTTTTTTCGAATCAGTTTGAGGCAAATGCATATACACTTTTGCTATTGCATCTATACCCTACAAAACAAAAACATTTTTTAAAAATTGAAATAAAAAAAATGCTATAATTAAAATAAATAGTACACTGATATTATTTTTTACACACTTGTAAAGTCATGTCAGATAACATATTTGCTTCAATACATCTAAGGAACATATCATCTTCCATTTTATCAACAGAGTCATCATCATCATTTCCATTCATTTTCCCATCTTCTCCATTCATTATACGTATACGTAAGATTAATTTGTCAGCATTGTCGTCATTAAATATACAATTGAGATCATCACCAAATCCTGCATTAATCTTTTCAGATATTGCTTCCATGGTCAATTTTTTATCTACGATAAAATACAATAAAAACATTATTTCAGTAACAAAATTAATTATTAATTATGATAAATATTATAAAATTTAAAATAATAATGACATTATTAGATATGGATTATTAAAATAATATAATGGGCTGAAAAATAATGCAAGATAAAATACATAGTGTAACCTCTTTAATCTAATTTTTAATGACAGCTCTTGTTGAAACGGTTAATATATTAATTTTTTACGGTTTTGTATTATTATTTTAAACCATAAAATATTTTAATAATTATTATAAAATAATTACCAGTCATTCTCTTTCTATCCAGTTCAATACGCAACAACCATGGTGAAATCCTTGTCGGATCAAAGTCAGGCATTTCATAATATACATTTACAAACTCTTGGTCTTCTCTGATAACTGTATTTTGAGGATCAGGGTCATAGTATATAGCTGTATTGGCTGTAACTTTTCTTAAGGTAGTATGCTCAAGGCGACATAATACATTTTTGGCTTTTTCAGCATCTCTAGCAGCCGCTCCAGTCAAAAATACTGTCAATGATGGAGCTTTGGGTTTTTTACTTATGTTAATAATTTCCTAATAATAAAATTGAAAAATAACTTATAGCTCACTGATTATTCTTAAAATACAATATATACAATTTACCTTCAATCTAGGTACTCCAAGAGTTACATTCTTTGAAGATACACCAGCAAAATGGAAAGTATTTAAAGTCATTTGAGTGGCAGGTTCTCCCAAACTTTGAGCAGCTAATGCTCCAACCATTTCACCAGGTTGTGCCTATGACAAAATTAAATTTTAAAATAATAGATAACCTATATGATAATATTTTGTGTTACATAAAAACACTTACCTGAGCTTGTTTAAATCTATTTTCAATTTCACCGACTAACCATTCAAATGCTTCAGTTGATAGACGAAATCTTTCAGAAACCAGCTTTGTACATAGAGTGGAACGCACTAAACATTGAAATAATAGTGTGGCGTCCTGATTGGCTTGTTTGCTTAACTGATCTTCACCGGCTACAATAACACATTTTTCCAACAACTCTTTGACTCCTGTAATAACAAAATAAAAATATACTTAAAATTAGTTTAAAATTAAAATTAAATAAAACATACCACGCAAAACATGTATTGGATTTAAGTCTGTCGGTCCTCGTTTGTTGATGTGAAAAATTTTTTGTACATTCCAAATCATACGCTTTAAATTACAAGGTAATACCACTTTACTTTCACCAGAAGGAAATATCTCTCTGAGGGTATCTCTGTCATTATTTAATTGTTCCCATTCTTTATCTAACTCAGCTATAGTATCGTTACTGCCCATTAGGTCTTTCAATACATCTTCAGTAAATATCTTTCTCATATGTCTTTCATTTGAAACATCAAATTTAAATTCATCTTCAAATTTCTTGTGTGATGGTTCTATAGTGGCAATAGTTTGGAACTCTACTGTCTCGCCACAAAGACCATCTTCTCCATAACGCAATTGGATCAATTGACCAACAGAATTACGAACAGTTCCGTCATAGTGGACCATAACAGATTCCATAGCTTTAATTAATCTTCTTTGAATATAACCTTTTAAAAAATATAATTTTATTTTATAATTTAAATATTAAAGACCGTGTATTTCTTACTAATTAATATTTACCTGTTTCAGCAGTTTTGACAGCAGTATCGATAAGACCTTCTCGGCCTCCCATGGCATGAAAGAAAAATTCTGAAGGAGTTAATCCGGCAAGATATGAATTTTCAACAAACCCTCTTGATTCTGGACCATAGTCATCTTTAATGAAATGTGGCAATGTACGTTTACGGAAACCAAATGGTATACGTTTACCTTCTACATTCTGTTGTCCCACACAAGCAATAACCTAACAAAGGCAATCAAATTTTGTTTAATTATGAAAATCAAAAATAAAAAAATAAAACATACCTGGGAAATATTAATATTAGAACCCTTGGATCCCGACACAACCATAGCTTTAAGATTGTTATATTCAGTCAATGATTTTTTAGCAGAACCTCCAGTTTTGTCACGGGCGTCATTTAGAATTCTATTTACTTGATTTTCGAATGTCTGGCGAAGTGTATTACCTGGTGTTGGTTCAAGATCCATATTGTGTGCTTTTTGTATCACTTCTATTACATCTTCTTTGGCTTTTTTAATAGCTTTTTGAATTTCCAAATAAGTTTGAGGGTCAGCAATAGTATCTCCAATACCAATAGAATGACCTGCAAAAAATCAACAATTTAATTGAATAAAAAAACAAAACACAAGACAAATTACCTTCATATAAAAGCCAGTTGTTGACCACAGTTTGAATATTACCATAGAACCGTCCACACACTTCATGTCCCAATTCCAACATACAAATATGAAGTAATGAACCAGCTGAAGTACCTAACGTCTTTTTACATAATATACCCATAACTAATTCACCATGTTCTACCATTACCTAGAAACAAATTAACTAATTAGGTTATACAAAAATAATGAATAAATACTGAAAAATGTTCATTACTGATAGTTATATGAAGATTAAGATTGAGAAGTTCTTCAAAATGTGTTGAGTGTTATCAAATTGACAAATATATAGATATAATTTATAATAAATATAAAATGTTAATTTCAAAAATCTTACCTTTGTATCACCAGGTGATATCCATTTAAAAGGTCCATTATCTTCATCATCAGGGTGAGTCGAATGAGTACGAATCATGTTTACATTTCCAGGAATAATTAATGAAAAAAGTTGTTTGCCTGTCCACAGTGGCTTTGGTTTAAGAATACATGGGGTAGGCATTTTTCCATCCCAAATTGGTAAGTGCATTAATAAATTCATCATTTGTTCCTAAATAATACAAAGAAATAACATTGTATTAAAATATATTTATGTTACAGGTTAATGTTGAAAATTGGATAATGTCCTCTTTTCATTCAGCAAAACCAATTTTGTGCTGTTAGGTTTAATATATGGGCCTATTTTTAAACTTCAAGAAAAAAACAAATTCTGGGTTTGTTTAATGTTAGTTTTTTTCTAATATTATAATTTTTAAGCGAGATATAAAGGTTTTTAAATTGTAATATTTCACATGCTCTTATTTTACTAAAAATGTTAATATAGGGAAAAAGCTAACGAACACAGAAATTATTCTTATTTTCAAGTCAAATAATAGGTCAACTCACTCTAATATAAAAACTAACAGCACAAAATCGGTTTTATTGGATGAAAATTCGACATTATTCAATTTTTAATATTAACCGTAGCATATATATAGTTTTTTTTCCACTAATATATAATTGATTGTTAAGTGAATTTTATTTAACTCCCAAATTATTAAAATATGTTATATATATATACATATATGTGTTATATATAGTCAAAGCAAGCAGGTATTCTAATAGTTTAATTTTTGTATAATTTTACTATCCCCCTAGACATTTAAATAAATGCCTATTTCAAGCCAGGTAAATAATAAAAATGAAATGTTTCACATAATTTTAAAAATTAAACTATATTTTCTTATTAATTATTTATTACTTTTCTATATAAAAATTATATATAAATTATTAATATCGTTAGTATATGAAATATTTTTAATTTTGTGTCCTAAGGTACTATTTTTTTGAAACTATATTTGTACTATTGTATTAAAATCAAACTATTTGACAATTTGCCTAGGTATTTAGTATATAGTATGTAGTATTTATGCCTACAACATATATAATACATAAGTATTAAATACTTATATTACTAAATAGTAATTACCTTTTCAAGAAATACATCTCTTTTTGTCATTTTCCTGATAGCTGTCAAAGTGTCTTGTACAATTCCCATAACAGGTTTATTCGCTTGAGGAGTGATAATTTGTCTAGGAGTAATATGGATATTCTCTACTTCCGCCCTTGTTTCCATAGATTGTGGAACATGAAGATTCATTTCGTCACCATCAAAATCAGCGTTATAAGGAGAAGTACAACTAATACATAGAGATATAAAAAAGATGAAGTATTATTAAGTAAGATCAATTTATATAAAAAGTATAAAATAATTAAGTACCTTAAATTCATCCTAAATGTAGACCAAGGTAAAACTCTAACTCTATGACCCATCATACTCATTTTGTGTAAAGTAGGTTGTCTGTTGAAAACAACTAAATCACCATCTTTTATATGTCTTTCAACTTTATAACCACATTGCAAATGTAAATCTGAAGGTTTTGGATGAAAACGTAAATCTATTCTTTCACCGTTATCACGTATGATGTATTTGGCCCCCGGATACTGAGAGTTACCACGACGAACTAATTCCAACATACTAATAGGTATCAAGTTAATACAATAATAATAAATGATAAAACACTATTTTGCATTCGATTATAATTTAGCAATGAATTATACTAACTGATCAATGTTAAATGGTGTAACAATTTCAGGAAATGTCATATTTTGTGCAATAGTACGAGGTACACCTACTTCGTCGATTCGCAAATTTGGATCGGGTGTAATAACAGTTCGAGCAGAGAAATCTACACGCTTTCCCATCAAATTTCCTCTAATTCTACCTTCCTTACCTTTTAACCGAGATTTGATGGCTTTCAGCGGTTTACCAGATTTTTGCATTGCTCTGAAAGCATAATTTTATATTTCAAATTAATATATTAAGAAATACAAGAAAACAAGTTGGCTTAATATTAAAAGATAAAGAAATTAGATTAAACAAAAACAAGGATTAATAAAAATTATTCTCTACAACCATTTCATCAATTTAATAATCAGCTATGATAAACTCTTCTTTGGGGCATTTAGTCCCAACTATTTAGGGTCAGGCTCAATGGTTTAAACTTTCACTTGGATTAATTTACAAATCACAGCTAATTTCAAATGACACGTTTTTAGGTATACTTCATTATTTATTTCTTAACATTAATTTTCTCTGCAATTTTTACTGTCTTTATCTGCTCCATCATTTTGATAATTATAATTTGTACTACTTCTAAATAAATTTTAGCCAGAAATAAAACATAATTTTGACCATTGATTTTTTTCTATATTTTTTTTTTATGTATTAAAAACAATGATCATATATAATACTTAATTTAGCTTTCCAATTTTTGGTTTAAATAACAATTTGTGTGTGTATTAATGTTGCAAAATATCCCCATGCGTGTTAACATACCAGTCATTTTATATATTATAGTATTATGTTATAAATACAAATATGTATTAGTTAGTATTTAATTATTTATATACATTGTACAGTTTATTTACTTAACTGACAAAAAATTACAATATGTTAATATACACCATACCCAAGCGTAAAATTATAGCTTACTTTTGAAGCATCCTTAGTATTTTACCAATGTTTTGGAGGTAATGAAATTGTGATTTATTGTTACTGACCAGCATTGTAATAATCACACTTTGTTGTAAATATTGAAACATCTTTTTAGGGAAAATCAAACCAATTTTACCATAATAGTAAAAAAAAAAAAAATAATAATAATAATAAAAACATAAAATAAAGATAGATTATAAAAGAATAAATAATAAATTAAAATGTATTGTATATAATACAAATTTAAAGAAATACAATAAGTCTAAAAGGATGCTAAGTCCTCAAAGCTAGTTTTGTTTAACATCAATCATCTGTCATTAATTCTAAGGAGGTTTTATGTTACGATTTATAAATAGAATTATTTTATTTTAAATAAACAACAATAATATTGTATAAAAAAATAAAATAAAACTTTTAATTTACCTTGGCAGACCAGGCATATCGTTATCTACTAATGTAGCTACATGAAATTGTAACATTCTAATATTCTCAGCTATAATATGAGTAGCAGCACCAGATTGTTCATTGCGAATTAATTCATTGTTACATTTTATTATATCTGCCAGTTTATGAGTCAAATCATCCTATAAAGAAAATACATGATTTATATAAAATTGTTATACACTAAAAATATGTCAATTATTAAGTTACTTGATTTCTCATTGATCCGAACATTACAATAGCTGGACGGACAGGTAAAGGAGGAACAGGTAGTACTGTTAATACCATCCAATCAGGACGTGCAAACTTAGGATCCATGCCCATGATTACTACTTCTTCATCTGTAATATGTTTTAAAATTTCATATACACGTTCAGCAGTCAAAGATATTTTTTTTTCTTGCGAATCTTCATTGACATGCTTCCATTCAGCTGATAAGTCTAAACCTGAACGCCTTATAGTAGGTTGATAACGACCACAACCCCCATGGCCTTGTTTCTTTTGCTAAAAAAAAACATAAATATTTAGATAGATAAATAAATAAAATTAAATGTTTGAAAATGTTGATTTTCAGGGTAAGGTAATTTAGTATATATATAGTAATATAGTTTACTATATGTAACAATTAACCACTGCAAACAAAAAACGATTCTGAACAAAGGTAACACATTGTTTGGTAAATTTAAATTGTTTGTAATTTTTTTTTTTTAATAATCTTTCAAGGAGACTTTTGGTGGTAAACTTTTGAAAATCAAATAGAAACCTATGTATTTTTTTGCTAATTTTATGTGAAGCTTTTTTTTTGTTTATAAATTCTAGTGGTTAAATAGCATTAATTTATTCAAAACTATAATTAATAGCAATTTTAAGATAACACTAATACAGCTATAACTGGTTCGTAGAAAATTGTGTGATGAGTAGAGTGCAGATTTATGTACATTAAAAATCAACAAACTATGCACTAAAATGTTAAAAAATGAATGTGAAATAAAAAATATGAATAAAACAATTAACAAAAAAAATATATTTTTTAAATATTTAATGAAACAATAAATTTAAAATTATAGAACTCTACTGTAAATACTTTTCTTCATTTTTATCTTCATTTTCATCATTTTATAGGTAGTTTTAATGCATAAAACTCTCGATAACGACGATTTATCTTTTGGCATTTTGATAAAAATAAAGTAATAAAAACTAAAATTACAACAGAAAGCTCACACGAACGGTAAATATTTTAACGTGACTGAAATAATGTCAATTTTCAATAGTTGTAATTGATATTTTCCTATCTTGATATATGTATTTTAATTCACTGATTATTGATCTAAGATCATATTAGGGAAAATTGTTTATACCTACAAGTATGTCTTTTAATTTATGATATTAATCGAAACTATAAAAATATAATATTTTGTTCTTATATTACAATAGTATATCAAAATATGCAAAAATGTGCACTAAAAAAGTTTCATTTTTTAAATCATTATGTCATGTCACATTTTGTGCTTAAGATCAATCGGAATAAACATGCAATTGCATAGAAATCCGCGCTCTAGTAATATTATTACCTATTTACTGATGTGTCACAAAAAACAATTTCTAAAAACTTTAAATCATTCTTATGCATAGTTTTAAATAAATTAATGTTATTAACTCAAGTTTGTTAATAAGAAATATCTTCACATTAAATTAGTAAAGGTAAGGTCAGGTTAGATAAGTGAAGGTTCCCATTTGAATTCCAAAACTTGACTCTTAAAATTCACGCTGACTGTTACAAAGAAACTTATAATATATATTTTTAATATTTACATAAAATAACTGCAATATAAATGTAGAATCGCATGGTATATAATATATAATACATATTGTATATTAATATATTATACAGAGAAAAAATAACATTTTTATTTTCAACTTAATCACTAAAATAAATAAGTTTTCATTTTTTTACATTTTAAAAATGGTAGTTTTAAACGATATTATTCTAAAAATTTAATTGTGCTATACATTTATGTCCAATTAATAGTTTCTTAGTAATAGAAATTTAATTTCTAACAAAACAAATAAATTGTAACATATATAGAATAAATAAAAACAACTTATTGTACAAATAATTATCAGTTACTAGTTTTATTATCTGTATTATTATTATGATTCCTTATGCATAACTAGGTAGTCTATTTAATACAATTTTTAGAATTAAATTTATTATTACTAAGAAACTAATTATTAGGTATGTATGTATGTATGTATGTATGATAGATTAACATTTTTAGAATAATATCTATTAACAATCAGCTATTTTGAAAATGTCAAAAAATAAACAAATACAAATTAATTTTTTTTCTTTAAATATATCTTATTTCCACTAAAATAAAATCAAAAATCTAACAGTTATTAAAATCTAAAAACATTATGGAACGCCCGTAAACATAATCTCATGATTGCTCGAATTTCGAGCTTTGAAGCAAATTGTACATATTGACATTGTGCATTACTTCTTTTGAACATGCACACAATATTATACAAGGTGATCCATTTAAGTGGGTATGCTCGATATCTTGAAAAGTATCTACTTTTCAATTTTTTTTGAAAATTTAAGAAACAAGCTGCTTTAAAATTTAACATTTATATTATTTTTTGTTACACTAACTTTTAGGGCTGAAACGACAACTACTTAAACTACCTTTTTTTGATTTTCAAATAGCAACCCATATTAAAAATACCATGAATAGTATTAGTTAAAATAAACTTTGGTACTAAAATGTCTGATTTACGTCAATTCATTGAAAAGATATTCCACTTTTAAATTTGAAAAAGTAGTGGTAGTAAAGTTTGGAGAGTAGCGGTGCATTATTGGAATGATGCGTGTCGTGCCACCATACAAATGATGCTCCACTACTTTCTCCTTACCCAAACTTAAAAGTGGAATATCTTGTCAACAGATTGACAGAAATCAAACATTTTATTACCAAAGTTTATTTTAACTAATACTTCATTTATTTATGGAATTTTTAATAGAAGTTGCTATTTTAAAATCAAAAGTAGGTAGTTTAAATCTCTTCAGCCCAAAAAAAAAAAAAAATAATAATAAAAATGTTAAATTTTAAAGCAGTTTGTTTACTAAATTTAAAAAAAAATAATTGAAAAAGTAAATACTTTCCGATATTAATAACCTAATCTAAATAAATCACTTCGCATACCTGTTTTTCTCTGTTCCAAATAAATAATATTTTACTTACAGGCACATTGGGATCGTTGGTGTTTTCTTTAATAATATCTAATTCATCACCACCATCACAAATATTTTTTCCTTTACATAAATCATATATAAATGCTAAACGTTTTCTTTGCTGTCCTTTTGATTTCATTACAATTTCTTTCACTTTGGGATGAGTCTATATTAGCAACAGAAAAAATATAGTATTGCACGTCAAAATTAATACTAAAAATACATATTATTATAAAAGCTAATTCATTAATTAAAAAAGATTATTTAGTTCATTTTAATTAGTCTGTGCTTACGGGGGTAACTAATAATTTTGAACAGTAGAAACAAACACAACGTAGAATTTTAATGACTTTTGTTATAAATCCTATATGAAATACGGGTTTGGCTAGTTCGATATGGCCGAAATGACCACAACATTCTGTCATGTTGCCTGAGAATATATAAAAAATAATTAATATTTAATAGATAGGTATATAATAAATGCAAAAAAATATTTTAATATTACTAACCAGCGCATGTTTGACATCTAGAAAACCGATCGATAACACCTTGTCGGGGGTCCATAAGTCCTCCAAGCTTGGGACGTCCACCTTCCATTGTCTCTGAAAAACGAATGCCCCCTTCTGTGACCGACATACGCCGCTATAATTGAGATCATAATACTTAACATATTAAAAATTATCGGAAATAACTTTGAACATATAATATATTATTAGGTATTTGCCAAGTTTAAATGGTTAAAGTTTGGCTCTTGGGGTAAAAAATGATTTCAAAATATCAGAAAACGCTAAATACATTCTAAATTTTTCGTACGCCCCATCACACTAATTGGTGGACAACTAATTGAATTTTCCATTTTCCTAAATGATCAGTTTAGAAGTGCGCGTTTGCAGCCTTAGAAAAATTGTATTATTCAGACGCAATCAAAACCAAATTTAAAAATAATGTCAAATGTTATTGAGAATATAGTGACCAAATAAAACAATAGTCAAAATTTCAATTTTTCAATTTTTAAACCCTTTTTAACAACATTGCCTTTTGGATTGGTACCTAAAGAATAGTGTTAAAATCACGTACATTTATACGGGAAATTGGAAAATGGAAATTCCCAAGAGCTAAACTTAAAGGGTTAGATTTCAACCACATAAATGTAAATAAATAGGTAATCATAACTAACACATTCGTCTGCGGACAATATACCAAATTGTACTCGTTTGACATTTCGTACTGGAGCCTTTGAGTCGCTGGAAGCCATTTTTCAAAAGAAAAAATTCGTGACTCTACAATGGAGTTCAGCGGTCTAAAGTAATCATTCAATGGTTATTAAAATTGAGTATTAATTATTTTAAAAAACATTGAGAGTAAAAATGCGTAGGTAATTAATATAACTTGACGATCGAACACTAAACAATAAGACAACAAACAACTACATCGCACTGGTAGTTGATAAACTAAACAAACTTTACAATTACAAATCAAGTAGCAAGTACTAGGAAGTTATCACGGCTGTAGATACCACAATAAATATACAAGCATGTCAGTAAGATAACACTGCGCATAAAACATGGTCTCCATTTTGACGTCATAGAATAAATAATATTATTGTCGATTTTTTTCATCGTTATCGTACAATCCACACACAGATATCTATATTATAATATAGATATCTGTGAATCCACGGCATGATTTACGATATAATTATATCATGGATAGACCTTAAATCGTGATCCACGGTTATAATGCGTGGTACAATCCCAAACACGAACTAGATTTGTTTTTTTTTTTTGCACGACGAGATACTATATTATCTATAAACCCTGCGTTGATGGTACAGTGCAATATGGAGTAAACGAGATGGTAATATTATAGTGGAGCTACTTGCGAGTTACGACCCGGCTCCTGCTAACCACATCGATAGTTCGATTCCAAAAACCAAAATTTAAGATATCAATCTTAAATCGTGTCCAAAACACAAAATTACCGATTGTCTGAATTCAGTATGACCAACAGTAATAGTAAATTATATGAACGGGACTATGTTGTTTGTGATAAACAAGTCAAAATTAAAAATTCTATAATGCATATGAAAAATTGAAAATGTAAACAGTATAATATACTTATCAACGAAATTTAGTAACAGCAAATTAATAATTGTGTAATCCTTGCAAATTAACGAAATACAAAAGGTAATTTATTGTATTATATTTATGTAATTTATTATACAAATTAAAAAAGTTTTAGAATATACTTGTACATATTTGTGAAATTAAGCATCCTTGTATCTAGGTAAAAATGACAACCAATTCACGGAAACCCAGTCTTTTTGCTTTAAAAATGCAAAAAAAGACAAACCGACAAAATAATTTATTACTTGAAAATGCTGAAACTGAATTAAGTGAAAATTCGTTTGGAGCCAATAGTGTTATACTATGTGGTGCTGAAGCTAACGATATACATAAAGAGAATGTTGAAAAACTTACTAGTATGAGTGTTGAAGAAATATTGAAAGCAAAATCTGAATTATTAAATAGCATGGATGATAAATTAATTGCATTTTTGAAATCTAAACGAAATACTGACTGCAAGATTGGTAAATATGGTTTTAAACAAAAAGATAGTGAGAGAGTTCAATTAATTAAGTCTCAAAATATAACAGAAGATAAAACTAAAAATTTATCGCATATAAAAGAACTAGTTAACAGTGGTTTGAATATGGATGTAATTGAAGAGGAAAAACTTGGATGGACTGGTGATGTAAATGTAGAAAATCAAAACCCAGATGTTTATACTGCTCGCTTTGGTTTGGATGGAAAACTTTTACCTTATATAATAGAAAATAAAACTACAGTTGATGGTTTACATCATCATGGGGAAGAACAGCATCGTCCTGGTTATACCATAGATGAACTTTATTCGTTTCTTCGTAAAAATCATGCTCCCCAAAGAATACTAGCCTTAGATGTACTGTCAAAAATAATTGTCAATGCTCATGAATATGATTCAGTTTTAACTGAACCACTTTTATGTTCTTTAACAAATTCTGGAGTATTTATATTGTTTAGAATGGCTTTAGACGACACCAACATTGCAATTATTACAAATGCATTGAAAGCTTTAGCAAATTTGTTTTCCAGAAAATCGGATCGCAAAGTGTTAACCAGTTTATCTGGTTGTAATTGTGATATTGCTTTACCTGTTTACACGGTGGCAGAAGCCGAAATTGATCAACAAGAATTGGATAAATTGTCAGATTTTGATTTAGTTGTATTAGATCTTATACAAGGTGCACTGAGAACTGATTTAATTTTAAGATTAGAATATATTGTTTTCAATATGAATGTAGGATTGAATAGTCTTGTAGATATCTCAGAAATTTTCACCGGCATTGCTTCTCGAGGTGAAACATATGCAATTGCTGTTGTAGAAACTAATTTGTATAAACATATTTATAAATTAGTATTTACTAACTTACAGTCTGATAACCTCTCAGAAACCTTTGTATTCCTTACTCGAGTAATTATTAGTCAGTCTGTTAAATGTGCTTTAAAAGTATTAGAATTAAAAATCCTAGATTTTATATTCAAATATATAAATATTCCAACTAAAACACCATTGTTATTAGAATGTTTATACTTATGGCAAACTTTTTTTGAATACAAATTGGCTGGGCAAACAATTACCGAGCTAGCTAATCTAGTATTAAAATTTGTTGATCATTCAGTTGGGTTAAGTGCAAATTTAACAAAAACTGATTTATCTCTGATGTCAGCTAGTTTGAGCCTTATAGATTCTGCTTTAAGAAATTTTGGTCATATTTACATTGATCCAGTGTATCAACTCGCAGAAGTAATTTTAGCGAAATTAATAAATAGTTCGAATCTACTGGATTTTGAAACATCTAAACTAATTGGTAACTGCTTCGCTGTTCTCAGTTCTCAAAATTTGAAATTTGAATCTGTTTCTTTGAAAGCAGTTACATATTTGGATAAACATTTTGGAAACTTTTGTGAAATACTATGTAAAAAATCATGGTTGACGAGCAATTATGTGAACAATAGTCCAAAGTGCTATCCCAATCTTGGATACATAAATCTATTATTAAATGAAGGAGAACCTTTGTTCATGTTAATTGGACTAATGAAATTCATTGATAAGAATCCCAAAAATTTTAATGTGCCTTTACAATTTTGGACATATTTAAACAAATTAATGAAATCTCCTATAGAAGTATCACACTGGTATAGTAAATATGAAATAATATTTATAATGTGCACTCTCAAAACTTTGGTGAACAATAATTTTAAAACAGACTTAATTCATAAAATTGCTGTAACACTTTTGCCGTTTATACCAAAATACATGACAGAAGAATTGTGTTACACTTTCGACTTGTACTTTAATAGTAATTATGTGGAATGCATTAAACATGAATATAATTTTAAAATTTTAAAATCATTCTATAATTTATTAATACCCAATACCAAAAGCACACAGGCAAGTATATTAATTACAGAATTAAATCCTGTTTTACCAAAAGATTGGTTATTTTTACCGATTTTGAAAATTCATGAAACTTCTAAAAATTTCAAAAGCTCTACAGAAGGAGAAACTCTTCTTAAAGAAGCATTGACTAATGTTTTGTTTATGGAAACACATTATTCAGAAATTTGTAACCAGACTCCACTGGCTGCACGCTACTGTCGTGTTGCTTGTGCATTTATGTGTGGTCGTCGTGGTACTATTTTTCATGAAGTCAAATCTGTGTTAAATCAAATTTGGCATATATACGCTTCACAAAACCAATTGTTGAATTTCAAAGACCCTATACCCGGAATTGAGTCGTTTTATGATTTTTACAAAACACTAAGTGAACATTATATGAGTGTGTCATATTCTGACCCAGTTTTTGGAGCTTATGTATTACTCCCTCTACAAAGAAAACATAGTGTTGAACTAAGAAAACTAGTATGGTCAGAAATTGATTTACCAGAGACAATAAACATTGATGAAGAACATTTAAACAGAATACCGCTTCATAATTACACACAGCCAGTTGAGACAAATAAAGAACTCTTACAAATGTACACTCGCGCTGAAGGTTTACGGCGAAAATTGATTTTGTATAAAATTGCAATGACACATTTAAAACAGCTTTAATTTTTTATTTGTTTTTCGTTATTACATACTAATTTTACTGTTTTATTTCAAAGATAGTTATGGGTGACCGTTACAATATTCATAGTCAATTAGAGCACCTGCAGTCCAAATATATTGGTACAGGACATGCAGATACCACAAAATTTGAATGGCAAGTAAATCAACACCGTGACTCGTGCGCTTCATATCTAGGCCATTATGATTTATTAAATTGGTTTGCAATTGCTGAAAATGAAGCTAAAGCAAGAGTACGTTTCAATTTAATGGAAAAAATGTTACAGCCATGCGGTCCTCCACCAGAAAAACCTGATGAATAAATGGTATAATCTGTAATAAACATAAGTTTATTTTTTAAATTTAATTTTAATTAAAAAAAAGTATTCAACATGAAAAAAAAATTTAGCTATGTCTTGTGTCTTATTTTTTAATTTAGAATATTATAGATATAATATTAAGAAACCAAACAGTTTTCTTTATTATTGACTTTCATTTTCAAAATAGTCTATTACATCATTTCTGGCAGCAGAGACTACTATTTTGTACAGCTGACAATTTTGGTCAATCAATGTTTGAACATACTCTGGAAACATGTTAACATTTATTGATCCATTTTGAGCAAAATCCGTAATTTGTTGTATATTTTTCATATACGCTAACATTACAGTGCCTCTATTCTCTTCTTTTTCTGTAATAGTTGAACACAATGTTTCTTCATCAAATGTTGGATCAACTAAAATCTTGTTTTTGTAAATGCCCTATGCAAAAAAAAAACAAACTTTAAAACAATTATAAGTAAAATACATAGATTATCATAATTCAGATGCATACTGATAAATGGCTGTCTATTCTCATAAAAGTTTGCTAAAAATCTTAACAATCAAAATAATTATTTTGGGCCTACATAACTATTTTAATTTTAAGTAATACTGGAACAATTTTAATTCAGTAAACCCCAATGAAAAAGAATTTATTTCAACTCTATAAGAATGATGGTGCAATTAAAATTTAATGAAAATTTATAAATCAAAAGCTATAGCAATTAATTGAAGGTTGCAGTGGTATGGCTGTAAATGTAACCATTCTATTACATGTCACTCTTTGTTTGATGAAATACAGCTAAATCCAACTAAAACTAAAAAAAGGTAGCGTACAAACTATAAATCTAAACCTTTTTATGTAGGATTACAGGTGTGATGAATATTATAGATTATTATTACCCCAATGTGCCATATACGCTAATTTAAATTGTTATAAATTTGAAACTTTCCACCAAATTTATTAGTTTTTCAATTATTATATATACATTTTTTTAATTTAATTTTTGTGAGTTTGATAAACTAAAATCATATCAAAACTTTTTAATAAATCTATTTATTTATCTATTCATCCAGACTTTAATAAATATTAAACAGAAAAAATAGATAATTTATAACAAATTATTTAGGAGTGTTAGGACGATATTTTGAACCCATGATGTACTACTTAAATTTTATAAAATACATTAATAATAACAAACCAATGAAGTAGCAACAATCACATCATACATTGGTATACATCCATCCATAAGTGCAAGTCCTGCAGCTGTTATTGCTGTAGCCAAAACTGATCCATCATTTTCTAATACTAAAACATTGATTTGAATTTCAAAATTTGCAAATTCACCCTATGAAATAAAAATATTCAATTAAACTTGTTTCTAGAGGTACATTAAAGTATTATTATTGAAGATAGACTAACAGTAAATATCAGTTACATAGGTACCAATATCACTGGAACCATGTATTAAATAAAATACTGGTATTGGGAATTGGTTTTATATTTAAGCCAATAGTAGTAGTCAATACTTGATAATAAACAATTGTTGAAGTATGTTAAACTAAATAAAAAAGATTTACGTAACATAAAATATATTATTACAGTAATAAAAAATAAAATGCATATATTATATTGAAATGGTTTTTTATTTTTACCATTTATTATTGGATATACTTTGTATTACAAATACATAAGAATAACTCATATTACTTAATCAAACAATTTATTTTTATTTTCATAATATTTGGTATTGAAATTTTAATCAGTGACACCACTATATTAGTTGCATAAATAAATATTCAATTGTTACTTATTACCTATTTACTATTACAGAATAGATCTCTAGAAAAAAAACCAGAAATATTTTTGAAATTACCTCTTTAATGTAATAACCTCATTTAATTGTAATTTTACAAATTTAAAATATCTGTACATATAGATTTTCAAATATTTTTTAAGGTTTTATTATTTTGAAAACATTAAATAAATATTTTTGTTTGGAATCCACAACTAAAACCTTTAAGGAAATTTTGCCAATTCCGTTTTCAAAATTATATTTAAATGCTAGCTAATGATGGAAGTAACTAAATATACCTACTTAAATTTAATTTTCAAATAATAAAATAATTAGTAGTTCAGAATGCAAATTATTAACTTAATGATAAACTAAATGATTATAGTAGTTATCATTTAGCTTGCTACTTGTATAATATCATTTTTTCTTAACATAGTATTATTATACCTAGTTTGATATATTGATTAAATGACAATCTAAATACATATATATTATTTAAGAGTTAAACAAAATTAAGAGAATTCAATGTATTATCTCAATTTAACATAATATCTAGCACTTACTCTACAAATAGCAGGTTCTAAAGCTCTCCGTAATTCGTTACACAATTGTCTTTCTTCTGGATCTCTCATGTAGTTACGCCGCTGTCGACAAGAGAATGTGGCAAATTTAAATTCACACTGAAGTTCTCCTGTTTTAGCATACTCTACTTTGTTTGGAACTTCTTTTGGGTCAAATACAGAACACACTAATTTTGTATGACCACATTCTACATAAGCTGATCCTTTGGCTTGGGTAACAATGCCAGTCTTGATACCTTGATAAAAAAAAATATATGTATATATACAATATATTTATTCTATATTAGTGCTGCATTAATATTGGCTAAATCGAATTAGAAGTATTTTTAGGAAATTAATGAAATAGCAAATTTGAGAGAAGCGGATTATAAGGATTTTGGAAGGATTTGGTTGAAGTAGCAAAAGGCCTTCATGGTCTGTTAGAAGTTACAAAAAAATAAATATATTAAAGAAAAAGATTAAATTTTTACATAATTGCCTATGTGTTAAAAAATCTCTCCCGTCATATCGTACATTCTTTATTAGCGCTTTGGAAATGTCGTTAAGTTTAGTATTTTTTTTATTGATTAGGTATTGTTGATATGGAATGGTTCCTTCAGGACCTTGAATCCTATATACATTTGTAGGCATTTTTGCAATTAGAAAACTAAAATGAATAAAAAGAAATCAATACTTAATTAAATTATTAAGTTTTAAATAATAATTTGACCACATGTATTAGATTTTCTATTGCACGTAACTATTATCATTAATTTTTAATTTGTTTATCTGTTATTCTGTTACCTTGTTATCATGATTGTTGTCAAAGCGTTTAAACACAGATTAGATAAATACAATTTGTGATAATATAACAATGATAATAGGTATTAGGAATTAGGAGTTTGATTTTTAAATTGTTAACACTATTATTAACATTTATTATTTAAGATAATAAACGTATGTCTGTATACTCAGCCAGGGATTTGTCGTAAATTCATAATAATAAACACATCGAGATAAATAAACAATTGTTTATCTCGGAAATCCAAATGAAGATTCACATGTATTCAGGTATGTTTACAAAAAAATATTATAGGGGGGTTTAAGGTCGTAATTCTATAACAAAAATGTTTACATATTTTCAATTGCAGGGATGAACGCAAAAAAAAAAATTCGGGTGGTCGGGAGTGGAAAATTAGAACAATAATATAACATTACAATGGATTAAGTAAATAACCATACAAAAAAGCCAACAATTTCGGAGGGTGTTTAAACTTCCAAAACATTCCCCTGCATTCGTGTCTGATTGTAGGATTATTTATTTTTCATTACAAATGTCAATATTTTATAATATTAATTTTAAATTCTGAGTAGAGAGAGAAGAATGTATTAATTTTACAATGATGTTTATTTTTTTTTTTTTTCTGTTGACAACTATTCTACCAGCAATTTGCTCCAATTTACAATGATAACATTTTTTTTTAGAAGAAAATCTAACTGAGGTTGTACTTTAGGGAAGTAATTTTTTTATTTTTCCAAGAGTTTTCCCAACAAATGGAAAAAACCCGAAAAAAATATGGGAAAACCTAGAAAAAATTTGGGAAGAGAGGTTTTGGATGAGGGGGGTTACGATGAATTGTTAATTTAAGATGGAAGCGTTTGTAAAGTGTTTTAGTCATGTTTTTAACATACGGAATGAGGAGGGTATCATTTGACACATAAAAAGGAGCTTTGGTTATTTATCTAAGACATTTGGACTGGAAGGTTTTGATTCTGTTTATGTTTGAGTCTTTAGGCTGAACTTCAAAGTTGAACGCCGTTGGACCAGATAGGTTTGAGGAGAAGCTTGTAAAGTAAAATTTTACTATGAAGTGTAACATGTTTGGACGAAAGAGGTGAAGCTGCCTTTGACGGTTTTTAAGGATTAGTCGTTTGTTACGTATGTAGATAGCCCAAGGAAGACGGCGATCTAGATATAGACCGAGGTAGCGAACATTTTGAGTAGTTGGGAGAGATTGGTTGTTGAGTGTGATAGAGGGTCAGAAAATATATCTGAGCGTAAATGTGCAGTGAATAAATTTCAATTCATTAACTTTAAAAGAGAGGGGCTCTTTGTACCACGCTGACAACATGTTGAGGTGAGTCTGGGTCCTGTTTGATGCCTCAAGAGGTTTATGGTGGAGGGGCAGGATAACTTAATCGTCAGCGAAGTTTCCAATATATTTGAATGTGGGTTGGTCTGATGTGTAAAAGTTAAATAAGAAAAGTACTGCTACAGTTCCTTGTGAGACTTAAGCTCTGATTAAAGATATGTCAGATAAGATTAAGATTTATCGTACAGAAAAGTGTCCGTCTTTAAGATAAGATTTATAGATCAAATAAAAGTTGGTGGGAAATAATTTTTTTTAATTTAAAAAGAAGATCATGATGCCAAACCCTGTCAAAAGCTTGAGCTACGTCCATGAAATCGCCTGTACAAACTAGTTTATTTTCAAGGACATAGGAAATTTTGTTGACTATGCGATGAATTGGTGTATAGCGGAATTGTTATTACGGAAGCCGAATTGATTGTCTGGGAAAAGTGCTTCTATGACTGAGAGTAAACACTTGAGCGTGAGTTTTTCAAATACTTTGGAAAAGAAAGATAAAAGGCTGATTGGCATACACGAGCTGGGAGAATCAGAGGGTTTCCAAGGCTTTAGTATCGTAATTATGATCGGGAATTTCCAAAAAACTAGAAAGTATGAAAGCCTGAGTATTGAGTTAAAGATGTGCGTGAGTGATAATATAACATTTTTAGATAGTTGGGAGACGACTTCAGAAGTGATGATCGTATTTTTCTAAGTAACTGATAATTCACGTACCGTCAGACTTTTCAAAAGGGGGACAGGGCATTGTGAGTGAAGAATTTTCCTTGTGGTTTTCCAAAGAGTGTTGTCGGTGATAGATAAAGACACAAGGTGATTTTTAAAGTTGTCAGATTTGATTTTAGCTAAGATTATTTTCAGTTTATTGGCTAGGTGATTGAATAGTTATTTATCGGAGGGATATTTGGTTCTTTGCCACATAGCGCGGGCTTTCCTTTTTTCCGAGATTATGGTTCTGACGAATTGTGGAAGATAATAGGCAGATTTGTTGGATTAATTTGGAGTAAAGCAGGATTATGCTGCTTGTTGAATAGACATTGTCAGGGTATTAATAGCGAAATTTATGTCTTGAGGTAATTGTAGACTAGTGTTAAGATTAATTTGGTGATTGAGTTGGGTTCTGAAGGTCTACCAGTCTATACGACCTTGAATTAGACTAAGCTTACTTGGTTTGTTAGGGGAACTTGTGTCTACAGTGTGAAGGACTGATGAGAAGCTGCTTGCGTGGCATGGCTTATCTGGTTGAGGTCCATAGGTCATAATGCGGGCAAGCCCGGGTTTGATTACGCAAGAGTGAGTATTGTATAATGTATATTATAATCCAATATAATGTATTAATAGATGAAAAAAAAATTAAAGTCAAGTTAAATGACTATTATTTATGGCCAGAGTGGACTACGTCAGAGGATGCTGATGACGTACAATACATTGGAGAACTCAGTAAGGCAGAATTTTCCATATAGAACGGGAGCGATGGAGCGAGCGAGAGAACGCTCCGTCATGCATGACGTACGACATTATGTATGCATTAGAACTTACGAGCGTGTGTAAGATATTTATATCACAGTTAAATCGGGTGACTTTATTTTACCTTTTCGAAATCGAGTCCAATTATTGCAGTTTAATGTTTAATTAGCAATTGGTTATAAGCCAAATGAATGGAAGCGACGAGGGATGACACATATTGTTAAACGTATGGTCAAAATTTTGTTAACATTTTATAACTTTCAGTTTCAATAAACTTATAAACTTATAAACTTAAATAAATAACTGTTAAGTATAATAATAATTTTTTAAATTAAATGAACATTGCTTTTCATTACCTTTGATCCAATAACTTTTGAATGATGTTTTATTAGATGGTTCATCAAACAGCAAAAATATCCACGGTATTTAACTACCTGAAAGCAAAGTTTACATATGACAAATTTATTGTTAATTTTAATGAAGCATGACCATGCAAGCTTTGGGAGAGTCATTTAAATTAAAATTTGGACTGAACCAATACATTCGGTGCGTTCTATTGATATATAAAAGAACCATATGCGAAAAGAGCAAAATCGATTGATTGGTCCATGAAATTTTATACTACTCCATGAAATATAATATATCGGTGATTAAAACAATAAAAATTGTTGATTATAATTATAAATCTGAAATAAAAACTTATTTTGGTGGACACTCAATAAATAATTTAAGATGAAGGACGTTAAGTTTATTTACAATTTATCTGTTTTAGTTTAATTCTATAAACATAAGCATTTAATTACATTAAATCATAAACACTACACTAGATAAAGAAAAATGTTTTTATAGGTTTAATCGTTAATTATTATTTATTATAGTTTATAAATTTACAAACTATGATTATTTATATTTTTTAAGACCATCCAACTGAGTCGTCAAAACGTTGTGTAATTACTGGCGCTATCTAGCGGCTTTTTGGTGGAATTTTTTATTTTATACAATTGTACAATCAAATAATGAGTTCATACTTGTACCAAAATGACTCAATCACTATATTATGTACTCATATTGACTGATGAAAACTCATTAATTATACGTCATATCCTAAGCTCTACTTGCTCATCTGGCTATTTTTTCAATGTAACAAAACACATTTTCAATGTTATTGTTATTGTTTTTAAAAGTAAAATCAAAATACCGTATACCATAATATTTGAAGTAGATACATTATTTAATAAATGTCGGTCAATAGGTATGGCGCCTTATCGTAATTTAGGTCTTTTGTAGCATATCTAAGAGATAATATTTAAAACTACTAAAATTAACATTTAGATAAACAAATGGACGAATATTAAATAATATAATATGGTTGAACCTATCTAAATTATGAAGTATTAGATTGATATTTACTAACCAAAAATTGACTTTGGTCTGAAACCCATGTGCTTAAAATGTCATCAGTTTTAAAATGTAACACACTCTATAGTTGGGTTTCACAACGCCATTATGAAAGATTGTAACACAGATTAAACTTTAACAAAAATAGCTGAAGGCAAAATATCAATCTTAGCGGCTGGTAAAATTTACAACATTTCTTTTGTTTTATTACATAATCGACACAAGGGAAACATGTAAACTGACCTGGAGCACCTGCTGTAATGAGTAATGAGTTTGTATTGCCACAGTATACTCCTTAAGTTTTATTAAAAATTTAAGTATAACTTATACGTATACTTTTGAGTATAATATAAGACTTTGGTAGACTCAATACCTTTTTGTTAGACTATACTTCAATAATTCCACTAAAGATCAATTTTCTTACCATTTATTATTAATTTATTTATCTTTCGTGTAAGAACTATATTAGTCATTTATTTGTAGATAATGGATTTAAAATATTTAAATACATTTTGGACGTTTATTTTAGCTCATGCATTTTGACCTCTTAAATACGATTTTTGTTGGCTGGGAGATAACGAATTCTTTTCTCTCAGTCTGAAATCCATAATAATAATATTTTGCATCTTATTGTAAAACAATTATTTAAAAAAAAAAAATGCCATTTCGAAATGATTTTATTTCGTTTTCTACAACTTCGTATATTATAATGTTATACATCTCTACTATTAATATTATACTGTTATAATTTTACGAGTATATAAATAATATTATTACATAAATCATATAATATACCTGCTATACCTGACTAATGTATAAAATATTATAAGCCAGAGATATAAAGTTATATATTTTGAATGTTTACAATTAAAATGATAGTGATAATTTTTTCATTCTTAAACTATATAGGTAATTATTATTAGGCAATTGTATATTATTATAATAACGAAGATCATTTTTCGAAATCGTAAATTACATAGATGACTATTAATAATTCCTATAGGTATGATATCAATTATTGATTACTAGTGGTATTATTATTATTGTTAGATGGTTGAATATTATTCTGAAGAATAGACAACATTTCATTACTTGAATCAATATTGTTTTTATGACAACATAATGAATTGATGTACAGTGTAGTAGTAGTGTAGTATAGTACATGCAAGGCTAACAAATTTCGGGGGAGAGGTTCAAATTTGTACGCCAACTAAATCGTTGACCTTTTTACTTCGTTATTCTTTCTTCTATATTAAATAATAATTATGTTATCATTTCGATTACTTACGTTTTTCTACTTTTGAATGAATATCCCGAGGGGTTTAGTATCCTTGGACCCCCTTACCCCGCAACATAATTGCGACCATGTTAGGTATTATAAATATATGGGATGAATATATATATATATAGGAGTTGGACAAATTTAATACTTAGTAACAAAACAATAAATAAAAGATCCAAACACTAAGAATATTTCATCATTAAACTCAATGTTTTATTTCATACCTATATTAATTAGTATATTTTCTTTCCACGTTTTGCAAAAATATTGTAAAAGGCCATAGTATTATTTTTTACCGTCCATACTGTCATGCTCAATACAAAAGTACTTAGGTACCTAATAAGTAATAAGTATAGATTTTTTCTCATACAATATATATATAGTGAATGTAAAATAATAGGTTTTTTTTTGAGGGGGAGGGGGGTGGGACTAAACCAGACATTTTTGGTGATAAGATATTTTAGCCATCACGTATACAGAACATGTATTTTATAATAATATACATAATATATACTTTCATAATATTATTATAATATGTAATGTAGGTACTTATGCTTGCAATGTGTTGCTTAGTATTATACGAGTAGGGTTGCCAACTTTTACGAAAGAAACACACTGTACGCGAAACGACGATTTTTCCATAAATAAACGATATAATTTAATAAACAATCGTAATAAATAAATCCGAATACAATACTCGTGTACAATTTATATGTATAGGTAGGTACATAATAATAATATCATTTCTAAGATATTCTGAAATTTCTGTGATCAAAATTGAAAATAAATATTAGTATTTTAATAATGTCGAAAAAGAAAAATTATGAAAACGTAATGTCTACATTATTGTTTTTATCGTTCTGTTCGTTTAGATAAATCATAAAATGTTTCGTATCGGCGAATCGAACGGATTTTGGAGGGAGCCTAAACAAGTTTAAAAATAATCTGGACGTATAATATTGTATTTTGGGCGTCCTGCTATTGAAAGGCATAACGCTGGACAATTGGCGACCCCTATACGTACGGGTATTAATATAGGCATTGCAAGTCTATAATATTATATAATTTAGCGGTAATAGTGGTATAATATAGTTGCGGTATAATGGTATAATAATAATAATAATAATAATAACGATAATGGTAATATAATATTGGTGTGAGTATTAGGTTGATAATAATATGGGTGTCGGGTAATATGCGATGTTCGTTTAAGGGCGGTTGTCGTTGTCGTCGCCGTCGTCATCGGCGGCACCCGCTGCGATTGCGAACCGGACGTCGACTTGATGATCGTCCAACACGTCGTCGTCGTAGTGTTGCCAGGGCGTCGCGTGTTTCCCCGCCCGACCGAACCGTATGTAGCCGTTCTTGTTCGAACGGCTTAACCGTATGAAATCGTTGCGCCTGACGAAATGCGGATCCAAGCGCTTGGTCCAACGTGACGCGTCCTGCAGCCCACCCCGTCCGAACCGTATGTACGACGTACTGCGCCTGGTCATCGGGTCGTCTGAGTACACGGACAACCCGGACCTTTCCGGGGCCTCGGCACCGTCGGCCGCCAACGCGGCCAACGTCAACGCCACTGGTAAGAGACACAACAGCATAGTTTTTACCTGCGACACACAAACGCACGACAATCAAAACATCGGTTAGGTACAAAAGTACGGTTACAGGCGTACAATCAATACGGCACATGCACGGATATCACAATTATCAATGCGGGTACTTAATTCGCTGTTTACAGAGGCGATACTTTTATGACGGACCCGCGATTGTCTTATAACGAAGATTATTTCGAGTAAATTTCATTGCGGATTGTCCGTTCGCCGTAAATATTATAACGCACAACGTAATGTAATAATTTGAATATAATAATATGGATGACATTATAATAGTAACGAGGAAGAGATGCTGAAAAGGAAAATTTAACAAAAAGAGATGAGGAAATGCCAACAGTCGTGGTTTGATGCGTGACTGGACAGAGAATTTAATAGCCGGGACATGCGATGCGGTGTGGTGAGAACAATGTATTGTAACCGTATAGTCGTGAATTGGAAAGCAATGGGGAAAATATCTCAAAAATCGGCGCATAAAAAGATGACTGGATGTCGTCTAAGAGGACCACAGTATGTAGGGAGAGTGAGAATGGAGAGGGATAGTCCAAGATCGAGAGAAGTGGGTCGAGGTATATTTTGATCATGTGACGTGAAACCTTAGACAGTAGGTAGGGAGCTATTAAGTGCCAGGAAAGACGAATGAAAATAATTATTTTTATCCGTACACCGTATCAATTTTCGTCAAATTTGACGACCCATATTTATAATAATTTACAATAATTTCGTATCCGTGTTAAGATAACTGTTCTCTACTCCTCCGGCCTGAATTTTAAACTTTTATAACTCGCATATAAACAATAACGACGTGTATAGACGGTATTAGTAGTTAAAGTATCGACCTAAACGATACATAATAAGGGGAAATATTTTAATACAATAAAATATTGACTACTGACGATAATAATGACCGGAAAAAACCAAAATATAATGTACTCGAAATCTTCATAGATAATCGCTGGTATATTGGATTATGATAAAAGAAGCACCCTGTATATCATATACCATTTGGTATGTGATTAAACGATATATGTATATTCCGCGCGATAGTTGGAAATATTCAATTTGTCGGTTTTCAAACAAATTTTCAACTAGTTATGAGTTTATTTTCAAGCAATCGGATACATTTTTTTTATGTACATTAACGCCTCAAATAGACGGGTTTAGTGGTAACAAATTATTTTATGTTTTTCATAAAAATTGATATACTTACCAGAGGCATTTCTAGACCTTGACTATGTGGGGGTGGGGGAGTGGCGAAATAATTAAATTTAATATTAATGATTGATAAGAAAAAAACGGACACACTTCGCACGATGGGTGGACTACTGTTATAGACGAGAAGTTGGGAAGGTAGGATATTGAGGGAAATTTAATGTATACCTAAGTAAATTTAAGCATTGGCAACAAAAAACGATTCTGAGCGGAGTTTGGTTAATAATATTGCTCAAGGGTGTCTTCGGCTAAATTCCATGGGGGGGGGGGGAGCGAACAATTTTTACTCTTAAATACCATCGCGTTGATCAACGAAAACTTAAAATCTTTGTCTATTATCATTTAAACTTATACGAGCTTAGAAGACAGCAGATATATTGTGCAAATGCAGTACAACAGTACAATTTAAAAGTTATTTTTTTTTCACATTAAATAAATAATAATTAAAATAATGATGATGTCAATAACAAAATAATAAAAGTTAGATGACCAAATCCAAAATACTTTTAATTTAAGCAGCGTTTTAAAAGCGGATTGATCCACAATATTTTCTATATTAATGTTTTCATTTCGATGAACATTTAAAAGTGATAAGCCAGTTAGCCTCTGCTCAAACTTTTTTTTACTACAAAGTACGACTTTTAATAAACCTCTTGTTAAATTCTTAAGCATTTCTGTTTGGTCTAACAATTTTATCCACAGAGTATCTACCGAATAAAACTCGCAAAATTAAAAATAAATAAATAAATTGCTCAAAAATTGTATAACGTTAAGAAAAGTTAAATAGAAGTTTTCTGTACAAATTTCAAGTCTCTACGAATATTTTTAACCGAATTACAACGAAAAACAAAATAATAAAAGCATTATTTTTGCAAATTTTCTTAATTTTCTTACGTTTTATCCTGGGTTTTCCTAATATTATGAAAGCTACTTGGAAAATCAAAAAAATGACCTTCTTAAAGTACCATCAAGTCAATGTGACAATATTTACTTTCAAAAAAAGTGCTATACCTTAGGTTAGGTTAAGTGATCCACTGGATATGACATTAATTCTGACTTTACGAAAACAATTAATAGTTTTTTATTGTTATTTATGTTTCTAAGAGCGTTGTTTTAGTAAAGAGTGCATTCAAAACTATTATGCTCAAAATTCGTAATCTTTCAGTGATAACGAACAATAATTTTAGATTTTGATTGAAGCGAGGAACGTATCGGCTTTACAATGATGACTATTTTAGATTCGGAGCGTAGCGAAGGTTTTATTGGTTATTATTTGGGAATTCATTATTTTAAATTTATAATAATTAAATTTAATATTAATGATTGATAAAAAAAAATATTATGTCAAATATGATATATATCAATATATGATGTATGTTTATAACTATAATATGTCGATTGTATATACTTCTGGACCAATGACTATCCCAAATGCTAATTCAAGTCCATTTTTTCCGGGGTTGGGGGGCGATGGGATCTTATAAGGACGCCCCTACATTAACTACTAGAAATTTAAATTATACGATACAAACAAGCATAACTAGATAATACAGTTGAATTCGTCATTTCATAAAAATATTAGTCTCTGGCTGTATACATTTTGATACCTAGTATAATGGCCGGTATACATTATAGCATAGCCATGATGTATATAAATCTCATATTTATTATTTTTATTAACATTGTATGTTTACCGGATATTATTCTGCGGTACCCAGGTATTATATCATAGGTATTAGTTTATTTAATTTCATTTACTTAAAAAAATTCCAAAAAAAAAATCTAAAGAATGAAATGAAATGAAATTAAGACGCATGTAGGTATTGTAGGTATATATTAAATATAAATTCAATAGCATACATATTAGAATATAATATCTCGTACAACCAACAGATACCTACTTAGAGTGTAGGTACACGTGTACTTAATACTTATATACACATATTATAATATTTGTTATATTACACTTGGTGATGGGATTCAGTCTATTTTTATAATACGGTATTACAGCTCGGGGAGGATTCAGAAGGATTTCCAGCAGCTCGAGAGGTATATTGTAATAATAATGAAACATGTTTTAATTTTGAATAAACCTACGATATAGTATTCCACCGAGAAATTATTTGACGACTTTTGTTATATACCTACGACTACCTACATGCTTATCTTCGCGACGATATTTTGTAATAACATAATTAAATAAACAATATGCGTACATTATACTTTCAAATCAAAATCATATAATATAATATTAAATATATATATATATATATATATATATATTAGGGTGCCACTTATTTTTGAAGTTGTTGATTTTGAAGAGCGCTGGCCGGTTCCAATGCATCAAAAAATAGTGTCTGAACAGTTTGAGGTTAATGGAACATAGTTAATACGTGGCGACTTAAGGTCAAAGTTTGACTAAAAAATGTTAAATGTCACGGTTTGTCGCATAACTACTTAAAATTATATTTGACAAAAAATTATATAGAATCATTATTGTAGTTAAAATTAATTTCTAAAAAAAACGTATCTTTACATTTCATTGTATAGTTCACCCTTACCAATAAAAATAATAAAATATGTTATAAAAATACCTGGTAATATCTAGTTTATACGTTTAAATGTTTACGTTTAATATATGTGATAAGTAACTTCTCATATAAATATTAAATAACAATATAATGATCAGTTTTAAATCTAAATTTAATCTTCATATATCTAAACAATGATAATAGTTGGGTTATTTTATATTTGAATCATACACAACTTAAAATCGATAGAGTACCTAGTACCTTTTTATTAGTTCGTAAACGTTCGTCTATCGAGAATATTGAGTTATTAGCGTTGTTATATAGTATTATAGTATTAATATTTTTTTTTTTTCTTGAAAAGTGCATTTATTTACATATTTAATATATATCATATCATTCACGTATATTCTTAAAAATGCCTAATCGTGAACAAATTTTTCTTCTTGGTAATATGAAACATCAAATAACTGGTTCGAAATTACCGTCAATTGGTGACTGTTTACGAGTTTTATTTTTTAATATGAGGATCTCTAAATTAAATTTGAATGATAGTGCCCGTCTTGTTGTTGACGAGTGTATAGTTTTTTGGAAGAAGGCAAGAATTCCTATTAGAGATACTCACAAATGCAAAGATAAATTAAAAAATATTTATAATAATTGGCGACAACTATTAAAAAACAAAAACGAAAAAAATGACAAATTCAAACAAAGAGAGTTACAGTTTTGTGGTACTTTAAATGATCTTTTTAATATTGTCCATCAAAACGTTTTGAATATTATAAATATTGAAGAAGACAGGCAGTTTTTACTCAGGCAAAGAGAAATAGTCTAGTAGGATCCATGCTTGGAATTGATAAAAAATTAATGGTTAGATTTAATTTTTAACAAATCGTGTATGTTTATGAAATCATAGGTACTTAGTAGGTACATTCAAGGATAGATTCAAGGGAGGGAAATAGGGACGATAACCCCCCCCCCCCATCAACCCCGTTTACTCTCCAATACACTTTTAGCTGCATTATACTCCTAGCTAGATTCATCTTTGAGCTCGTCATAAATGTGTGCTTTATAAGCATTTTCGAAATCGCCCCTCGCCCCCGTTATATTATCCTGGATTCGTCCATGGGTACAATTAGCTGTTTTCATTTTTTCGGCCTAATCGTTATAATATCCCGTTAGTATTGGATAGTAGAACAAAATTGTTAATAGTCTAATAAGACTAACCACTATAATAACTCAAAAAATATTGAAAAAATCTGAAAAAACTATAAGGGGTTGCGTAACTATAAAATCTGCACGACTTTTTAATGACTTAGAATTTGCTGAATCAAATCTTCTATACTCACCTATCGTCAAATTCAAAATCATAAGAATTACCTAAATAATTAATAATTATAAAACAAAATGTATAGACCAATCTATTAAAATTCAATAACTATTAATATTATAAATAAATAGGATCGATAACATAATAATTGTAAATAGAATCAAAATAATTCGTTTCTACAACAATTCATACAATTTTCGTTAATATAAGTGGCGGACCACCGAGAAAATTCCGGTGTCCCGGTGGGCCTGTCCGCCCCTAGTTGTTGTTTTTTTCTTTTCCCCGCTGTACGAACACACCGGACAACCTCGTTCCGGCGGATGTTGTAGGTTTTTGACAGCGACGTGTTGAATTTAGCCGTTAAATTGCCAACAAACGATGCGCGCGAAATTATTCACCGCGACGGCGGGTTATGGAATTTCAAACGTGCCGGATTTGCAATACCACCGCGCCATACCACTCGCATACTCGCGTGCACGGTACCCGTACGGCCGTACAACGACGCGGCCGTTGGGTGCGGGACACGATTAATGCGTTCGACGGGTCTGCGCGTTCTGTCAAAATCACCGTGTCGTCGTAATCAAATAATTATAACCGGTAATAATTATTACGGTTTCGGGGGTGTCTACGCGTTCGCGCCGATCGGCGCCAGTCGTGTAAATAATGACGTCCGCCGAACGAATACCGGGCGTCTGCGCCTGCAACGGCGGCGGCGATCCGACAAATTAAAAAATAATAATAATAATAATATCGCGAGTACGACCGCTAACCGCGCTTGGGCAGCGGTCGGGGTTAACCGGAACGCTGGCCGGCGCGGGCGGGCGAGAGAACAGGAATTATCGGTCGCGCGGACGACGGCGACGGTGAAAAACGACCGGTAGAGACGTTTCGCGTTTTTTTACAATTACGAAAAACCGCGCGCGGCTAAGAACGTGAAAAATAAAACAATTTATACGCGGCTACGTACATAAATGAATAATTGCACGGAAGTTCATCATTTCACCCGCCGCGTTTAATATTTTTGCATTTTTCAACCCCCGTCCGCTTAACGAAATTACGTATCGAAACCGTATACACCCGTAACTATATCACATTATAAATAGATATACCCGTGTATTTAGAACCGCGCGAACAGCGTCGCGCCCCACACCGCGTTTTATATATTATCATATAAATAAGCTTTTAAAAGCAATAGTTTATATGGAAAATAAAAAAAAAAAAAAAATATTTATATATATATATATAAATTTTCCGTCATCTCCGAGGGAGTTATGGTTTTTTTTTTTTCTTTTTGTTTAATACGAAAAAAAAAAACAAATATCCCAACCAACGCCCGACGGTAATTGAAATTAAGGACGGGTAATGTAGGCAACGAACCGGCAGGTATTATTGATAATCGTAATATTTAATATTGTTGTTGGTGCGACGTACTCGCCGGGCGTTTATACATAATATTTTATATACTCGTGTAATACACCGATAACACAGTCTATGGAAAATTATTGTTTTTTTTTTTTTTTTTTTTTTTTTTGTAGACTCGGAAAGCAATTTTTTTACCATTTTCTATCATTGTTTATTTTCGCTCGGAGCGTGTACCCGTCATATATACTAAAATATGTAATGAGAATGTGCCAACGTACACGATTATATTTAAATATATACAGTGACGGTATACAATATATACGCCGTTTATCAACGAATATAAACGTATTACCTATAATATATATATATGAATATAAATTACAAATAACTGTCGATTAGTAATACAGATGATTTGATATATTATATCTGTGGCTTGGTTCAAGAAAGTTCCTTATTATATCTCTTTTGTCAATTTCGCATATCCGCGTCAAATGTAGCGCCACAGATTTTACACACCATACCTTATTTTCAAAAGTTCTTAGCTTCCTCTCCATTAGCCGTCATCGGTCAAGCTTCGCATTCATATGTCACATAAAAAAAATGTAGAAATTGCCACATACAATCTAATTTTTGATCACTTGGATGTAATTGAATAGGTATCATATAATAACAATAATCACTATAAACTAATTAAGTTGATGCAAACCGTTTTATTATACAGTTCACTATCGCATTATGATAATATTCAGTTTATTGTGTTGTTCATTTTAGTAGATATATGTAAACGCAATTTCAGGTAACTTTTGATTTTTGCGACCCGCAAGTAGTTAATGAATGAATGCCACAGTAAGTCAAAATGGTAAAATTTAATTATTTTTTATTACCGACACTTTTGCTATTTTGTTCCAAAGTTACATACAAGTTTTCGAGGTTTTCGATGGGAAAGTTTGCTAACTCGGGTATTCGAAATTACATTTTTTTTTTTTTTTTTTTTTTTAAATAGATCAACCTAATGTTTAATATTAAAACAAAACTTTTTTTTGGCGTTTTAGAGTGGTTGTAAACGTCCCATATTCTACGTCTACTGAATACAATAGTAGCGGTACTACACAGTTCTGACTTCAAGGGATTAGACGACGTGTAGAACAAATCCTTCATTATATTACAAGTATAGGAATTATTTTGATTTCGAAAAAGTTTTGTTCTGAAATAGTTATTTTCGATCAGTCTAATACAATTTTGTTTGAGACAATTGTGTTACCTCTACATACATTACTAGCTGAATTACCCGGCGTTGCCCGGAAACAAATTCGCGACGAATTAGATAACGCCATGTATTACCATTTACCGTCTTAAATAATTCATAATTATCGATAATATACATAATAACGGGCGACGCCGGGTAATTCAGCTAGTATTTTATACGTCACGAGAGTCCAAATTAATTCTATAAATAGAATTTGTATGTGTATGTGTACGTGCATTTTATCGTTAGTTATAATAAAACAGGAGTGTTGGTGTACGCGCGGCGCATGAGATTATTTTTATCGATAAACTTCTCGGAACAATTTTACTCTCGGAATCATTATTCTTGTCTACACGACGACGGACAAAAAGGATAGGCTGCAGGTAGCTGGAAACCCGCGGGCCGCCGTGCCGTACAATACGTATTGGCGGTGAATAATTATAATCGTTATATAACTCCACTAAAACGCAACATTTTTGAAAATACTTTCTTGTCGCACGGTGAAAATATGAGAAGAACCTCTATTCCAAATTTCAAGTCCGTACGTTGAGCGGTTTTTGAGATACAGCGATCAGCGAGTCAGTGGTATTTGGATTTTATATGTATAGATAACTAATTATTGACTAACGTTATCGGACCTTATTCAAGCCTAAAACCTGTTCCGTGATATCCTCTTTCATTTAAAAAAAAACTGCATGACAGTTGGATAGGAAGTTTCGAAGCCAAACCGTAACAAAGATTTCCTCTTTTGCTCGATTTCAGTTTTATATATGTAGATACCAGGCACGTATTCAGGATCAATTTTCGGGGGGGGGGGGTTAAAATATTTTTAATGAAATAAATTATACATAGAGTTTGTAGTTAGTCATTGTTATATTATAAATATATACCTACTATAAAAATTTCGGGGGGGGGGGGTGTTTGAACCCCTACAAACCCCGTCAAACAGATTAACCGTTCAATTTGCAACAGTTCATTAGAAATAAGGATAAGTAAACATGTACATTGTGTTATACGTACGAAAAGTTAATACATATCGTATGTCAATTAGATATATATGTATTATATAATCTAAACGTACACGATGTTTCTATTTAACTTCCATGTGGAAATTTATGTATGCATTGCACATTATAATATTTGCACATTTCGAATTAGGTACACTTTAATCAATTAAACCATTAGATATATTGTATATAATAATACAATGCAATATAATCGATGATATCCGTCAATGGTACAATCCGTAAAATAAATAATTAAAACTAGTCGTCTTCAGATAACTGCACCAGTATAAATAAACATAAATATAATCACTGATATTGATTCTGTACCGGGTCGCACGAAACCAGTTCTGTAAAGTTCTATATGATTCTGTAAATTAAAGTAAGTAATTGAACAGGTTGCGTTTCATGAACGTATTCCTATCCATATCGCATCTATTTTTCCTTTTCGCCTTCATTCCAACTATTTAGGGTTGGCCACCGTAGTGTCATTCTCGATCGTTTCCAAATACCTCTTTTTCGGTCTTTTTTTATTACAATTTTTACTGTTTCAGATTTCTCTCTCTTCATGACAAACCCAAACTATCTTAGTCTATTTTATTCTCGGTTCTATTTTACAGTCTGTTACCAACACCCCGAACCACACGACACGATCAGTTTCACCACACTTCTGTAGAACTCAACTTTAAGTCCCATTGGAATTTACTTGTTACATGAAACACCTAACGCTTCTCTCCACTTTATCCAACACTTAGTTCTATATTCCAAATCCTCATGAAAGCCACAATTTTTTTTGTACAAATGATCCTATGCATTTAAAACTCTCAACTTCTTCTATTCACGCTTATTATCGTCAGCTGTCATGTCCTGTTCCTCCAAACTCATACTCTGTTTTACGCTTCTACTTTTAATTCTATCTATATTGTATATTAATCAAACATTGTATCGAATCAAATATTACAGTGTTAATTTAATATGTATTTACAAAATATGATCATTTCCAAGTCAGCAATTACGTCTGATGTTTGAATAAAGAGTAGATAAGTTTGTTTTAAATCATATAATTCAAACAATCTTGGTTTCCAAGTGGATTTGATCTATCCCTAAACCATATTTGTGATTAATAAATACTCGAAAAATTATTGTATTATATTCTTCAGACGAGTCTGATAGAGATGAAATTATGAAAATGATATTTTAGGAATATTTTTTATATGTGAATAACACAGAATAACGCCTTAGTAGGTATATAAAAAATAAATTATGTTTTTATGTGGTAACTAAATTATAATTAAACGATAAGAAGTTTTCCATTGAATATTATGAGATTAAACAGCTCTGCACATCGCACTCGATAACTCTACGTTTAATTATATTCATGCATTATACATATACAACGGTTTTTAATTTTATAAAACCAATAGCCAGATATCGATTTTATAAGTTGCATGCAACCTGTATTGATATAATCTGAATTACTGAGTATAATAAAGTAAGTTATTTAATAACTTGGTTTATAAATTCTACATCATAGGTTATATAGCTCGTTTTTGAAACCCGGAATAAAGTTTTTTTACATTTTTAGAGTACATTATATTTGTTTAATAAACAACATTATTTGTATAGAATTTAAAGGGAAAAATAAACATTTAAATATACCTATGTTAACTAGTTGGCATTTTTACCTTTTCAATACAAATAGTTATTTTATTAGTGGTTTTAGATTTCCGCCATAATATATTATTTAATAGCCTATAGGAGGCATATATATATATAAAATATTGCGTAGGTATATTAGTATTCGTTATTCGTTTGTTGCGAATTCCATATTATTGTTTTTACGTAAATACCTATTATTTTGACATTAATTGTTTAGTCTAAATGTTCTAAAATATTATAAATGTTAATAATTTTTGACTGATTCTTTTTTAATTTTTATTTGGTTTTATGTAAATAAAATTGTTTTGGCGGAGCAGAAATGCTAAATTCGAACATAATGTCGTACCAAATTTTTTTTTAATGAGTTCACATTTTAAAGGAAATCCTTAAAATTATAGCGTTGCAAACCATATTTACCAGAAATTAAATTAATCAATCTATGTTTCTCGCTTTTCTAATAACTAACCAATCATTCGTCAGCAGTATCGGGTTTTCTTTTAAACGAAATTTAAAATCGATGAGGATGAAATCTAAATTTTTAGTAATATTATAAATAAATAAAATTATGAGTGGGTACCTATACTAAAGCATATTGTTCATATTATATCAAATGTACTTAAACGAGTTTAGAGTTATTGAAGTTTATTTCGTTTATGATAAGTCTATTATTTATAAATTATAATTGTAATTTTTTTTAATATAAATACGTACATATTATACCTATATAGGTATCATATATCCGAGTTCTTAATTCAATACACTTATTTTAAATAATATGGTTATTTTTGTCGTTGCGTATTATGAATAAAGTAAAAAGATAAAAAACAATTTTAAATTCAGCAATATTGGGAATATATATATATATATATATATGATATTATTATTTTTAATTTAACAATGATTTAATTTATAGATTTCTTTAACCAGTCAAAATAGATTTTAAGTTGAGATAGTAAAACTATATTATAATATATTACTCATACATATTTCATACGGTTGTTTGTATTAATTTTCTAAGCAAAAACTTTTCTTATTTTATTTCCTTATAATATTCTCTTCTGTAGTATCCATGATCCGTAGACGTTATTATCTCATTAAAATCATTTAATATCTTTCACTTTTTACAGTTTGACAACCAAAGGCGTATATGTACACAGTGACGAAAAAAAAACTAAATTTCTTTCATATCATCAAAGTTTATTGTTATGAATAGTAAATAGTTGTTTAAAGTTTTCTCGTTAAATTTTAAATAACTAATGTTAAATGTATGCTTAATTTCATATTGTATTTTTTTTCTTAACTTTATTTGGAGTGACAGTAACTGCATGCAAAAACAAACAATATTGTTCTAAATTTAAGAAATCGACATTCTTTAAAATATATTTATATATAATGTATATTATACATAATATTAGTTTTATATAATGTAGAAATAATTTATTGTATATTTAATTTAAACATGTTAGGCGATCGTTGAAAATTTGAAATTCGACATCAGTTAAGGGCGCATATTAGAAGATAATATTTTTAAGCCAAAGAAAGTACCTTTAGTCTCTTTACAAAACTTCTTAATTCCTTTTATACCTTTATGTACGTATTTGCCGACAATTTTTATTAATATAAAATTAATAACTCAATTGTCATAATTAGATAGCGGATTTATATAATCCACAAAAAAGTACTTGAAAACGTCAAAATGCCTTGAAAAATATCACTTAAAAATGTATAAAAACGCAAAAAATAATAAAAGGGATTAAATAGTCCCCCATCTAACGGATTTAATTTATAAATACAATTTTTTAACACCAAAAAATAATTAATAAAAAGTAATTTTTTTTTATAAAATAAAAACGTACAAATTATTTGAAAGAAATTATTTTGTATAAATCAAATTTGTAGTGTTAGGAAATTAAATTTAATAAGTTAAAGCCATTAGTATGAGGGACTTTTAAACTACCCTATAATTTTTACCGAAAATCGATACTATATTAAACTTCCAATTTAAGGCGTAAATTAACTTCTTAAAAAATTTACTCAACAAACTCAAAACTGTTAAAACGTTCAGATCGAATAGCCCTGTGTATTAAAAAATTAATAAATTAACTTTTTCGATAGGCGCCGACCGATGCTTATGATTTTTATGTATATAGATTTCACAAAATTTTATCGACTGTCAACCATTGTAAACAACAGTTCTTGTTGGTTTTAAAAATTAAAAACACGTATTATATATTGTACATACGAGAATATAATATATAATATTTAATCAATGTTAAGTTAAATCAAAATCAGCTATACTAAAAACTAGATAAGTAGTAGGTTAAATTTTAAAATATCAATAAAATTGATAGAAATGCAAAGCCTTTCTAAACACAGATGTGGCCAAATTTTGATCAAAAAGGTTTTAACCTATGTTAATGCCATATTACATGTTTTAGATCTAAGAAAATAAATAAATTAGATGCATGTTTTTAGTTATTTTCCGAAAACATAAATCGAATTGGGATTTTGAAGTAAAAGCTTTATTCTAAGACAGTTATACGGCTTAAGTTTATCGGTAAGTACAAATTTACAAATTCAATATTTTCTTTTTATACATTATGTACTCGTACACAGAGATAAATTTTGATAAATTAAAAAAGTTTATTTCTTTAATATCCGTGTTCAATATCCGAGTCTATATAATGGTCGGTAATACAGTGTTAAATTATTTGAAATAGTTAGAAAAATATTTTTATTTATACATAGTTTATATTACAAAAGTATAAGTACGTACCAAACATATATATAACGCGTGCATTTTAGAAAAACACCAAAACAGATTACTTGATACATTTGAAAAATCTTTTTTGACAGGTACTACACGTATTTTATAAGTATAGTTTTGTTTTAATTAAAACAAGTCAACAAAAATATTTTGTTTAATTATTTTGATAAAATTATATTAAAATTTAATTTTTTTTACTAGAATTAAGTAGGTAAGATTCGTAGGGGAAATAACCTTGATCAATAATTTTCCTATATTTTTAATATTGACCAATATTATTTAAAAACTCATCATATAAAATTGTTCTTTGTAAAATTCAACATTTTTCATTTTATAAATAGTTTAAAAACAAATTTCAGTATTACAAATATTCATGAATATTTAATGATGAATCATAATATATTTCTAAAATTTTAAATTTCTAAAAGTTTACAAAGATGAATAACAAAATTATTTTTTATAAATTGGTGAATCGATCGACACTATTTTTCAATATTTACAATAATTTAAATTACGGTTTTTGCCACTATAAATAGTATTATTAGATTTATTAATTTTTATTTTATGATAAAATAACTTAAAATTGTTGAACATAACAAAAGTCATTGCATAGATCTTTATGGGACACTATATACGAGTAGTTATTTGGAATCAAAGTTTGAAATATAGTATATAGGATGTGTAATTTAGTTTAATTTATTATTTGTTGAAAATGATAGAACAATCTTGAATAAATGAGTAACATTCTGACTTAGGCGTGAACCCAACGACCGAATGATGAAAGGTTGGCTCCTTAAATTTCCCCCTAAAAAATAGATGTCTATAATTGCTAAAAAAAAAAAAAACAAATTATTTTGGATTATAATATAATTATAATAAAATTCTAAATTTTTTTTCGCATTTACAAAATGTCTATATCCATTGAATGTTAAGGTTGTGTTTAAGAGATCCATTATTGTTGACATTGATAAAATAGAACATTTATCGAAAGTATAATTATTATTTAAATTTTTGACTTTTTATAGTTGACCGCCAAATGTTTGCTAAATATAAATTTCATATAACCAATGATTATATGAAATAATATATCAATGGTTATTAACTATTGATATAATATCCTTAAGCTATATTTTAGCTCATGGAGAAATATTTTTTAAATACAATTAATTTTAAGACAATTGCATATCACGTAATAACAATATACTATCCGAATTTTCGACAGTATATTTTTTTAATAAAAAAAAAAACGGTCCGATTATTTCTTTTTACTAACACTCGACCTGAAGGACAATATGTTTTCGATCGGATCACTTCCATTCATATGATCCGACAGCGCGCTATTCTTAGGAATCATTTTGTCGTTTGAAAAAACATGGTGTGAAAGTTTAAGGCGATGAGAAAAAGTAATACGAGTGTGTACACTCTCGTTGATTTTGATCACAAATATTCTTTATTCTTGTTAGAATTATATGGTTTAAGTACAAATATTATATTAACGTCAGATATTCCAAGATAAATGACGAATCACATTATAGTATCGGTATCTAGATGGTACAATCTTGCTTTGATGTAGATAGTGATAATGCAATTCAATAATTCATGGTTTGATAATAGAATTCAATTTATACCTATATATTTACAATTTAATACTTTATTGACGTAACATTTACTCTATCGAATAAACAATAATTCAATAACTTCGTGACAAGTTGTCGTCTCTGGCGGGATAATTCAAAATGACATAAAATGTACTTATATTACATATGTTTTTAATTTTTAGATTCTGAGTGAATCGAGGAATGTATTGGTTTTACTATAATGTGTGTTTATTTATTAATTTTCATTTTTGTGTGTGTCTGTTAACAACTTTTTTACCAGGAATATCGAAATCCATCATAAATTATACTTCGTGATGAAAAGGAAAGGTTAAATGTAATGTAGTAAATATGTATTAATACAGGATTAAAGTTAAAGTATTGACGAAAATCGTCGAAATCACGGTATTTCAAAAACTGTAAAACCAAACTTTGCTTCAGAAATCTTGCTACAACCAAAAAGTTTTTTTTTTAGCGTTTTTGGATTTTGTTGGTGTATTGAAGAATCACTCTTTTTTGTATTTTTCATAATAATAAGTAAAAACAATCATGCCTCGTAGAATTGTCCGATTTTGAAAATTGTATTTTTGTCAACTCTGTTGTTAAATATTCTAATCTTAAACATTAGCGGAAGCGTTAAAAAAAAATTTAATTTTTAGCTTTTTTAACCAACTTTAGTATACCAATATTTTAATTAAAATAACAAATCAGATTTCAATACCCGTATAAAGCTGTAGGACATAGTTGTTTGTCAGTTAAAAAGGAATTGGTATAAACATATTAAATTGATAATTATTTATATTTACACCCAAGTCATACTTGTCTGTAAAAACATGGTCTAGTGAATTCCTATCATTAAGGTGGTCATTAAATTGGTAAAACTAATTTTTAAATTTTACTGAATTTACTTTTTAAAAATCGGCACCGAGCTACTGAATATAAAAATACTCAAGCATGTTTAAATAAAAACTTTTATAATTTATGTTTTTATACAAAATTTTATATTTCAATATTTTTAGGAACAAATTTAATAATTGTATTATTAATTGTAGAAGTTGTAAAACTATAACTACTAATTATTAATAAAAAGATTATTAAGTACCTATATTTTACAATTATTTCTGACTTGCTGTGGTTTATAATTATATTTTATGAATTATCGACGTGATTTATTGTTATATCTCTTTTGTTTTAACTTAACGAACACGTTGGAAAACTATCAGTTAAATTAAAATAATGTTTCAAAATTATTTTAATAAAAGTATTTAATTGTTTTTGATTCACGATTTAGTGTTTGACGATCAAACTCGCCAGTGTTAAAAAAAATTATTATCATTTATTATCTATGGTATGATGGCATTAGGTTCATATTCGCCGTGATGTTCAAAGAAAATGGACGAAAACGCTTCTATTTTAATTGGTTCCCGCTAAAATGTGCTGTTTAAAAAATATGATTCCAACACAACTTTTATGCGTCGTTTGATAAAAATCTTAAACAGAAATAGTACATGCAAATCATAAAATTAAAGTAGTTCACCGGGTGATTAAAATATATTGCTGTACATTTATCAATACATGAAGTGTTACGTTTTTGTGCACATAATACTGTAATGTTTAATATATTGTTATCATCCAACCATTAGTTACTTATATATTTTTAGGTCCAAGATTACGTCACGGATTATGCATATCATGTAGTTTGTTTTATCATGGTTTAGTCTTAAATACTGGAAGTTATAATGTAGTTAATGCAATTTTAATTCGTTAAAATAAAAACCATAAGTATAATATTATACTCAGTGTTTGTACATTTTTAATTATGGCGAGTTATAATATTAAAATTTAATTATGTCACTGGTACAATGCAAATTATAAAGAAAATAAATATTTATATATTAATTTATCTGATCAATTCAATAGAATTCCTCGCGACCAAACCCGAATTTAAGACGCGACCGATGTAAAAAGTCTTTTTAATTTTTCCACCACGTAACAGACACCACAGAAATCATAAGGAGTTTTAGTACTAATCATTATTTTATTAATAATAATAATATTATGATTGTAAAATTCCGTTGCGATTTTGTAAAAAAACGTTCTTAGTGTAATATTATTTCGTGCCCTTAAATAGCCGTGTTATCAGTGAAATGTCATAGAGGACCGATGTTACTGTTACTGTAAATAATAATATTTTGCTGAAATTGTTTTTTTAATAAAATACAATTTGTGGTACTAATTTTGATGATTTTTGTTAATATTATAAAACTACATTACTGTATTATTTATTAATGTAATACTGATCCACAATTCACAGTTGAGTTAGTCCATGCAAATATACTTTATTAAATAAATTAAGTAAACGCTACATTGTATAAATGTTACTAATTGTTTAAAACAAGTTTGAACAGGTCTTGTTCTTTAAGCGATAATTTAAAAACTAACGTTCCGCGAAATTGAAAAATCTGAAATTCAGAAAATTATCTTAAAAATTATCGCAGAGGCGAAACCCGTGAAAGTTGAATTTTAAATCAGGCCAGCCTAAGGTTTTTTAGTCTATAACTAAAATACTAAATTGTCCACACAATTACTATGATGTTTAAAATGTAATTTGTTCACATGGCTAGGCTGGCGAAATGGTTTTATGAAAATTGACTATTACATTCAAAATTATATTACACATATAAATTCAAACACACCAATATAGTTTTTACTTAGTCAATAAAATTGTGAGTAGTGCAGTGAACCGAACCTGACAGTGCAGTATAATATTATTATATGACGGTAAGATACTTTCTGTTGGCGACTCTTTAATAGACCCGGATTGATGGGGGGAGCACATTTTTGGAGCCCATAAAAAATAGGGGCCCACAAAGACCATAATATGAGTTGTATAAAATATTTGAAAACCTTTTTTTGCTCATTAGTTAGATTTAAACAGGCAATACGTTGTTTCAAAAGTATACAAATTAAGCGAGGATCTGTTTTTTTTTTTTTTTGCTAATTTGTTACATTTTAATGCAATAGTAAGGTCTCTTCACTAATATTATACCGAGCTTGGTCTTTAGTAAATAAAATATTTGAAAAAATAACACAATAATTGATAAAAGTAAAAGTATTGCTTTATTCCTTACACGTACTCACCCGTGGATCGTACATACGTAATGAACGATTCTATTGGTCGCTCTGCCGTTCTATAAAATAATATTAAAATAGTTGGACTCATTTGAGTAAGTCTGAGGAAATTCTGAGTTGCGCAAGTACCTACGCCCGTACATACACGCAAGATTCGTGGGTGTGGCCCCACATAGATAAAGTGGCGGAGCTGGGCGTAGAACGCGCGTTTCACAATCTCAAAGCGGTTCTTCCCAAACCTACGTAGTTTTATTGCCCCTTTGCGATAGTGACTATATGTGTATAATCATTCTTGGAAACGGTGATCGACTTTCAAACAAAAACAAAATACTTTAGTTTTGTGCATGTATACATAAACGATTATTGCATATAATATTATATAAACAAGGTTAATAAAATAAGAAGTTACGAAGTACCTAACTACGCAGGTGTTTTTGCCGAGAAAAAGTAGTAATCCAGATTACTACAGTAGATTCAAATTTGTAAAACGGAAAATACCGAAACCCGAGATTTTTTGTACGTAATAAATTTCGATTTTCCAAATAGTTACACGATTTTGTCGGTCATTTTATGGCAATTATAACTGTAAGCTAAGACTGCTCGAATTGGAAAAATAAAAAAAGATGTCAGCTATATGAAACTTAAAAATAACTAAACAAATTTCGTTTATTATTGCAATTTATAAACTCAACCACTTACACCACCGTTCAAACATTATTCAACAATTGATAATTTACAAAAATACAATCATGTCTGCTTGGCTAAATTTTTGTTTACGTATTTTTTATTTTTTAAAGAATCGTGTGTTATTTCCATAAAAAAAAAAAAAAAATGATAATTTTTAATTCTAGGTTACATTATTTGTATTTATTATTATAACACATCGGGGAAAAAGTACCACAATAGAGTATATTCTGTGAGTGCATTACATAATTATATTATATTATTATAACTGAACAATAAACATTAAATCCTAAAAATATAATATACACATTGTATTTTTTTCTTCTTTTAAAATATCATTATTTAAAAAATAAAAAAAAAAAAAATAAGAAAATAAAATAATAGATGAGCTCCGAACCCCTGTGATCAACCCTCGAATCGAGCAGAATAATAATTATTGTTTTATCACGTTTTAGAAGACGTTTCTAAAACCCTATTATAAAAAATTGGCGTTTAACTAGATTTATTTTCATCTATCGTCTGAAAAATCTTTCAGAAGAAAAGCAACACGTTGATTCGTACACTATTATTTGTCTGTATTTGTGACAGTTTGACATGTATTCGTATACATAGTAAGTGTTTTACATGTAATTTTGTAATGTTATTTTCGCTGCGGTAAATTAAATATTTATACCAGTTAATAATGAATTCGTCCGCAAGAATGTTTCGTATTCGGATTATTTATTTACACGGTACCTCAGAAACTAGATAATAAGATAATCATAATAATAATAATAATTGTATATTATAATATTGTCGACCAGTCGCGATGTTTTTTCTAAGGGAGTAGATATAAAAAAAATGCCATCCACAGACCCGTGGGTGTATGTATGTCCTCTTGCGGTTTGTGTACTACAAATACTATTTTAGCTAATAGTTAACGACTTTATGATATTAGATAGGACATGAACATTTTAAGTAGAAAAATATCAGTAAAATACAATTTTATCAAGAATCATTAGTTATTTTTATTTTAACTTGTAAATTTATACCTGTACATGATTACACTATAGTGGTGTAGTATGTATACATAAAAGTCACGTAGTGGATCTATCACCAGATTCGCTACCCAGAAAAACCTCGCGAGTCGATTTTAACAATTTTTACCGGAAAACTACAAGAAAACTGTACAAAAATGATCAAAAGCAATACGTTCGTTGCTTTCGACTCGCGGGGTTTTGCGGTGTATCTGTGGCGGTACAAGAAATCGCGAGTAATACCTACTAGAAAAACTAAACGAATCAGCAGACTCGTCTGTACACGTAGAAAAAAAAAATACGATAAACGATTGTCAACAGTATTCTCGTCGTCATTATGTTAATATTTTTCTGTAATATTATAGCGATCATATCGATAATATTATTAGTTTTTTTTTTTTTTTTTATTATTATTTTTGTAATTATTTGTATAATATAATATGTAAGCGTACCACGATGGATCTTCTCGCGTGATGATCGGAACCACGGCGTGCAGCGACCGGACGGCCGAAAAGTGTCAGCGGCGTTGGACCCAAAAAACGATGACGCCGACGAGAAAATACCGAGGAAAATAAACTAAAAAAAAAAAAATAATGAAATGAGGGCTCAATGAAAAACAAAAATCACTGGGCGGTAGTGAATATACGTGCGTATGCGTACCTGGTGTATAACACGTATTTTACAATAACCGTTTAAAAACGTTACTGCGATTGCATATCCGCACGACGGAATTATGGTCGAAACCACGGTACACACTGTAAAATTACTGTCGTCGTAAACGCGGCGGCGGTCGTTGGGCTCTGGACGGGAGCGCGGACTCGCACGGATCCGTCGGTTGCTGTCCTGCGGGCGACTCGTGCGGACGACTACGGAGGCGCTCGACCGGCCGGCGCGCGCCTTTTATAGACGCGGTGTCGTCGCGTTATCATTATTATTATTATTATTATTATTATTATTATTATCATTACTTTTGTTTTCGGTTCCGTTTTTTTCCCCGTCGTTTTCCGCCGTATTACACTTTTCTCTCCCCGTTATTTTGTCGTTTCGTATCACTCGCGCGCGCGCGTAAAACACCTTATATTATAACACTGTTATACATGTATAATATAATGTTATGAAATAGTGTCTGCGTCGTGATATCGTAATCGCCGCTCGGATCTGGTGGCGTTCGCTACAAGGATTATGGGTCACGGATTCGAACTATTGCCGAGCGTGGGCTTCACATTTGTTTTGCGCACCGCATACTACAAATATGAATTTTTACATTGCTATACATATATGTTTTGCATTTACGAAGTATTTTCGATTTTTGGCGCTATGTTTCAACAGGTGCTATTTTTAATAATGGATTTTTATATCCACAAGAAAAATACTTACGTTCGCTGTTTGATATTCTAATCTGTGTTCAAGTAGCTGTTATACGGCCAATACGGCGTATTGACCCGTCGAACCGTTTACATTCATGACTTTTTATAAATTGTATTTATATGTATTTCAAAAAATAAATAAATACCTTTTCTTTTTTGACATTTTTAATCTTTTCGTGGAATATATTATAGCGTTTATTTTAAGATTTGTTGGATCATATTATAGCTCATATTTCAGTTATTTTCAGCGCTATAAAATCCGAGCCTTGGTTATAATCATCGTGTGCTCGATACAGTAGCAAAAAAAAAAAAAAAATAACAAAAAATTCGTAAGGTTATAATACAGAAAAATTTTTATTTAATTTATACGTCTGTATATGCAACGACGAGTCATAGTTAACGAAAAACGATTCTGAGTGGAGTTTGGTTACACGCGTTATATTTGGAAATGTCGTGGTTTTCACGATTTGTATCAAACTTTGTATTTTAAATGATCATAAAAACAAACAAAAATTCGTGACTATGGATTTTAAATATTTTTATGTTATCATATTATGAACAACCTGTGATGAATATTCGGGTCTCTACGATTATTTTTAATTGAATTACAACAAAAAACTAATATAATCTGTTATCACGTACATTTTTCCATTATAAAGGTGGCTACAAGAAATATAAAGTATGAACTTTTCAATGCACCAACTAGATAAAATTTTCTATAGAAAAGACTTTTTGTTGTTTTTAGATTGAAGCGATATTTCTGGTAGAAAAATTGTTAATAGACAAGAAAAAAAAAATACACACATCTTTTTAAAACCAATACATTACTCGCTACGCCCAGAATGTAAAATTGTGTAATACATATCCAGAGAAGCTTGTAAAGGTAAATATTATACTCCTATTCCTAAAAAAGATAAGTACATCGTAATATATTTTATCGTGGGTAGCTTAAAATATATCGCGGGAATTGACTAGCTCACATCAAAAAAATGTTATCCACAGCAAACAATCTATTGTATACCTAATACAAGTTTTTGAAAAAACTCTTTTACTTTATATTTATATTTTTAGTGAAGTGAATAGTGATAGAGTGAACTTGATTTTGTGTGACAAGCCATACAACATTATGTAACAGATACAGCTGGTGGTCAAAATAAATTCTATTTTCGTTAAATTATAACAAAAAAACCTCGGCGCTTAATATTTGGTATTCGCTGACTGATTCAGCTTAATTTACTTAATTGAGCCTGCCAACGGGAACAGAACTAATCAATTCAAGAAGATGAAACTTCGAAAATCACAACAGAATCATGATCACCACAGTTTGAAGATGTAGCACAATTCAAATGACAGTAATTGCAATAAAATTGAAAACTGTAAATTTTATTACAACTTCGCTATCAAAATTTAATTATATTTTTGTTAGTAACGTATTTTATTTAATGTAATACCTATATATATATACTAGCTGACCCGTCAATTCTTTGCTATATAATAGTGTAATGTGTGAATAATAGTAATAATAATAATAGTCTTGTCCGTGACAACCAAAGTGTCATCCCTGTTACCACGGTAAACCATGAATAAACAAAAATATATAAATAAACGATCAGATATTCGTATAAGCAATATCTGAAAACCTATAATTATTGCAATTTTCCTATAGATCTCTAATATTATTGAAAATAAAATACAGCCCATGTTATTCACTGATGATGTAGCTTTTTATAGGGGAAAGAAGTTTTAAAATCGGTCAAGTAGTTTTTGAGTTTATCCGTTATAAATACCCAAACAAACCTTTTCTCTTTATAATTATTAAGTATAGATATGATGCATAGTTTATTTATGATATTTTCTCTTTGTATTGGTGACATTATATGTTAAAAATTAACGCAGCACTACCAGGGACGGATCCACGGGCGGTCCAGGCTCCTCGGACATATTCTTCTCCGAATTTCTTTTTATAATTCTATAGATCCTGATATTACTATATTAAAATCATTGATATCAATGATAAAATAATATACATAATGCATTTTATTATATTTTAATTGTAATAAAATTATTGGGTCACTCCCAGATCTTTGCTCTTGATCCGATGCCTGAGCACTACCCATTTCTATGAATGATTTACTGTACATGTATAATCAATTTGAAAATATATTTTTGAATTCGTTTTAAGAAATTTAGGAACTGTGGGGGGGGGGAGGAAGTGCGACCTTCAGATCGCTGGTCAGAATAGCATAGCGTCCTATGCGTTCCATTAAAAAAAAAAAAAAATTAATAATAATTTTAACAATAAGTAATAGTAGAAGGCTCCTACGTTAAAATATATGTAAAATTTTGCTCTCCCACGTATACACACTCACCGAGTCGAGTTGCAAGGCTTTTATATTATAAAATTATGCCGAAAGCTGTAACGACAACAATAATAATAATATTAAAAATACCAGCAAAACAAGCGGTAAATCATATCGTTCGACTAATTAACTGCTTACATAGCGTTCGTTGTACGGCCGACGACGACGCTTCGTATGACTCGACCGAAAACCGAGTCTCGAAACTGTAGGCATGAACGCGTTCGGTTTCCCCGGCATCGAGTATTTTTCTGACATTTTGCACTGCACTGTTTTAAAAATACCGTCACGGCCCCGTGATCCTTGTCTGCACGTATCACGTATCTATTATTATTACCCTCGTCTCCGACGTAATCCACCTCCGTTTTATAAAATTACGGAAGTCTTAAATTATAATATTATTATTACATCGTCGTAAACAATATAATATTTAAAGATACTGTTTTAAAGGGGTACTTATAAAATCTTAGAACAAACATGTCTGGATTGTATAATTCGAGAACGTGCAAATCCGGAAAGTACAAATATGTAAACCAGAGTTTTACGCATATCAAAATTTATTAAGCAAAAACCTTAAATTTAAAAACGTAGAAACGTACAAATCTGGAATACAGATTTGTATTTTCTAGACTTGTATATTCCACCAACCCAAAATTTGTATCCCAATAGCTACAATAATGCCACATGGGTTCTGGCGCCACTGGACAAAATGACTAACAATAGATTTAATATAATAACAGATATCGTGAAATTAAGTAAAAATTAAGAATTGTAATCATGAGGATTTGAAAGTGCGGTGATTTTCCTTGTTTTCCACGTGTGTAGCATACGAGATTTATAGGATTATAAATTATGAGAGAATATTATTCTAAAAACGCACGTTTATATGTGTAGCCTTAAAAAAAATATTTTATAGAGAATCTAAAAAAAGAGTATGATAAAACCGATATTAATAAAAAAACACACAACGTTTCAATTTGTTTTTACCGAAATCCATAGCAAATAATAATGTCTGTGTTTAATGTCATAAACACGATAAGCTATGGTAAACCGACAAAAACAAATACTGAAATAAAAATATATACACCGTTCGGAATTTAATCGGTATAAAGAGATGATTTTTTTATTATTTATATCCGTTTAGGCGTACGCGTAAAAAAAAAAAAATATATATAATTATTATAATTTTTCTGTCAAACACGTCTGTAGTTCAAAAAAAAAAAAACTGTAATAATAAGTTTATACTTGAAAAAAATGTATTACATTACATTACGAGTAGCATTTTCGGTGCAGTTAACGTGTTGTTAATTAGTAACGTTTCGGTTAAAGACACGGAGGAAAAACCGGTTCTTTGAACTGTGTTTATAGTCGTTTTGAATATCGAAATTATACACGGGTTTGACCATTTTGGTTTCAAATGTCTGTGTAATATCCGTGCTATATTATGTTGTATTAACTAGTTATATAAATTTATAATGAAGTTTATATTTGGTTGTCGTCGTAAATCGACAACAGACGGACGTACGGATCAGCTATGATAAATTAATCAAACCTACCACAACCGATGGCATTGATCAGATTTGTGATTTTCTAATCGTACATCATTGTTTATAATTTATAAATGTCGATTCTACCCGCTATACGAAATAATAATAATAATAAAAAAATAAGACGGCGTTAAAAATAGGCAAATTTGATGCATAAGTGTGCATAAAACATTGTACACAAAAATGTTATTAGTTCCATTGGAAATATTTGTAAATCAAATAATAAAAAAGGTAAATATTAAAATATAAATTATAAATTATAATAAAACCGATTCTTTTTTTTTTTAAATTTAAAATATTATATAAATTAAGGAATTTATATAAGACCATAAAATATAATTTTTTTAGCACAGAATGGAAATAATAAAACAAACATAAATTGAAAAAAATTTTAATAGAACTTCTGTACGCGTCACTATAGACCGAAATTTGTTAAAATTACTGTGGGGTTGAGTTATTTATAGTAATTGTCCCTACACCAAAAATTCTCACTTCTCTTGCAATTTTTAATTGCATTCTGGGTAAAAACTACAATTAAAATTATTATTTAAACAAGAAATACTTACTAGGTTACCATAGTTATACAGTACTATAAAATTACTTAACGAATATTTTTATGGTATTTGAAATACTGTTGATGCATATTATTTTCGTCTCAAATTCATGAATTTGAAAAATTTAAAAAAAAATCATAATTTACCACTAAAAAAAGTTCTATGAAAATAAATGGCTTGAATTTTTCAAAAGTATTCGAAACAGAAATTATGAAGGGTAGGTTAGGTTAATAAAATCATTAAAACATATTTTAATAGTTACTCAAACCGTTATGCAAATACTTATAAAATTACTCATAAACAAATTTCTTGCTAAGAGTAGTATTTTCTTTATTCATTTTTTAAATTATAACTTTAGTTTTACATCCAAAATGTATGTACAATGTACATTATACACTGCATACATTAAAAATCAAATTCATACAACTAATTAATAATTTAAATTAAAAAAAACAAATATATGTATATATATTTTGAGTTATTATAAATGTTAGTTTTTCTTTAGAATATTTTTTTATTCAAGCTTTATAGGAAAAATAAAAAAATGCTACAAATTAAGTAGAAAGAATTCGGAAATTTACAAAAATACCTAATGGTTTTATTGTCGTCATTTTTTGTTTTTTATTTTGTTGTGATTCAATTTAAAATATTCGCAAAGGCTTGAAATTGGAATGAAAACTTATGTTTAATGTGAAATCATTTTTTACATCAATGAACAATACGGTGTCATTTCAGAAAACACAATTTTTTTTTTTTTAAATTGGCATTTTCACTAAAAATGTCGGTAGGTATAATACCTATATAAGCATGATATTATGTATTAATATATCGGATACACGCCGTTTAAATGAGTTATGGTAGTTTTTTAACTTTGGTCATTGGAATGGGAAAGGGTAATAAATCTTATGCCAAAACGTTATTTGGATATAATCCTTTCCTACTCTGCCAGTGATAATTTTGAACAGTTATAACTCATAAACGTTATATCCGATATTATTACGATAATATTATTTCAGTGTTAATACGTCTATGTATCAATTCAAAACGTTTAGAAAACAATTCATTTTCCGTGTGTAGGTTGTTATATTTGAAAAATCGAATTTTTTTTAATGTGTTTTATGATAATAATAACAATAAGGGTAGCATTTTAAATAACAATGCGAAATCGAAATCAGTATCTAATTTACTCTAAATCTTCATATATATATGGTCGCCGTTTCAGGGAAAAATAATCATTGTATATATATATATATACAATATAAATATTGTATATTACATGAGTTTATAGTATACATGCTATCCCCTGAAGATACATCCATTTTATTATTATCTCTGGAGATACAAATTTTGAAGATTTTATAGAGTCATACTCTGAAAATTTTTCGTATCAACGTTTTATTTTCATTAAATTAGAGTTCAGAAGAAAAAAAAGACGGACATACTTCGCACAATGGGTGGGCCACAGTTGTATAGGAGAGTAGTTAGAAAGTTAGGATATAAAGGAAAATTGAATTTATATTTGTACACTATGATTAATTATTGCAAATGAAAAACAAATCTGAGCAAATTTCGATAAGACATGTTTTAAAGGCCGTAATATTTACGATTTTCGTCAAAATTTGGTATTAAATTCAACTTTTCCTTATTGAACACTAAGTACAACATATAATGAAATTACGGCTAATTTTTTAAACATTTCTGTTTGGTCTAATACTTTTATCCTCAGACTACTTAATGATAAAAAATTACATAATTAACTCGCAAAATTAAAATGTCTATAAATAGCTTTAAAATAGCCCGAATATTTTTAACATTTTACTACGTCCAGAAAATATAAATATAAGATTCTGTCCAAATCGCAACTGAATTTGAATTGAATTTTCACAAAAGAATCAAATTAAAAATAATAAAAGCATTATTTTTATAAATTTTCCCGTTTTCCTATTTTTTTTCCCAATTATTATGAAAACTGTTTGGAAAATCAAAAATTTACCAGTTTAAAGTACCACCCAAATAAAATTTTCTTTTAGAAAACCAACTATACTTTATTCTTTCGAGTAAGGTTTCTGATAGAAATCTTGTGTATAGTATTAAAAAATAAAAATAAACATCATTGTATTGGTTTTACATTCCTCGATTCGTTTAGAATCTAAAAATGTACATCCAATTAGATATAATTAGATATAGTAATCAATTAGCGAGTGTGATTGCAGCCTGCTGCATAATTATAGGTACATTTATTTGAACTTTAAAATATGAAAATAAAAAGTTGAAACGTCAACATCAACACTATAAAATGGCGATCTTCAAATTTTCCGGAAATAATAAATTGAGAATTATTTTTTTTTTGGTTTTTCTATTAAAACATAAAAATCGAATTCAAATATAAATATTTTGTAGTCCTTATCCCTACAAGTAATAATAATAAAAAAAAAAACTCAGAATTGTATTATCTCTATTATTCCAGGAGATATTGAATTGTGTATATCCATTCTGTATACATAATAATAATATATTAACTATCAGTACAATATACTAGGAGTCTTTTCGGAGGTTTGTTTTTCCAAATATTTATAGCATGGTTTATAAATTAACAGAATTATTTTTATAGGACATTTATGTTGGTATGACATTAATTCGTGTTTTACTTGGTAAAATGTATTTATATTTTTAACTGTTTTTATAGGAAACCGTATTACTGTAAACTACCGAGAATGATAAATTTATAGAATTAATATAATAATTTTGATTATTTAATTCGCTACGCACTATAATAATTCGTTTAAATTTAATTTGAGATTTAACGAGTTTCAAATAATTTTATTATAATTCTATTGAAAGAATAAATATTTTACAATGTATACAATACAAAAATAACGCATCACTATAATAATTATCAAATAATTATGTTATAAAATTCATGACTTGGATCAAATTTGTATTACCAAGATGGCAAGATTTAGGTATGAAAAAAAAAACGAAAAATGTGTTTCTGTAAAAAAAAAAAACAAATAAATTAAATTGGAAAGTTATACATGTCTTTTCAATTTAGAATTTTTCATGACCAATTATGTAAATTATATTTGCCTTATATATAGAGTAATAATTATAATCAAGTTCATTATTTTTGAATAATAGTGATAAATGTATATGAATAACGAATATGAACGCGAGAGTGCATAAGGTAACTTTAAAACTTTATTCAAATTATAATAATTTATTTAATTTATTACATAGTGTAGTGTGTAGTGCAGGTAGTAGAAACTCGGGCCGAGCTCAGAGCCAAAACTTAATGAGTTCTAAAATTTAACCATACCAAGTTAATTTTAGTACACCTATAAAAAATATCATATGATTCTCAATAGTTGCCAGAACGTATTGAAACATCTATACAAAAGTCTAATACAGTGAATATTTCGGGTGTCTACAATTATGTTTAACCGAACTTCAAAAAAAAAAAATAATAATATCTGATACTGCTGATAGCTGTGGCACTATTTTTCGTAAGAAGTTATGAAGTTAGGATACATAAAATTATTTTGTTTATATCTGTAATTAATGACAAACCGACGATTCTGGACGAAGTTCAGTTACATATGTTTTAAAATGTCATATTCATATTGCTTACGATTTTAGTCAAAATATAATCTTAAAACGCTTAGGGGAAAAAAAAATACATTTACTCAAATTTTTACTTTTTGACCGGTGAATTAAATTTAAAATAAAACTAGAATTAAATTTTCAAGAATGTGTTTTCTTATATAGCCAAACATTTATAAAATAAAAACTACTTAAAAAAAACGCCTATTAATCGCCAAAATGTTTCGACGATTTTACCAAGTGCAGAAAAGATTAATACAAGTATTCTGTGAAAACTTCAGCTATTCACGATAATTTTTAACCTTTGTACATTAAAAAGCCATTATTTAAAATAACGAAACCATTATTACCGTTAACTTTGCCGTATTTCCTACGTTTTTTTCCAGTTTTCCAACTAATATGAAAACCTCTTGAAAAATCAAAAAAAACCGTCATTTTAAGGCACCGACTTTATTTTGAATAGAACAAAAAAAGGCTCTTGTTATTTTTTGATTGAAGTAATATTAGTGGTAGAGAAGTAGTTTATAGACGCACACACGAAAAATAAAAAACACACGGTGAACTCAATACCTCGTTCCGCACTATACTATAAAATTATTCCATAGAGTAATTTTTATCAAATTGTTATATTACGTTTCTAACTCTGATTTGATACTTCAAACTCTTTTGAATTTAACTTGAATTGAAATTTTCTAATAACAAATACCACATATTGAGTACTTATTATGTTTTCAACTTGGACTGTGTCATTATATTTTAAAACATGAGTCCTCCGCTATTAACTGTGAAGTGAATCTTTGGTACCGGCCTTTGACTTCTTTACCTACTGACATTTATTTTGTTTCAGTTAAATCTTATTTTACAGTAGCGTCTCGTATAAACAATTGCATAGGCAACCGATTATGGCTTTTGATCGTTTTCATTTTCAGTATACAAAATTTTGATGTCTTAATATGTCTAATGATTCCAGTTAAAGAATTATCTTTTAACGATAGTTGGGATTAACGGAGTTTCTCTACGTCTTTTAAAATGTTGTACGACGTAACGCCGAAAAAAATCAAACTAGATTCTTTAATTTTTCGATACAATCCTTATCGAAAACTTTTTTCAATTATCATATAAGTCGATAATTTTAAATTGAAACTCAATTTTTAGCTAGCTTCAAAAATACTCGTTAACGTAACAATACGTTCTACGCATACATGCAAGCTACGTACAAATATTAAAAATATTTTATGTGTTTGAGTTATTACTTATTCTAGTATACATTTTAATTATTATTGAACTCAATACAAAATTCTGTGAATTTTAATAATTGCAAAAAAGTACATACTATTTCAACTATTTTTCTAATAAAATATAAAGGATAATATTTACCAAACTAATTGACTTTAAGTAACTATTTTTATTTTATAACCATTGTGATTTTTATTTAGTTTTTTTTTTTTATTTTGATAGTACGTCAAATACTTTTATACATTTTATTATTTTAAGATTTTCGAAATATTTCACACAAATAAATGAATACAGCATTTTATTTCCCGGGTTATGTCTGGAGGACGGACTGAAATACTCGGAAAAGTATTTTTCTATTTTATATACACAGTAAATTTAACCGTTCAGTATGTGGGTATTAGGTATGTATATATAACAAAATATGTATATTATCTTATATTTATAAAAACTTTGTTTTTTTTTTTTTATAGACGTTTTTTGTAATTTACTAAATAATATATTATACCTATCTATACAAGTATTATAAACAGTATAAAACTATTCTATTAGTTTTAAATGAATTTTCATTCGTCCTTCTCGTGATTTATTCTTTACGCATTACAAAATATATACATATATTATTATGATAAAAATGAATATGCTTACTATACACACTAGCCTAACCTAACCTAACCTAACTATTCATACATTGTAACATGGCTATACTTAACTAAACGGCGTAGCAGCGAAACTAAGAAAGAATCTTTTGACAGTAAATAACAATAATTAGATATTGGTAAAAATTATACAAGAAAATTTGATTTAAACGAATTTATTTATTTTTTGTCAAACGTATGTTACAAATTTAAAGTATATTTCCCGAATTCCATGTAATGGCCAAATCTCTCATATTGATTACCTACTCGTCTAAATTCGTTTATTTTTTTTTTTTCAAAACCTAAAATAAAATATTAAGTAATCCTAAGATTATATTTTATACTGGTTTTGCATGTCCAAACAATTAATACGAATTAACACACAATACGATTAAAAAGTTAGTTAAAATTAATAGTTGAATAATTTGCAGGAATTTAATCATGAAAAAAAAAAGCATGCTTTGTTAAGGATTTAATTCGACTTAACTCGTCAATGTTAATAACCGCGTCATAGTCTACTAACGGTTTGGAAATTAGGTTACGGGCGGAACGAGAAAGGAGGCAATGAGGATAAACCTATGATTTACTTCTGGCGTACAAAAAAAAAAAAGTTACCTACACTATATTAATTTTTTTATTTAGAATTTAGATAATTATTTATCGGTTAAAAATAAAATATTGACTTACGAACACATCTAATAATAAACTAAAAAAGTGTTTGTCTTTATTTAAACAAATGTGTAAATGTATTGTATATGTATGTATATAAATATTTATAAACATTTGTGTGTAACGTATTGTGAGGCGTAAATACCTATATTAATATTGTCGCGAATGTCTGTAGTATTAATAATAAATACAAATAGGAAAACGTTAATAATAATAATAATAATATTACATAATTGCCCGATGAATCAACAGCCCTCAGTCCTCATACATCATTGTTATATTACGATTATAAATATTTGTTACCCGATGGCAAGAAAAATGTTCGCAAAAAAATATTGTAATTCACAATAATAAAGGTAATATTTGCATATTTAAGTTTTCATGCAATTTTAAATTTTATTAATGTTATTTTTCACAACGGTGCACTGTGCTTCATTAATAAGCGAATTCAAAGTATTTTAATAATTTTTTCGCGCAACCGTCTAATAGGTAAGTTTTAACACGGATTAGATTAAATAAATAAATTTATTTTGAAAAGTTAACGTAGATAATAATTAATAATAATATTATCAATAAGTAAAACATATCGAATTTAATACTTTAATATTATTTTAGATTCTGAGAAATGTACATAGGGATTCACTATGTGTTTTTTTTCCTGTCTGTTTGTGAACAACGTTTTTACTATCGGAAATCTTGCTCCGATTTTCACGTAGTATTCTTTTGGAAAGAAAATATTCTCTAGTCGGTACAATAAGGAGTTTATTTTTGATTTTCTTTGTAGTTTCCTTATTAATTTTGGAGGAAAAAATGAATAAAAACGTGTAATGCATTAATATTTAATATAAAAATAATAATCTTCCTTTCAATATATAAATAATGAAATAGGTAAATATATAATTTAATATTTTCTCGTGTTTAAAAAAAAAAAACAATCAGTAATGCATGAAACGGAATAAACACGCGTCCATACAATGATAAGAAGGACGGTAAAATGGGGGGGGATTAGGAGATTTATTTTCTATAACCTCATTTTCAATATTTATAAAAAAAAAATCGTGTGAATAGCAATAGTTTTTAAAAAATTACTCTTAGCCCTCCCTACCGTGACGAAATGGTTTGACTGACACTAAGTGATAATAACAGAAATAATTTCATTTTTTTTCACATTGATTCAACTAATATATATATTTATTGATTTTATATGATTTTTAAATTTAAGTGTTTCTGTCACGTGTAATCGTATTGAATATCTTTAAGACAATTTATTTTGTCTTATCTGTGCGTGTATTGTACGAACATACCAGACAGTGATAGTTCTGGATTAACTATCAAAATCGACAGTTTTAAAAAAATAATTATTTAATTTGGATGAAATCTATACCCTATTAAATTATTTGTTTTATTTAATTAGGTTATATTTGGCATTTATTTTTTTACATATGGATACAAAAAAATGCATTCACTGTCCGTCGGAAGGGTGTGCGTTGATATACAATTAACGTATACATCCATCTCACTTTAGACGCATTTAATTTTTTTTCTACAAATTAACAATTTTAAGATAACACATGAATGTATTTTACACAATGATTATAGAATCACGGAATATTATTTTATTATTATTATTATTATTTTTTTTAAATTCAAAATTATCAATTAGTTAACACTTTGTTACATTACAATTTAATGATATTCAATATAAAAATCCAGGATCTATTCTCAAATTAGACACTGTAATCAGTATACCTATGCCTTTACTTCTGTACGGATCAATCAGATTACCCTGAAACTCTTTATACGGCTTTATGTTTTTCCAAAACTTAACCGCTATATTTTAAAACTAAATGTTTTTGTAAACGTACAAGGAATTATCTCAAATATATTTTTAATTTTACCGTTACGCGTTTCAATCCAATTTCTAAATCGTCGTGTTATCGTGATGCTTCCGTAGTACGGGGCTTCACGAAAAAAATACCATTCATACATACAGGGTGATTCTATCTTCATAAACTAACTATCAATTTATACGAAGATACTGAAAATAAATTAGATTTTATTTTTCCAGACATAATAAAATCGTTTAGCTATCTTATTTGAAATATTATTTTCAACAGTCTTGACCACACCACCGTAATAAACGTATACTGTGCGTAGTATAATGGTACTAACTTTTATTTGCGAAATAATAACTCGCGTTACTATAAACTCAGATTCGAGAAGAGAGCAATAATATTATTTCTTATAATATAATACTTCCGATTGAAAAAGAAAAAAAAAAACACCAACATTAAATCTGCACAATAAACGAGACGATCAAACTTATTACGACACATGATCAAATTCATTACTCAAACTTTAAAACTATTATACTTATATCACTCTTGTGCAATCATTTTCTTTGTCCAGTGCCGGCCGAGACCTGTAGCTGTTATTATACCGGCACATTGTATACCTATAGCCGACAAGTTGCCTACGCGGTTTCACCTCGCTTTTGATAAGCGCGCGACGGGTAATAATAATATTCGTGCGGATGATGACGTCGGTTAGTATATGCGTATATATATATATATATACCTTTTACATCCTTAGACAATTAAACGAACATGAATATTAAACCCTACGCCGCCCCTTAAGTTAAACGAAACTTTGACTGTTAATGGACTTTGACTTTTATACTCTCTAATTGGATAATGGCACGGTAACGGTGGCGTTTTGCGTATATAATGTTAAGGTCAACCCAGCTGTTTCGCTTAAAATTTGCAAGTATAGAAAGAATAGAATATTGTATACAGTAATAATTATTCGTTCCGTTCTTCAAACGGCGTATCCCGCGCACACACACACACACACACATCGTTAAAATTACTGTTATTATTATTAAAAGGATGTCATACGACATAGCAAATTGTCGTTCGGCAGCATCGATTTTGTGTTGTTAATTTAAATATATAATTGATCCGTTATCTAATTTAATGACGAGAAGCTTATCTTGTGCGATCGTCAGAGGCAAAGATCGATAGAGAGGTATAATTTTACAAATCCTATTATCAGTCTCGTGTGTATCAATTTTTTAATCAAAAATTTAATTTATAAGCGAGTTATAATCATTTTAGTTTCTGAGCAGAACGAGGAGTGTATTGGTTTTACAATGACGTTTATTGTTATTTTTTTTTTCTGTAGACAAATTTTCTACAAAAAATTTTGTTCGATTTACAATGATAGCATTTTTTCTAAAAAAAAACCGACTGGGGAGGTACTTTCAAGAGGTAATTTTTGATTTTCCCATTTTACCACAATATGTCATATATATTGTCGACTGTATATTATCAAACGAACTCTGTTCAGAGTCGTTTTTTCATTAGCGATGGTTAATCGTTGTATATAAGATATAAGTCAAATTACCTATAACAGTGGCTGCACCCGTCCCCATTATCCTAGGACAGCTTTTTAATATTGTACATACCTACAAATACCGTGGATGTGAATAATACGTTCTTATCTTTTTAGGGGTTTTAGGTTTGAGATGATATTTGGTCAATTCACTCTAATATTACAACTAACGGCGCAAAATTGGTCCTGATGAACTCAAATGTTGTATATTGTGTCGCGCGTTTGAAAGACGGAGACAACGCACGCGGCTATCACGTCCTCTTAAGGGTATTATTATTATCATTGTATATAAACATAAACCCCGCAACGGCCATTCTTCTCCGCGTGCAGTGTCCGGTCGCCGCAAAGCCGGTGTTATTAATACGACGACGTGCGAAGAGTCCGAAAACATAAGGTTAGGTATTTACAGCCAGATTTGCGTCTGCAGTACGTGAACTGATTTTTTTCCACGTCTCTTCCGTCTTCATATTGTATTGTCATCGGGCCGCGTTATTGTTAAATACGGTGTAAATATTATATACGGATTAAGTACTATTATTTTTTATTTTTTTTTTTTTTTTTTTTTCCCACTGTCGTTATGACGTGTCCGGTGAAAATCCTTTTCGGCATCAACGCGGCGCGGTAATACTCTATAAATCCTTTTTCGCGGAGATACCTAATTTATTATTATTTTCACGTCGCGCTCGTGAATTATATATTGTTTAGGTATTTTTTATTTTTTTCAGTTCCGCCCGTCCGATGCCGTCAAATTTCGAAACTGTTTTTTTTTTTTTACGCCATAATAACAAGACGCGTACCGAACGATTCGGCCCAGTGCAAGCATAGCTCCCTTTCGTCCCGAAATGTCTCAGACAACTACTGTACATTTTAGTTAGAATTTAATTTAATTTATCGGAAAATTGACTTTTTGTGAATAATTGGATTAGATTATTGTAAAATTAACCTCACTTCTCTCTACTTCCACAATTTTTTTGTCTGATTACGCCACTGATTCGGCAGCATAATACACAAAAAGTCAGCTGCACTTGTAACAATAAAAGCTATATTATAATATGCATAGATGAAACTACTGATCGGGCCAGTCAATTTGCCCAAATGTCAACAGTTATCACCCTTAATCCTTAAACTAAAATATACAAATGGGGTTTATATTTTCAGATACGATTCAATTAATACTGAAAATAAGTAAAAGTAGTTTAAAATCATTCGATTCGTGAAGTTCGAGATATTTGTACAACGTTAAGTTACAATGGCGATTTCTATGATAAAACTTATGAAACAATGGCTAATAATTTGATGAGGCCATTGGAGAGTTCAAATACTTGCTACTATTTAATTGTCGACATTTATTAATAATATGTATTGAATACGTCATGTCAACTTATTGTTGAATACTTAATCTGTTAATATTTTTAAAGCGGGTACATTAATTTGGAGTTACTAATAGAACTTTTGTTTGAGGATATCGATATATTTCGACTTAAATTCATGAAAATGTCTAGTTTGCCCATGATAATATTATACATCTAGGTTCCTTTCCTGAAACTCGCCGTATAATATTGGTTCGAATGTCAACATCACTAATCCAATCGCGGGTCAACAAACAGCTCGTGTAGCTACAAAAGTGCACACTGATATACATATAATAATATAGGTAATAAGTATAACGTAGTATATTATTACTGTAAGGCTTCTGCAGCCGTGGAGTCCAGGTCTCGGTGCTTATAATTTTTTCCCGTACAATACGGGACAGTTCGTTTTAGGTAATCGTTTACGCGGACCCCTGGGGAATCGCCTGCCGCAGTGGCTCCCTACTCGCGTGAGTTACGAAAACAAAATAAAAACAATAAATTAGCTGATAGTAAGTAGGTACATATTAATATTATTATTATTATCATTTTTTTATGATGGTCACATGTCATAATATTATATTGCGCAACGTTGTCGCCGCGGTTGATGTGTTTACAGGTTTCCGTCATGACGATATCACAGTCCAAAGAAGACCTCATCGGCTCCAAAGAGCAGCTGCGCGGAGATCGGAAATCGTTCGTTTTGCCGCCCGACTATGTGTTGTCGCCCACCGAGAAAAAGTTCCTGTTACTCGCCGAGCGAGGAGACTGCGCGTCCGTTCAAAGGTAACCAAATAAATTATATTTGGAATACGAAATACAAGTACTCCGGTGCCTGCACAATATTATAATATTCGTGTAAACCTATATAAGCCAAAAAGCGCGATTTATTTCGGTCGAGTTCTTAATTTTAGTAACTGGCCGCGGTTATAGATAAGTTGTAAATTAATATTAGTCGGAGGTTACTTTCTATCGTAGCATTATTATTTAATGTTTCATACGGTGTAGGTGCATTGTTTTAGTCGAATATTTAAAATATTATTCCCAATCAATATAGTTGAATTTAGTTAATCGTTAACGTATGGTCAAGATACATAATTTAAGATTTTTTTGAAATTTCGGGTGGAGGGAAGACACTGCAGTCCCCTGCACCTCCTTTAGATACCCCACTATGTTTATGTAGATTTTTAGATTCTAAGTGGAACGAGGAATGTATTGGTTTTACGATCATGTTTCTTTTTTTTTTTTTATGTGAACATTTTTTCTACCAAAGAGCATACTTCGATTATCAAGTATAGCACATTTTCCAAAAGTAAATGTTCTCTGGGTGGTACTTGTTTTTATTATTTTAATCTTTTTTAAACAATTATTGTTGTCATGGAAACTCACATTGCTGTAATCATTTACCATAATATGACATACATATATATTGTTGACAAAGCAACACTATCAACTGAACTTCGCTCGGACTAACTAACTTCGTTAGCAATGGTTTATCGTTCCTAACAGAAATACATTAAATTCCCGATTGTAACCTACATTATCAACTTTCCACCTACAACAGTGACTGCACCCACGTGCGAAGTATGTCCGTCCTTTTTTTTTTTTCGTTTCCATGCATATAGCAAGATATACATGTCGATATAAAAGGTTGATATTTTAGGCATGCCCATTTTGTATTGTAAATTCATTTTTTTGAATTTTTAAATGTATATTATACAGACAGTATTTTGGCATACTTATATTTTTCATAGAATTTAATTAGTATCCTGTAATCTTTACTTTAATCTTTTTTAATGAAAACCTACCTACATGTTTTCTGCAAATTATCAATCAGATAATTTTTCTGAAAATGATGAAATGTAATCGATATTTGATCGAAACTTCCTGAGTTATTCTGCTTTAAATACTGAGGATCAGTGGTGCCGAACTAATTTTTTGTATGTGTGGTAATAAACATTAATTTATACCCTCCTACCTCTACATGGTATAAAACCTAAGTTATGGGGGAATAGCCCTCCACACCTACTACCAATATCTTAAACTATAAAATATTGTTTTTACAAATTATATTATGTACTGAATAATGTTTGCATTTTTGCATCATTTAATATTTTAATGCATACATAGGTACTTTAATTTTTAATTAGCATAAAAATTATTTATACAGTCATTGAAGACCGATGTTGACATTTAACATACACAGGAGTATACAGTAGAATCCGCTTATTGGGGACACCACATATAGGGAACAACTGCTTAATGGAGACCAATTGGCATAGTCCCGAACGAATGTATTCGTTTCAAGTGATTTAATTTCGTTTGTTAGGGACAAACCATCGGTTATAAGGGGTATATTTATAAATACCTACGTTTTTTATCAAAACTGTTTTTATCCAATCTGTATGTTTCTATAAACTTTATAGTTTTGTATTATTTTATTTTTTTTTCATCATTTATTTTTCTCCTATTAGCACGTAGGTATTCCTCAAAGATAAGAATCGACCAGACGTGGATCCAGAGCAAAGATCTGAGGAGAACCCAACTATTTTTTTACAACACAGATACATTTAAAATATAATATAATACATTAAATACATTATGCATATTATTTTCTCATGCAATTCTCATACAAAAATCTGGATCTGAGACGACTAGCCTACGTATAAAATTACTTCATCAATAAGTTTTAGTTCACGTTTATTCGGTTCTGTGTATTAACGTACGTTTTTATTAGTCCCGTCTCAAACGCTCGTAACGTTGATTGGTAAAATTTCTATACTGGATAAAATAAAAACTCAACTTCATTGAAAAAATTAGTCGGTTTATCAATTAATTTATAATAAATGTGTTAATAAATAAATCAATTAATTAATTAATATTACTATTACTGTTTAATAATACTATTCTTAATACTTTAAAAAAAAAGGTATTATGTATGTATACATACTTAAATATTTTATTTTATTTTTTTTTTTTTTCATTAATTCGGCTACTTGGGACAGTTGGATAATAAGGACGAATAAGTTACCGACCGATATGTTCCTATTAAGCGTATTCTACTGTATTGGTTTTATTATGATGCGTGTTTTTGTATTATAATTTTTTTTTTTTTATGCCTGTGAACAACTTTTCTTCCAGAAATCTTGCTCCGATGTGTATAACACAGAGTGTAACACTTTTTCTGAAAGGTAATTTTGTCTAGTTGGCACATTAAAGATGTCTATTTTTGATTTTTTAAGGGGTTTTCAAAATAATTAGGAAAACCTTAAAGAAAATTATAGTTAAAACGACAAATATTTACATAGCGCCATGACGTTAGGTTAGGTTATAGGTTAAATTTTATTATTTTATATTTGTATACATGCTATTTTGTATCAGAATTATTGCTCCAATCGGAAAATTATGAGAAAACGATTTTGTTCCTTTTAATACAGCTATTAAAAAGGAAAGTCGTTTTTTATTATATAAAATATGTTTGATAATAATTCAAAACAACCAAAAAAGACGATTTTTTTTTCAAATTACTGCTCAACGATTTCATTATTTTAAATGTTTAAGACTTATTTTTTTTGCTATAAATATTTTTTTTATTGAATTCTTAATTTGGTTGGTGAGTTAGAAAGTCATTTTTTGATTTTCCTTATAGGTTTTTTAATAATTGAGTAAAACCGAAAAAAAAAAACGTAGAAAGGGCGAACAATTTACGAAAATAATGATTTTATTATTTTAAATTTTGTTCTTTAATGCAATTAAATCATAGTAAAATTTTAAAAATATTTGAGCCATTTTTAAGCTATAAATGAGCTAATAATAATTATAATTTTGGGAGTTTTTCATGTAATTTTTATTCGGTAAGTATTATTTTAATGAAATTGCTAGATCAAACAGAAATGCTTGAAAATTCAATAGGAGGTTCATTATAAATTGTAATTAATAGTTAATTAACAAGAAAATATTGAATTTAATGTAGTATTTTTTTTTCAGTAAGGTTTTAAATATCAAATTTTGACGAAAATCGTAAACATTACCTACGACCTTTTAAACCATGTATAACTGAACTTTTCTCAGAGTAGTTTTTGTTAATTAATCGTTACGTACAGATACATATTAAATTCTTCTTTCTATCTTACCCTCCCAACTACTCAACTATAACTGTAACCTACCCATCTTGCGAAGTATGTCCGTATTTTTCAATAAAAATATAATAATATGGTCATTGTTTTTCGTTTGATTAGCATAATATATTTTATCTTCTAAATGTATACAAAGTTATATTATTCTTTTACTACAAAATTATATAATCTCAGATATTAAAACCAAAAATAGTTAAACAATAACAATATTATCGTGTAAATGTTTTTACTGTATACGAGTATAACCTTGGTGTAGCCTAAATGTAGACGCTTTTGTAAATTTAGAAATTTATTAGCGACTATTTATCGTAAAACTAACGGTTATAGTTAAAATTAAATATTTGTCTGCTTTTACTATAATGCAATCACTTAGTACACGCTACGGCAGTCTAAGAATGGACTAGTTCGCGTTATTTGTTATGCTCCTTGTATTATTTGTAAAATGTACAATGTTTTATTCTAAACTACCAATGCTAGATGGTATATCCACCCCTTAAATTAGATGTGGCAGGCGCCACTGCATTAAGGATAATAGTATTTTATGGGGATTGGATACCGACAATTTACTAAGAGTCGTGCATAGACAATTTCTTATTTTGAATCGAGCAGTTATCAAAAACCGATTTTATGATATTGTCCTTAGTATTTAAAGAAGAATAACTCAAAAACTTTTTATTAAAATTTCGATTAGAATACCTTGACATTTTCAGAAAAATCACTTGACGATTTGTATTACAACATATAGGTTCTCAGTTGAAAAATTAAAGTAGCTATTTAACTTTGATTTTTAACTAAAAAATTACATATTAAAATGTTGTGAAAACTCTCAGTATTCGAAAATATCGTCTTTCACTACACAAACGAGTATAAATATAGTGGCTAATCTCATCAGAATTTCACTGATTTATTCCGATTTTTAGGGAGTAAAAGTGCTTATATTATGCAACCAGTGATATAATAATGCATATAACTTATATGTACCACTGATATTTAACAGACTAAGTAGGTATGTATAGGTAATACCACATTATATATTAGGTTTACAATTTTGAATTTGTTTTACTTCGATGAGCTGTATAATGTATGATTAAATGATTAAAAGTTTGTGCGTGCAAAAATAAGTATCTGCAGACGTACTCGTACATAATTTATATTATATTATATATTATGATTACGAAACTAATTAACTCAGAGTTCCATTTTACAATACATTTTGGTGTTATAATTAAGAATTTGAACGATTTCAAATAACATGTGTTTTAAAAATCCGATTTAGATATTAGAAAACAAACAAAAAATTAAATAAAAAACTAAAACCAAAATAATAACGTACAGGTTGTTGGACGAACACAAAGGTCAGCCGGATATACTCAACATCAACTGCACGGACCCGTTGAACAGATCGGCATTGATAACAGCTATAGAAAATGAAAACATGGACTTAATACAATTGTTGCTCAAAGCCGGGATCATGGTGAAAGACGCGTTGCTACACGCCATCAAGGAAGAATACGTGGAAGCGGTGGAATTGTTACTTGAATGGGAGGAAAAAATACACGTCATCGGTGAACCATACGTGAGTCCGTATCATACTTAACCTAACCTAATTTAACTTAACCAGGTGTCGGGAACAAATTTACCTCTGTGGTTCTCAACTATTTACCGAACCAATATGGTATATTAGAAACACGGACAATTTAATACATATATTTTGATAAAATTGTCTTCTGAAAAAAAATATAAATACGTATACGTATAATGCGATATACACACTGCTGGTTGAGAGTCACTGGTATATATTTAATAACAGGAAACTAACGGACACCAGTTAATCCAACATTTTTTTTCCTCATATTATAGTCGTGGGAAGCGGTGGAATCGTCGGCTTCGACCTTTACGCCCGACATAACGCCACTAACGCTGGCGGCTCACATGAACAACTATGAAATATTAAAAATTCTTTTGGACAGAGGCGCCACTTTACCTATGCCTCACGACGTCAGGTTCGTCTTACTCGTATAAAGTTAATATATTATGTATATTTACTGCAGCGACCGATTAATATTCATCGAGTAAAATAATAGTAATAACAATAAAAAATAATATTATTATTATTAAATTACACCACGTGGTGCGACGAAGTAGTAGGAATCTATAATGTCCAAAACCGATAGAATCAAATAATCATAATAAAACATAATATAATGTTAAATGCAAATAGGTAGACGTGTGACCTACTGCAGTTATAAGTGTAGACAGTAATGAAACGATCGCATGTCCTTCTACACAACTATTTACAGCTCATAGTGGATTTTTTTTAATAGTAATTTTGAATTTGTTATAGATGAATTATAATAGTATTATGGTTTATTTTTACTATAATATTATTAATATTACTTGATCGCGGTTTAAAAGTCATAGGCTGTGTTAATAATATTTTACTAGTACGGGTGTGTTGATTTCAAAAGTACTATTGTATTTATTTTGTATCGTTATTGTGTAAACATAGGTTTAATGGTGAACGAATTTAATGAATAAATACGAAAACGATCCAACTATACCTACGCGTTTTCCGACGTTTCACCTTACAGATAATAAATTACTAAGTGTTTAAGAGGTACCTAAATACTTTTATGTATACTGAATTAGTGTCGGAGTCACGAGTCGTTTGAAAATTTATATTTAAGATCGTTAGGTAATGGTAGCTGTCTTTTAAAATTAAAAGCTATCCAGCCTTTATTCAAACTGGAAATGACCACCCACCCATTAATAAGTTACTTATTGTCGCTGATACAGCAACAACGCCTACCTATTTCAAAATTGTACAAGATGAGGTATTTTTTGATATTGGTAAGTTAATATCGAAATAAAAATACCGACCTACCAAAAACAAAAAAAAAAAAAACGTGTTGTTAAAGTGAACTATTAACTTAGTTCACTTTATGTATAATTTCTAACCAAGTTAATTTAGTTAGAAATTATACTGAAAGCCCCGTACTCTGTACGCCTACTCCGTACGCCATTGGGTATGATGATATGATAATCAATAGGGATCGGAACTTATTGCACTTAAATTCTACAAAAAACCACTTAAAAACGTCAAAAAAGCTCTGAAAAAAGAAATTGAAAAATATTTAAAAAAACCAAAAACGGTAGAAGAGTTTAAATTTCCCCCCTTTAATGGTTTTAACTTATCTAATACAATTTTCGAACACTACAAAACTAAGTTGACCCAGAGTTATTTTTTTTTTTTTTAAATACGTACAATTTGATTCAAACAAAATATTTTTTTAATAATTTGTGTCGTGTTAGAAAATTATATTTAATAATTTAAAGTCGTTAAACAGAGAACATTTAAACTCTTTTACCATTTAATCTAATAATATTTGTTTAAAGTGTTTCAAGGCTTTTTTAACGTTTTTAAGAACTTTTTTGTGAATTTTAAGTGCAATAAGTCCCGAGTCATAAATTAATCACCATTAAGTTACAATAGTGATACAATTATATTTAATTCAATAATAATTGAGGCCTTCACTTTAATAACGAACTAACAAATAAAGCCAATAATTTTCCATGGTTTTTTTTTTTAAAGAAAGAAATTGAAGTTCACTTTTTCACAGTTTCAAGTTCACAGTTTTCTTCAAAAAATTGTGGAAAGGTAGAAAATGAGATAGGATTAGTCTTTCATTGCATTGAAAGCCTGATACTTAAACCGTTTATAATAAATATGCATAGCGATTTTCTTAAGCCGATCTTAATGATTGATATTTTTTAAATGGGCCATTTATCGGTCGGCAGTTAAAAGGTCTAATAAACAATTTTAGTTTTTTTTTTTTTGTTAAGCTGTTTATGTTTAGGTCACACATTTTCGATTTTCGTTATTATTAAATATTAACAATACTTGCAAAACCTACTATTTTGTATAAAATTTGAAAACTCCCGCGCATTTCAGGTGCGGCTGTGATGAGTGTATTACATCCAACACACATGACTCGTTGCGCCACTCCCATTCGAGAATAAATGCCTACAAAGCGCTGTCTTCTCCGTCCCTTATAGCTCTCTCGTCTAGAGACCCCCTGCTGACCGCTTTCGAGTTGAGCTGGGAACTCCGTAGACTCAGCACTATGGAATCCGAATTCAGAAACGAATATAATGTAAGTACACCTCAACGACACCAACCTACACAATTATTTCATATCATATTGGAACGCCATAATTCACAATATTTACTAAATAAAGGTAAAAAAATAATTTTGGTAACCGGGAAAGAAGCCCGGCACTCTTCGCCCAATCCACAATCTTTTTCAGTTCTAAGACGATATCACATAATCCTTATCGTGCCACTGTATATATTGTCACAGGAAAGAAGAGCATAAGTCAATTTTTATTTTTATTTACAAATTTGTTTTATTTTATTTTTTCTCCTTTATTTTGTGATTTAAATGACGCAAGTGTAGGTATATTACTATACTCTAACGCATATTATACAGAAAATTTAAATAGCTCAAGTCACTATGATGTAAATTTTGTTTGGCAAAAAAGGTATATTTATTATAGAGCAATTTAGCCATTTGGCGAATTAAGCTATTAATTATGCTATTACACTATTATACTTGAAATTAAATTGACTTGTATTTAAAACTATACAAAAATGATATAAACTCTTCTTCCACGGTCGTGTTAAGGGGGTAAAGTGGGTATAAATTTATGGGGTGTTAAATTGTAGATTGATATCAAGTTTAGGTACCCGACATGATGATTGTCCTAGGATACCAATGATAATTAACGATACTACCTTCTTCCCTAGAACCAAATATATAATATTCATATCATACTGATCGGACGTGTCTGTCAACAGGAAATGAGGAATACCGTTCAGACATTTGCCACGTCGTTGTTGGATCACGTAAGGACGTCGTACGAGCTGGAGATAATGTTAAATCACAATCCCAAAGGAGATCCGTGGGAACCCGGTGAGAGGCTGACGCTAGAACGTTTGAAACTGGCTATCAAATACAAACAAAAAGCGGTAATATTACATTATAGTGTGTGGCTTAAGCGTAGGCTATAACTTTATTTTTGATTAATATTACATAGGTTTTAGATATTTTTTGTAAAAAAAAAAAAAAAATATTCTAAAATAATTATTAAATAAACCATTAGGTTTGTTAGTTGCCGTTTGATACAGGCGTTGGTCAAAAATTAATCACGATCAATCTTGATACCCTATACTTGTTTGACTGTATAAAATGTACACAATTGTAATAATATATTTTAGTAGTAGAAAACGTATTCGAACTAGTTAGACAGTTAGAAGTTGCTTTTCAGTAGAACTTAAATGTTCGTATTGGCGGTGAGGGGGATTTATTTCCCGAACACACACACACACACTTACATATGTATATTATAAAAATACATAGATTGTATCGTAGGGGCCAGGGGTCTAAGCACCTTAACCTCACGAATTTAAAAATTAAAATAGCAAAATGTGAGCAAAATACTATAACATAATTATTTGTTTAACAAGAAAAACACATTTTATTGTATTTACGATTACTACACACGTTATACAATTAATAATGGCATTACCTATGAGTAGGCCACTGTTTCGGGTGGTTTTATCATCTATGGTTGTTTGAAAAAAAAAAATTAAAAATTAAAATATCATAAATAATATGATATAATATACATTATAAGTTTGCCAACACAGAGTTCGAATTTCAGTATTAAAAACACTATGGAGTAAAAAATTAGTATTAATATTTAAAAATTATATTTTCCCGTTCTATGGCCATTGTATGCTATCTATATTTTTGTAATAACTTATACCATGCAGTAAATAAATTAACGTAGATAAATACAATAATAATTATATGGAATATCAAATTACTAAATTATACTAATAAAGAATAAAATACAAATGAATGGCCATAGCAGGGACACTGGACAAAATATAGACGGTGACTGAATCCCATGGTTTTAATTTTGCGTACCGAACACTAATTATGCGTAAATAGGACGTAGGCGACACTTTTAGTCAAAATTAAATTTTCATATCTATACATTTCAAAAAAGTTAGTTTTATTAACAATAAAATGGCGTAAACGACAGTCGTTTATACTTTATTATAAATCTAACGGATTATTTTATAATATTTAATCAAATTTACTTTAATAAAAACGAAAATACCGAAAGAATTCCAACTCTTTGGTAGACGTGGGGGAGATATGGAAAAACATGTTAGAAGTAGCGATAGTTTAAAATGTACCGATATAAGCATAGAAAGAAAAACATTAAAATTAATTTAAACACGACCGTGCTCAGTTGTTAACTTTTTATTTAGAATAAGTGCCATAAATTATTAAATATTATAATTTAAGTAAATTTTCATGTAACAACTTATTACAGATCAACATAGTATACAAAGTTTAAAACTTTATAAACTTTTTCATAAATATTCATCAAAATATTAATTTGTTGAAACGGTATTTTTTTATTTGTTTTGTACGTTCCCGAACAATATTGTCAAAATGTTACTTCCACTTTTTTACCTATTAGCAAAGCTCCGTATGTCCCATGTGTTATGAACACTTATATGTTAGTGGGTATAGAATTGTTATAAAATAGTTTTTTTTTTTTTTTTTGAAAATCGAGTATGCTCGTACTTAAAAAAAAAGTAAAATAGAGAACGGATTTTTATTTTTGTTATTTTAGATAATTAATATGATTTTAGACATACATTTATAATGTTTTGAAATTATATCTCATCCCCTTCGACCCAAAATCCTTGGCTGCGCCATTGTAGACGATTTGTTTTTAACACGTTGCGCGTCGTATAGTTTACAAAGATAATTAATTATAATTTATACACACATAAGGTACATTATCGTAAATATAAATTGTAAAAAAAAATGTGCTGATACTTTAAACGGATGCGGCCACTGTTGCAGGTGGTAGTTGGGATGGTGGGATATAAAGTTATTTGATTTATACCTGTTACCAATAATAAACCATCATTGCTAACGAAAAACGATTCGGAGCGATTTTCGATTGTAAATGTTTTGAAAGGCCGTATAATATTTACAATTTTCGTTAAAATTTGAATTTGAACTTATACAAAAAACTATATTAAACTCTTTTAAACTATTTTTTACCTTCAAATAAAACTTATAATGAACCTCCTGTCCAATTTTCAAGCCTCTCTGTTTAATGTAACAACTTTATCAACAGAGTACCTACCAAATAAAAATTACGTAAAAAACTTGCAAAATTAAAATGTCTCTAAATAATTTAAAAATAGCTAAAATAAAAATTTGAAAATTTGACCACGTCTAGAAAATACAAAAATTGGTTTTCTACAAAATATCTTTAACTGAATTACATTAAAAAAACAAAATTTAAAATAATAATAAATAAATAAAAGAATTATTTTCGTAAATTTTCTTGTTCTTTCTACGGATTTTTCGATTTTACACATTCATTAAAAAAACGACTATCTTGGTTACCAACTAGGTTAACAATGCGTCTTGTTATTTTCTACTGAAGAAACATTTTTTTTAAAAACATCAATCGTAAAAATGTATAATAAAGGAACCTTAGCGCCGTAAATTTATCAGTTTTCATTTTTCGTAATTTTCCGGGTTTTCTCAATTGTTACAAAAACTACCACAAACAAATGACTTACTCGCAAATAAGATTAAATATGGAACAAGAGAGGTCTATTGTTATTAAGAAAGCATAAGCCGTAAAATTTAAAATAATTAAATCGTTGACGGAATTTAAAAAAAAAAATCGTATTTTTTGATTTTTTCCAGTTATTATGAAAATTGCTTTAGATAATATAAAAAAAAATAAAAAATGACCCTCTCTGTCAATGGCCATGTGTATATTCAAAGGGAAAAAATCGATCACAAAATAATTCAAAAATCGGTCGCTATTCGATTAGAATATTTTTAGTATAAAACATCGTGAACAAAAATCATTCGAATCATAAAGTAATCATTTTTGTACAATTTTAGAGCGTAGCGAGGAATCCATTGAATTAACAATAATGTGTTCTTTTTTTTTTATCAGTAAATAATTTTTCTGCCAGAAAAATTGCTCCGATCAAAATATAACAAGAGTTATTTTTTATTATATTTTATGTCTAGTTGGTGTATTTAGGTGGGTATTTTTACCAAGTTTACCAAGTCTTCCAAGTGGTTTTCATAGTAATTGTGAAAAACCGGAAAATACATATAGGGAAGAGGAACAAACGTATATTTTCGGCGTTAACATTTCAATATTTTAAATGTTTATGATTTTTGTTTGTTAAAAGTACTTTTGTTTTAAATTTCAAAAAGCAGCAATTTTAATAAAAGAAAAACAAAAGAAAATTTTGTCTAGTTGGCGCATAAAAAGGTCATTTGTTGATGTTTATTGTAAATCTTATTAATTGGGAAAAAACGTAGGAAAAACGAGAAAGTTAACGATATAAACGGTTTCTTTTTTTTTTTTTTGGTTAGCTTTTTCATTGTCTTTCAATTTTAATACTTATATTAGTGCCTTTTCTAAGTGATACCTAACATTTTCAAAACATTCCGGCGATTTTTGACCTATTTATAATCGTTTGATACTTTCTAGTTTTTCATTTTTTATTTGGTAAGTATTATGTGAATATAATTGTTTGACCTAACAGAAATACTTGATATTTTAACACGAGATTCATTATAAGTTGTACTTAGTGGTCAATGAGAAACATTTGAGTTTAATGTAGTATTTTTTTTTTTGTTTATAAGAATTTCAATATCAAATATTTGCGAAAATGGTACAAATTACGGCTTTTTAAAAAAATGTATAACCGAACATTGGCCAGAATCGTTTTTCGTTAACGGACATAGTTTATAAACTAAATAAAAAATGTATGTATCCTATTTTCCCAACTTACAATTATTGTTTCAAAATTTTAGTTTGTAGCGCACCCAAACGTTCAGCAATTGTTGGCCGCCATCTGGTACGACGGTTTACCGGGTTTTCGTCGGAAAAGTATGGTCGGGCAAATGATCGAAGTCGGCAAACTCGGGGCGATGTTTCCGATGTACGGTTCGATGTACATGTTAAATCCAGATTCGAAAATGGGACAGCTAATGAAGAAACCTTTTATCAAATTTGTTTGCCATTCATCATCGTACGCGTTTTTTTTAAGTACGTGACTATATCGAGAAGCGTTTACTTCTACGTTTTAACACGTCACGCTGATAATATGGTTGTATTGTTATCGTTATTTTTTTTTTTTTTGTATTACAGCATTACTGGCACTGGCGTCTCAGAGAGCCGAGTTTTTAGCACTGGAATGGATCGATACCGAATGGACCAGATCGATATTAGAGGAAATGACTAGAAAAGAAAGGGGATCCATACCCGGGCCTATAGAAGCCGGGATCATATTATACATCATAAGTAAGTAATGATTCCCTACCACGAACACAGACCATAGAATATAGCGCATACATCTATAATGAAAGACATTATATTACATTATATTATTATATTATATTGGTCCTTTATGATTTTAAACACGTAATATACATAAAAAAATTACTCGAGTGCCCTATACTACAATCCGTATAAAATCCGCAGGTTTAATATGGCGAGAAGCGCATTCGCTGTACTCCGACGGTCTGGTAGAATACATAGCCGACTTGTGGAATATAGTGGACTTCATAACGAACGTGTTTTATATGGTGTGGATAAGTTTGCGGGTTTCGTCCTGGTACATAGTTCAGGTCAGTTAGTCGGCTAATTTAATTATGTATCTATATTGTGTAGATAGATATATTATGTTTTAAAACCGGTAAGACACTTTGGTTATTTGTTTCGCCTAATGGTTTTCGCACCGAAAACATAACTATTACCTGCTATAATAATATAGGTATAGGTAGAATTATTTAAAGTTTATCTCCGCGGTCAGTTCTATGTTGCGTTTATTAAACCTAAACTAGGTAGGTACCTGAAGTAAAGAAATATATATATATATATATATATAGGTATAGTTATCACATATTATAACAGCGTTATTATTTATTGTTCCGTGTTCTAAAATACTTTCTAGAAATGTTGACGTTCTATTGAGTAGGTGGGCATAAGCGCGTATAAAAATGAGGGGTGCTTAGGGGTGCTAATCAGTGAAAATATTGCACAATTCATGAACTGTAGATTGTGGTTTTGATTAAAATGTTTTAATTTAAAATGGTTTTGATAATTTGATTTACTCGCTTTAGGAATACAAATATTATTTATTTTAAATTTGAGTTTAAAATAATTTTTTGTTTATCCAAATTTGTTTGATTAATCGACGATAAAATAGGAGTACTCATGCGCATATACAAATCCTGCTAACCACTGATAACCTTAAGGTACAGGTAAGTACCTAGATATATTAAATACAATTTTGTTCAATAAATAAATTGAATAAAGAGTACTAGTAAAATTATTAAATTAATCGGTACCTATTTAATAGCATTGTGGTGAAGGTGTGGCTGTTTTGTGCCGCACTGATTTACTGATGTACGATAAATTATTCTAAGTCTAACACCTACTAACTTCTTACTCGCTTAATGTGTGTCTATATAGATAAGCAGTGGTGTAACCAGGATTTATCAATGTTTACAACCTTCTTAACCTTACCAGAAAAAAAAAAACAAAAAAACAAAAACAATAGGGTGCTCAACACCCCTTCCTTAGTTACGCCACTTTAGGTAGGTATCGAATATCCAGCCAATAGGTTAACATAAATAATAAAAAAGATAGGTAAATAACACACAATTTGTTATATACGATATTGTATACCTACTTATACCAAAAAGTAATACAAGATTGCCAATGTCATAGGTAGGTACCTACATAGATATTAAGCGTTATTGATGGTGAGAAGAGAGATTTATGGAGATTATTTAGGGGAGGAAGGGTAAATAATGGCCGAGAAAGAGGAATAACCCTAAAATGTTAAGGGGTAGGAGTTACGTCGATTACCATTTGATTAGTCATGGCAAAAATGCAAAGGTCACTAAAATATTATTAAAAAATTAAAATATGGCAGAGGTAAACAAGTCGTCGACCAATTGATAATTGGATAAAATGCAATAGTGTCAGCAGTACGATGCAGATAAAATACTTTATCTAAATCGTGATTAGCAGTTATCTAGTTTGCAGTGTTGGCACTGATGTTATATCCTATAATTTCAATAACGATAGGTGGTCACATTGGATGATTGTGATACAACCTCTCTGATTACATCGTTCTTATCAATAACCCGCCACAGTGTATACGTCCGTTAATGCTCTTCTTATCAGACTGTTATCACTGTATAATTTGGATCCAAACAATTTAATATGGTAGGTACCATTGAAAGCACACATGATATATTTTTAAACACTTATATTAAAATATGAGTAGTTATAAACCATGATTTGACTATTATTAATAAGGAATACTCATATGAAATTTTTTGCAATAAAATAAACTCATAAGTACTATAATACCTAAGGTATATTTTTAATCGTGGTTACCTTGCATCACATAATATGTTTTATTTGTTTACATCAAATCGTATTTGATAAGGATTGTTATTAGATAATATGACGTCACACTAATCGCGCGTATTATCAAGTTTGCGAAAGAACTGTGTTTATGTCGGCGCCGTGCCATCCCGCGTAACACCGAGTGTTCTAATTTAAACGTTAACACAGTGTACTATGAAGCAAATGTACTGAAAACTGACCATAATGTTTTCTATGTGCAAACAAACTCGTATACCGACGTCCGTAGAGCATGCTATTTATTGTTACTTCTTCAACCGCGTCGAAAAATGTCTTGTGGTTGCCGGTGTCAACATTCTCCGCGTCTACAGGCTAGTCCCAACCGACACGACATGTCAGCCGCCCAAAACCAAGTTTGAATGCCTGGCTCAGTACACTTTGTTCGGTAATATCATGTGCTTACAGTCTGTTACTTTGTGTCAGAATTCGCCCGAAGCTTTGTTACTCAGCTTCTCTGAAGCCAAGTTCAGTTTGGTCGAGTACGATCGTGATAATCACAATCTACGTACGTTATCGTTGCATTATTTCGAAGACGATAAATTTAAAGACGGTACCACCCAACATTGGATACCTCCTTTGATCAGAGTAGATCCAGATGGTCGATGTGTGGTCGGTCTGGTTTATGGACGTTATTTCGTCGTTCTACCGTTTGGTCGTACAATTGACGATCACGGTAAAAGTGCTCAAGTCATGCCTAGCTATACAGTACCGATTAAAACGATAGATCCCAAGATGAATAATATTCTAGATTTCGATTTCTTACATGGATATTATGAACCAACGTTATTAATTCTATTTGAACCGGTTCAAACTTCTTCTGGACGTATAGTTGTTAGGAAGGATACATGCGCAATGGTAAGTGTCACTTTAATTATATGTCGGTACTTATTACAATCCTGATATGATTCTTAACAATTGTTTTTTTTATTTTTCATATGTATTTATAGGTAGCTATTTCATTAAATATTCAACAACATGTACATCCAGTCATTTGGTCATTGGATTCGCTTCCATACGATTGTCAAAAGGTCATTCCGGTGTGTCGTCCAATTGGCGGTGTTCTGATTATGGCAGTAAATTCGCTCATATATCTCAATCAAAGTGTACCTCCATTCGGTGTTGCACTTAATTCCATAACCAAAACAATGACCAACTTTCCTTTAGGACAACAAGAAGACGTTAATCTCGTTTTAGACCGTGCTACTGCCACTTTCATAGCTAGTAATAAACTAGTGACATCGTTGTGTAACGGTGATCTCTATGTAATTACACTGTACGCTGATAGTATGCGTGCAGTTAGAAGTTTTCATTTTGAAAAATGTGCTTCTAGTGTATTAACTACATGCATAACAGTATGCTTGGATTCTTATTTGTTTCTGGGTTCAAGACTTGGTAATTCTCTACTTTTGAGATACTATGCACGGTCTCAAAGTAATGATGATGAACCTAGTGTTAAACGTAAAAAAGCTGATGTAACTGATGAAGATCTCATTGAATTAGAAGTATATGGTAGTGAAATACAGACATCTATTTGTCTAGAAAGTTACAGTTTCGAAGTCTGTGATAGTATAATAAATATTGGACCATGTAGTCAAGCGTCTTTAGGAGAACCAGCGTATATTTCAGATGAACTGAGTAATGATGAACATGATGTGGAACTATTATGTACATCTGGTCATGGAAAAAATGGAGCGCTAAGTGTCCTTCATCGTTCCATCAAACCTCAACTTGTCACTACTTTTCATTTGGATGGCTACAAAGACATGTGGACAGTGTACGGTGAAAATGATTTTCATTCTTTTATGATATTAACCAACTTGGATTCAACTTTAGTACTACAAACTGGACAAGAAATAAACGAATTAGATTCTTCAGGTTTTGCAACGCGAGAGCATACGGTTTTTGTGTGCAATATGAATAAATATGTCATACAAGTTTTAAATTACTCCGTGAAATTGATCAAGGGGTCAGAACAAGTTCAAAACGTTCCTTTAGAATTTGGTTCTCCAATCATACATGGATCTAGCAGTAATCCCTATGCTGTATTGTTAACCAGTGACGGACAGGTGATAGTGCTGACTATTAAATCAACAGGAAGAATTGTAGTCATGCGACCCACCAACTTTGATACAGTACCACCAACAAAAACGTTGACTGTGTATCGTGATGTAAGTGGCTTATTTTCTAGTACAATGCCTCAAGCTGAAATCCCTGTGACAGGTCCAAAATTAAAACATGCTACTTTTGTAACTGATTCTGTGGAAGACGAAGAAGAAATGTTGTATGGCGATACAAGAGATCCATCCTCCAATGAAACACCTCATAAACCGGTTTCAAATAAAAATCTTATGTGGTGGTTAAAGTTTATAGAACAACCGATACCAACATATTGGGTTGTTCTGACTAGAGATAATGGATATTTGGAAATCTATACATTACCTGATTTTAAAATAAAATATAGAGCTGCTGACATAGATGAATCACCTGCAGTTCTTAAAGACAGTTTAGAAGAAGGTTGTTATTTTCCTAAAAGAACTGAGTTAATAAAAGAAATTTTGCTTGTGCCGCTTGGATATCAAGATAAAAGGCCTTTATTATTTGTTAGATTAGACAATGAGGTAAAACAAAAACTAATAAAATATTTGATAGTTTATTGATTTCATAAACTAATTGTTTTTTTTCTTAGGTGGTTATTTATGGTATACACAGACACCCAGAAGGTACATTAAAGATGCGATTTCATAAGCTTACTTCACTGTTAACATTTCAGTCAAAATCTGATAACCGTCTGGAAGGCACTGCATTGCTTCGTTATTTCAACAGAGTTGCTGGCTACAATGGCGTTTTTATATGTGGTCAAAATCCTCATTTAGTATTACTCACTATACGAGGTGAACTACGGTGTCATCCATTACACATAGATGGACCAATTGTTTGTTTTGCACCTTTTCATAATATTAACTGCTCACAGGGATTCTTATATTTCAACTCTGATAACAAATTAAGAATTTCCATACTACCTACACATTTATCATATGATGAACCTTGGCCATTAAGAAAGGTATATTTCATTTGTCTTATTTATTTTTTTTTTTTTATTAATACAAATCATACTAGAAGTTTGAAAAATTGTTATATAATGTATATATCATTTTTTATTTTGCTTATATACAATTTGTATAATTTCCCTAAAATAATAAGTATTAAAAATAACATATTTAAATATACTATATTTTAAAATTAAATGAATAACATTTTATTTTTAAAGAAATTATCTAAAACGTAATGAATCTATTATATTTTAATTTTTCACTGAAATTATTGAAATCCTATAAGCCATAAATCAGATAACCATTTTAATTACTATAATTTCCTATTATAATTTACAAATTAAAATTGTATTAAATCACAATAAACAAATACTTAAGCATAATAAACTATATGAAAACCTATTGATTATGCATTATTATTAAAATATAAATTGTTTTTCATTAAAAACCTATGTGTGTTATTGGTACTTAATAGTTTTAGAAAAAATAAAAACAAATTTTTACACACTTATAGTAATAATTTTGAAATAAGAAATCGTTTTTAATTGAGTAGAAATATTTAAAATATACAAATATTATCTGTTGAATGATTTGTATTAAAAAAAGATCTTCTATCAAATTTATTTTTATTTTCAATTCTGATTGTTGGGTTTAATGTTTTGATTGTTAGCTAATTTATTTTATTTTTATAACATTTTTAAAATATTTTTTTTCCATTTTTTACCAATTATTATAAAAACTACTTGTAAAATTAAAAAATAAATTACTCTTTCATCATTTAGATCAAAAAAGATTTCTTCTGGTAGAAAAGTTGTTTACAAACAGAAAAACACACATTGTTAAACTAATAAATTTCTTGCGCATCTCAGAATCTAAATCATAAAACCTGAAACGCAGAATAAAAATAATTAATTTCCAGCTGTATTATTATTTAGCATGTACTAATCAAATTATCATTAAAAATTCAATGTAAATCAATTTATATATTATTGATCTCTTAAATTTTTACTAATAAATAAATGTTTATGTTTAGGTTCCACTTCGTAAAACACCACATTTTATAGCTTACCATTTAGAAACAAAAACATATTGTGTAGTTACATCTTCGACAGAACCATCTCCATCATATTATAAATTCAATGGAGAAGATAAAGAACTGACTACTGAACAACGTGATTCTCATTTTCCACTACCCAATTATGATGTGTTTACATTAGAACTATTTTCCCCTGCATCTTGGGAACCGATACCAGACACAAGTATTCGAACAGAGGATTGGGAATTTATAACATGTTTGAAAAATGTCGCTTTGGCCTATGAAGGAGCTCGTAGTGGTCTCAAGGGTTATATAGCAATGGGCACAAATTACAATTATTCAGAAGATATCACAAGTAGAGGACGTATATTCTTATTCGATATTATCGATGTTGTCCCAGAACCTGGTAAACCATTGACTAAAAATAAAATAAAAATGATATATGCCAAAGAACAGAAAGGTCCTGTTACAGCTATTACACATGTTGTCGGATTTTTAGTCACTGCTGTTGGTCAAAAAATTTACATTTGGCAGCTTAAAGACAACGACTTAATTGGAATAGCGTTTATAGATACTGAAGTTTATGTCCATCAGATGTTGAGTATTAAAAGTTTAATATTAGTCGCTGATCTTTTCAAGTCCATTACTCTCCTACGATTTCAGGAAGAATACCGTACATTGTCTTTAGTTTGCCGAGATTCTAAACCTCTCGAAGTATATGATATTAATTTTCTTATTGATAATACAGAACTAGGTTTTTTGTCATCTGATAAGTACCAAAATTTAATTCTCTATCTTTACCAACCGATGTCTCGTGAAAGTTATGGTGGCCAACATTTAATTCGCCGTGGTGATATAAATATTGGATCGAATGTAAACTCATTTTTCAGACTCCGCTGTAAACAATCTACATTGACAGCTGAAAGACGAGAAGCTCTTGGTTCTAATAGGCGACATGTTACTATGTACGCTACATTGGACGGTTCGATTGGTTATATTGTACCAATACATGAAAAAAACTACAGGAGGTTATTAACATTGCAGAATATGTTGGTGCGGAATCTTACACATCTAGCTGGATTAAACCCTAAAGCTTATCGCTCTTTTAAGGCTACAGCTCCTAATAGGAGGAACCCAGCTAAGAGAATAATTGATGGTGATCTTGTTTGGATGTTTGTCACTTGTATGAACTCTAGACAACGAAATGAAATTGCCAATAAAGTTGGTGTTAAAGCAATAGAGTTATTACAAGATATATATGAACTAGATAGAACCACTTGGCATTTTTAATGTTTCTACATGGTAATACTATACTGTAAACCGGTTTTTAGTATCTGGAACTTGTAGAATTCGTTAATTTGTGTTCTGAGCCAAAGTGTTTATTGTTACTTTCATTGATATATCTTTGAAACATAAAATTGTTTTATTATTTGATTAAACTAAGTATTATTTAAGTCTATTTTCGTGCATTAGAAAAATGTACTTATGTATCTTAATTGTATATTATATATTTTTATATATTATATTACTTTTTGTATATTTTCTGACTGATGAATTGATAATTACTTTAGTGCGCTTTTGATGATTACTTATTTAGTGTTAATATAATATGTACTAATATATGTAAGTTATTAGGTTTCTACAATTGTTTGAAGTTTTTAAAAATTTTCCATTGTCACTATTAAACAGTATCAATAGATTACCACATTGTTCATGAAAAATAATTTTGTTAATGATTCTTGTAAACTTCAAACATATTTAGAAATTTAACAATATGAATAAATATTTAGAATAGCAACGTTTTATTTCGAAACATATTTACAAAACTCCTATCTTGGATTTTTTTAAAAACAATCTTCTCCTCTTGTTTCATCCAACTATTTAGAATTAGCCAACAAAACAATATTTTAAACAATTTTTATTTATTCTTTTTAGTTTAAAATATATATATATATTACATATATTGAGAGAATAAAAGTTATTGCATTTGTCAGATCTCCATAGTACACTTAGTATATACATTATATTATATTTGTTACTTATACACTGCCTACATAATTAATAGAAGTACTCTATAGATACATAATTATAAAAATAATGTTAAAAAATTATCAATAAGTCATACATATTAATTATTACATTCAATTAAAATAATTTTTCAGTATTAATGTATAGATGTAAATTTATCAATAACATCTTTAATATTAAGTTTTAAGCATCAAATAGTTCTTCTCCAAGGTTAAGTCTATCTCTATACCAAAATTTATCAAAATCTGTGCAGCAGGTAGTTTTTGCGTGTAAGAGTACCTACCTAACGGACATCCATAAATCCTCACAAACTTTGACATTTTGACATTTATAGTATTAGTAGGATATATATTTATCAGGTATAATTGTATAAGTAATCTGTATATTCTTAACTACTCGAAGAGTATAATTCTGTACATATAATTTATTGTCATCATTGCATAGGTAGGTAATTATAATTGTATCAAATTCTAAATTTTATTTGTCCTAAACTAAAATCTCTAATTTAAAATGCTTGCATAGGTAAATAGGTACCTATTTATAACTGGGCCAAAATAGGCATGTAAGTAAATGTTAATATGATAAATCAATTTTTTTTTTTTAGATAATCTATTGATTGTAGGTGCCTACATTTTTCATACTGTAGACCATTGGAGTTGGGATGATAGGTATAAGGAAATAATAGACATCAACCTAGGACCTAGCCACCTAGGTAGCAAAGTAAACCTACCAACAGCCCTATAAAGAATATTTTTATTTTGTATTCAGAATACGCATTTGAACTAATGAGTTAACAAGTATTTAGAATAACATATTTAATTATTTCAGCATTTATTTAAATATAGATATATTTTTTAGTTGGATTTTTATTACCGATCATATTATTTTTTTTTTAGAAAAAACCAAATAATTATTACAGCACCTGTTTAATGCATAAATAATTCATATTTTTATTATATTAATACATAAATAATTATATAAATCTATTTTTATTAAATTTACATAAGTATATCTATTATATTTGATCTTCATAACTTTCTCAAAATTTGCGTCTATCATTCTTCATTGTTTCTTTGTCAAAACTGCACTGAAAAATAAGTTAACATTTCATTTTTAAAAAAAATTATTGGAATTTGGTTTTTAGTCCAAAGAGAAAAGAAATAGTTTAATAAATCATCAGATGCATTGTTTATAGAATTTACTTCTTGATCACAGCCACTTTTCTCATTGGAAGGTCTAGGAGAATTTTTGGAAAATTCAATAACAACTTGTTTAAACTGATTAATAGGTATTTATTTTTTAACATCATTTAATATTCATTCAGTTTTAAAGAAAGGTTAAGATATGGCTATAATTATTAAAAATATATCTGTTTGCTAAATTTCAAATCTTTTTTCTATATTGGAATAAATTATGTTCACTATCAATCTACAAAACATGTATTTTTGATTAATTTGTATGCTGCCGTATTGTTTAATAAGTCTAGAAATAGATGGTACTAGATAACCAAAGTATTAAAGTAATAAAATACTTTTTTTTGAATAGGTATGTAGTTTACAAGATAAGTTCGCGTGAGATTTAAGACGATATAGTTTTACATTTCTTTTTAGTACTTAGTCGAAATTCATAATTAATGTGGTATTATTTTACTAAAACGGTCTGTTTTTTTTTTTTTAAAAAAAACCAACTTATCGGCTCATAATGGGAAAAAAGTTTTTACTAATTAAAAAAAAAATGTTTCAAAATCAACCAGCGAAGATGCTTTTGTAAAATCTATTTAGTTAATTAAAACCCAAAAATGTTGTAAGTATACCTGGGTACTTAAGTAGTACTTAGATACTTTACAAAAATGCATATGTTTGGTAAATGGGATTTTCTTCTTTTTGAACTGTATTGCTTTTAACAATGTTATTCAATAATATTTTGATAATTATTTGTAGTTATTTAACTCAGAAATTTTTCTGGATAATTTTATTTTTCCTAAATCAAATATTTATAGTTCATACCCTTTTTGGTAAGATTAGTGGGTACTGCATTCGTGATAGTCAAAAATTATTACAACTAAAATTAAAAAAGCAGTACAAACTAATTCAACCATTTATATATTTTTTCTTTTTTTTAAAAACATAAAAACAAATTATAAACACCATTGTTTAACCACGTATCTATGTATTTTATTAATAAAAATCACTTTTTTTTAAATTACGTTTCATTCTTAGGAATCTAAATAGTAATGTGATCAGCAAACAAACTATAAACCGATGTCTGATATGATTAATGGATCATAACTTAGTCCGCGTGTTACATACAATTTAAATATTAACAGTACCTTATTTACGAATCTAGAAATAAAATAGTAAATTCTAAAATATAAAAGCTAACCAATCAAATAAGTTAGTAACAAACTCATTGAAATATGTTTCTTTTGCGCAATTACAAATTATAAAATAATGATTGACATTCAATTATAAACATGTAAATATTGCTTACTGTTAGGTCTAAGGTTACTAGATTCATACCTACGCAATATACATGCCGTTAAATAAATTTACTAAACGAATAATCAGTAAACTACACAACGTATTTTACTGCATTTTTGTCTAGAATTTATCATTTACTGCTTATTTTTCTAATATTCCTTAGACACTCTACGTATTTAAATCTCATTTAGAGGATCTAAATGATGTTTTACTGCATTTTAACCCAGACAAATCTATGTAAAATAGCCTAATAAACGATTGGCATTCTACAATAATTTCATTTATGAAAAATTCCAGTAACGCACAGAAGAATTTTGAGTGTAGTTGCAGTACTTGGTCACCTGTCCGGACGCCACTGTATGCACGGTGTAAGGTTTTCACGATAGCTTGTTTTGTCTGATTTCAGAGAGAATATAGTCAGGGCTACGATCCCTGGTTACCGCGGGAAAACTGGGATCAGTTCGATCCACACCTGGTGTCCGAGGGAGCGTTTGCCGCCGCCATGATATTCAGGTATTTATATACGTCCTACTACACGTCCGTGATTATCGTAATCGTCGCTTTTCACCATAGACGTTTTAAATTTTACATTTTAAACGTTCATTTGTAGAATACAAAAAAGAAATAGTGTTAAATCTTTGCTAACATCAAAGTAGGTAAATTCGAAATACCGAAATTCGATTACTACCAAAAGGCACTATTTGAATGTCGTGACAATAATGAATAACGAGTATTTAGATTCTAGATAATTTTTTATTAATTTTTTTTTTACGGAACACTATATATTAAAACTATATAAAAATGAAAACGTAAAAACGACATTTTCTTAGGAGAAAAAAACACATACTTTGCTCAAGGGATGGGCCACTGTTTTAAATGAACAGTTGGGAAGATAGAGGGAAAATTTAATATATATTTGTACTCAAAGATTAACCATTGTTAATGAAAAACGATTCTGGGCGGTGTTCAGTTATACATGTTTTGAAAGGCCGTAATATTTAAGATTTTAAAACAATATATTTCTTACATTTTCCCGTTTTTCCCCGGTTTTTCCATTTATTATAAAAACTCATGGGAAAATCAAAAAATAACCTCCCGAAAGTACCACACCAGCCAAATTTCCTATCGGAAAAGGTGCTATACTACTAGAAAACCAGAGCAAATTTTCTGATAGAAAAGTTGTTAACAGAAAAAAAAAACATAATTTTAAAATATTTCTTTCTCCGCTCAGAATCTAAAATAAACACATTATTACTTGTAGTTTTCAAGGAAATATTTGTTCGCGATCTTTTGGAAGTGGAGTGGAGAATTTTTTAAGAAAGTTTTCTATATCTAAATGTACACAAAGTTAAGCAGGAGCGTCCTTAGACCAATATGTGCCCCCCCCCCCCCGGGTGCAAATTAAAGGTTTAAACTCAGTCTTTGCATACACCTAATCTTAAATTACTTATGAATTGCTTTTATATTAAACTAGCTGTCTCGTACTGCCCGTGCTAATTTTTTATTATTTTTATCTTTATTCCTGTTTTGTCCGTATCAGTATATTGAGCTAAAAAAAAAAAAAAAAATGGGTGGAAATTGGGTAGTCCGGGGACTAAAAGTGTTCCAGTGTATCGTACACTTTTTCATTTGTGTTACCATAAATACCCGCACAACAAAGGGATATTACTATATATCCACTACAATAACCCTAAAATTATGTGGACGTAATAGTACTGTAGTGTTGTTACTAAACCGAAAAATACAAAGATTCAGAGATGACATTTTACATGTTTTCACTTTTCACTTACGCACCCAGTACAGCGCATAGTTTTTTTGTTTTTTTTTTTTCATTCATGTTACTAAGGTAACCCGTCCTATTTCAAGCCAATAATAGACCGGTATACAGTTAGATAGACTTTTTATTTTAAGTTATTATAGGTAGTTATGGCATTTTTATTTCTGTTTATCTTTCTTTTTTTTTTCAATTTTATCCTTGTTACTATAGTAATCAATAATTCAACAAAAATAATTTAATTTTCGCGCCAAAAGTACCAAAAAATCTTTCATCCCCTATTTCATCTCCAAAAACCCATCTATCTCTATACCGAAATTTATCGAAATCGGTTCAGCGGTTTAGGCGTGAAAATATAACAGACAGACTTACTTTCACATTTATATTATCATTTACTTGACGCGCATCATTATAATTTGGCCAATTTACTCAATATCGTAATAAATTATAGTCTACAATATGCTTTTCTGATGTATAAACAATAATACTGTAAAGTTTCATCAAAATCCGTTCAGCAGTTTTTGCGTGAAAGAATCGCAAACATCAATCCATCCACACATCCTCGCGAACTTTCACATTTATAATATTAAGTAGGATATGCATAAAAGCCTATGTTATAGGCAATTTTAACTACATGTTAAATATTGAAACAATACAATTTAATGTAAAAATATTGAAACGTAACTAGGTATTTATTTTATTATTGTTCTGTAGATAATCTAATAATGGCTATGTTGCAATAGGTATACTCGTTATTAATGAATGCGAATTCATTAGTAATATATACATTGCACCTGAGGTGCAACTAGGATTTGTTGAAATGGTGTGTCACGTGTATACCAACATTGAAAAAAAAAAACATGTTTTTAATACTCTTCAAAAAATTTAGAATACTTCAACGCATATAGGGGGGGGGTGGTTGCCCAGACTCCCAAAATACCCTCCTCCGATCGCAACAATGCACTGTACATAATGTATACTTTTGTGGTGTATGATACTAAATACAATTATACAATAATGCAATTTACATTAATTTCTATTTCCTGTGTACATGTGCCAACGTTAGTTATGATTGTCACACATGGCTTTCAATCCAAGTTTTCAATATGATAAATATTAAATAAAAAGCAAGTAATAAGTTAAAAGTACAAATTTACAAATTACAATAATCAAACATATATTTTTATGGAAAAGAAGCAGACAAATAAAAAATATAAAACGAATCAAATAAAAGCTACAAGGTATGGGAGGGAGGATGATTGCCCTTGCGTTCCTCCTGAAGACGCTCCTGCAGTGAAGTTTATTAGATACACAGAATAATACGATTTTGCTTAATGTGTGTCCTCTAGAAAATAAATGGTAAATTATTGAATTAGAGTAAATTGTAAAAAGAAAATACTCCCACTGTTTGGGGAAAGGGTACTGGGGTAAGTCTAAAGGTTAAGGGAAAGGGATGGTTTGTCTGCTAGTGGAGCTTTTTTAATGGATGGATTCGCAATAGACATTCATCAAAAGCAACCTGAAGTGAAGGTGCAGCCTGTTACTAAAAGTACTTGACCTACTGCAAAACTGCTCTTGTATATACCTACCCGTTTAGCGTCGATCGTTTTTTAATAAAAAAAAAATAATAAAACCCGGTACCATGTGAGTTCGCGATCATAGAAAAATACCCACCCAGTATGATCGACGGTCGATGTCCAAGGACTATAATATTACGATAATATAATTTTTTTAAATATTTTAATCGTTTGCTGTATGGCTTCTGAGGTTATAATTATATATATATATATATCTACTATAATGACGTCTTGCCGACGACGTTTTATAGTTTCTTGAAGCTCGTGCACATATTCAGCGTGAACCCTCACCTGGGACCGCTTCAGATATCGTTGGGCCGGATGATCATTGACATCATTAAGTTCTTCTTCATTTACACGCTGGTGCTGTGCGCATTTGGATGCGGTAATTGTTATTATTATTAAATATTATTATAGGAGCCGTTGTCGATAAGTAGATTTGTGAACATAATGCACTAAAAAGATTTGAAATAAGAAATTGCAAATGTACATAAAAAAAAAAAAAAAACATCTTTGGGAAGCATAGTTTATGTATTGCATTCGTGTCAAAAACGAGAATTTCGGGGGTTTTAACTTTCAAACACCGCCGTACCGTTTTGTGTGCCGAATTTCACCATTTTGTTTGGCGGTGTATTGTACACAGATATACGTAATATTCATCAGCTAATCAGACGTTGTCGTTTTGTTTTTCGGGCCGCTTACAAACAGGTCTAAATCAATTGTTGTGGTATTACGCGGACTTGGAGTCGAAAAAATGTTACCACGACGGAAGCGGCGTGCCCGATTTTGACAAAGAGGACAAGGCGTGCACGACGTGGAGACGATTCGCCAAGTTCGCATATTTTAATATATTTTACATTTTTAAATATGAATGTATTTTATAAAACATGTACGAATTTAAATACGTAGTTCACAATTACAAAATTACAGTATAGGTACACCGTACACATTCTTTGATTCCTAACAGCCCCCCCCCCTAGTTCCTCATACATATTATAATATCGTATGTACAGGTACGCTTCATAATTTTCCATTCATACCACGATCTATGCCCTGTGCTGGCGACGACGATTTATTATAATCGTATGTATACCTTCTTATCATCATTATTGACTCGTAAAAACGAGACATCAGTGAGCATTTGTCAACAATATATAAATATCATATTATGGTAAAATAATCGCATAGGCGTCATTTCTCCACGCATACATTATAGTTTGTTTGATTTATATATTTATACACAATTAGTTATAAATAATTTGACTTTTAACAAACAAATCTATAATAATAATTATTTATTTAATTTAACTTATTTTTTTAATATTACGAGTATGTACATGCAGCCTACAAGTTCCATCAAGGTGTCAAAAGGTTCTAAAAATAATTTTAGTAAGATTTTATGTGTGAGGTTAATAAATTAATTTTACTTTTATTATAAAAAAAACTATCGTGAAATATACCAGGGGGCGGGGGTAAATAATCCTGGCTACACCGGAATCGTTGTAATTCGTAAGTACGTTATAAGTACCTTTACTTGCATAGTATCAGTCGATAAAGTTATAGGTATAATCATATATACTTATAATTATTTTATGTTTATAACGAAATATATTTAGAAAATAATAACAAAAAAAAAAAATGAATAATGTGAATAATTTTAATAACACCTGTATTAAAAAAATAACATTAAATTGTAAAAATAGCTTTTGATCGAAAAATGATTGAAAAATCAATTTTTCCACAGTATATTCGAAACGTCTCAGTCGCTATTTTGGGCCGGTTTCGGTCTTGTCGATTTGATGGCATTTGATCTGACCGGAATCAAGAGCTTTACAAGGTTTTGGGGTTTGCTGCTGTTCGGATCGTATTCGGTGATCAACATAATCGTTTTGCTTAACATGCTCATCGCCATGATGTCCAATTCGTATCAAATAATTTCGGTAAGTTTAACGATAACATTTTTGATTAATATTCTTCTAATCATGCCGATATATTATGCACGCCACTGACGTTGGTATTTTTCCGAACAATAGGAACGGTCCGACATGGAATGGAAGTTTGCACGGAGCTCGTTGTGGATATCGTACTTTGAGGACGGCGACACGGTACCGGCTCCTTTCAACCTGTTCCCGTCGTTGAAGAACATCAAACGCATGATTGGCCTGGAGAAGACGAAACGGACGTCCGGATCGATGATTGTAACATTATGTTCGTATTCGATAACTCTGATACTAATTTTTAACGCGACGCATCTGATTTCAGTTTAAGTCCAGGGAGAAGGCGATGGCTCGGCACGACATCGTCATGCGGTTGTTGGTGAGACGTTACGTGACCGCGGAACAACGCAAGAGCGAAGAGTTCGGCATCACAGAGGACGACGTGATGGAAATACGACAAGACATATCGTCGATGAGGTTCGAAATGATCGACATATTCAAACGGAACGGGTACAAAACACCAGCCAAGGAACACGATCCTTCTGTCGGTAAGAACACCTGTTCAATTAGATTAGGGGGAATTTGCATTCCCACAATCGCTCCTTTACCGTTAAACACGGTGCTAGTGTACTATCAGATTGGGCAAATTTGTACAGAGTTATCCATTTAAGTTATGTCTCTCAATTACCTCTAGTTTTAATCTGAATTAATACTGTTTTTCGTCGCTATTATTTGTGGGTATGAAACGAATACCTACAGTTAATTTTCAAATATCAACCTATATTCAAAATTGTAACCATGACGACGATAGTGAACGGACTGGGCAAACTGCAGCGTATTCTGTTTTACTAATATATTAATTACACTTACTCAAAAGTTTTGTTTCAATACTTTGTACGGGCGTCGCAACACATAAATTCGTGCGAAAATACATGTTACAATAATAGTACGGCCACCTCGGAACCACAAATCAACAAAAATACTAAAAAATCCGTGTCATCAACCCCTTTAGTTAGTAGTACTTTATGTATTTTTCCAAGGTACAATCTATTTTCATATCAAATTTTATCAAAATCGGTTTAGTCGTTAAACTGTGAAAACGTAAAAAAACTTTTGTATATATTTTATTAATTATAGTAAGGATTTAGAACTACCAATGGCGTACTTATGTCGGAATTATATTCACTGTGGGCAAATTCACCACTAGACATTTATTAGGGGAAGGGAGCGTTATTACTATGACACTATGACATATGCAATACAAATAGATAGGTTAATTAGGCATACATCTCCGAGTTGATTAATCAAAAATGTTTTTAGTCGACCTACAGTGTTAACAATTGCTGTTGTTACAAGTGTGGTATACAATATTTTCAATAAATTTTCCTACAATTTTCTCAGTTTAGAAATTCGTAGTTGGTGTATTTTTTTAAATCTTCGGTAGCTTATATTGGACCAGATACTTCAGTAATACATTGTGCATATGCATGTTTTATTGAACCTGTAATTTCACTTTGGGTCCAAGTTTCCCCTTTGAAGCATTTGAAGCACTGAAAAATACCTATTCCTTGTTAAAATTTTAATGATACCGTGTGTTTTATGCATTAGCCCAAGGGAAGAAGGGTCGGGTGATGGAACGTCGGTTGCTGAAAGACTTCCAGATCGGCCTGGTGGAAGGGCTCATACAGGATGCGATCTCGTCAAACGAGAAGGGACCGAAGGACGTGTTCAGCAAGATCGCCAAAGCCATCGGTCGGCGGACCAGTCAAGGAAGCAAGAAGAAAGACTGGAACGCGATGGTCCGGCAGAAGAGTTTGGTCAGGGACCCGATCGGCAGCACGGCAGAGGGCGCAGAAAGGCGTCATCGGCAGAGCGTCCGCAGGTATATACTGGACCACCAGAAGGACGCGCTGATGGACGCGAACAAGCTGATCGAGTACAACCCGCTGCTGGCCGAAATAACGCCGATGGCCAGGTTGGCGTACGCCAAGTTCAAGATACCGAAGATCAAGCAAGAGTACGCAGAGGAAAACACCGTTGGCGCGGATGAGGTGTTCGAGAACGCGCCCGCCGTGAACGTGATCGACGAGACCAGCAAGACAAAGTCTTCGATAGTGAGACCGAGGCCGAAGAGCACACGAAAGTCGCCTTTGGCTGCCGGCGCTTTGCCCTATCCGTCATCGCCGTCGTCGTCTTCACCTGCAGGCAGCACTAAGAGGACCGACGCTACCGATCCCGGTGGAGTGTCCGGTCCACAGCAACCCGCAGGCTCCAGTAACCAAGTCCAGAGTACCGGTGCCGCCGGGGAGAAACTCGAAGACATCAAAAATCAGTCGGTCGCGCCTGCAGAGACGAACACGGGTGGTCGGCCCGACTCGGTGAACAGACGAAAGCCGGCGCCGGACATACCCCGGGAATCGGCTGCTGCGGACGCCGCCGGTAAGCCGGGACCTTCCAAGGAATCGGCGCTTAAAGAAGCTGGAGACGCGAACAAGGCGGAAGGATCGGGAGACGGGGACAAGACTACGGGCCCGGAAGGAGACAAGGGCTCGGGCGGGGACAAGGCAAAGGAATCAGACAGGGACAAGGCGGCGGGCTCGGACAAGACGAAGGGACCGGACGCGGACAAGACTAAAGACCCGGGCAAAGACAAAGACGTCAAACACTTGAAACCGGAATCTCCGAAACGCACTGCTAGTCCGAGGAAACAGGGCGGTAAGTCAAAAGTCACAGGGGAAATATTAACCGGTTGGCTGTGAGCGGCGCATGGTTTGTGCGGACCATGTTCTTCTTATTCTGTAGCGAAACCAATGCCCGAAATCACCGAAAAACAACATTATAATAAAACCGTTGCGACGTGCATGCAGAGTATAATTGATGTGTATTACGATAAAGATTTAGTGATTTAAATCGGTTTTGAATAATTAGTATAAGTATACTGTCGGTATGATCTTATTTAATTTTATATTTTAAATATACATTAATATTATTATTATTACGTGATTTTTGCATTTTTTTTTATTCGTGTGACGCCTTTTTGAAAATTGTGCCTTGTAATAGGCACCTAGATTGCCTCACTTGTCAAGTCGTAATACTATTATCACCAGTGTTCGAGACTGAAATAGTCTTTACAATCGACCAAACGAAAACGCTTAAAAATCTTTTTTTCCGTAGCCCCGAAATAAATAATTAAAAACTATTTAAAAAATCAACAAAAAACAACTAGTAAAAATTAAATTTTTTTAAAATTTAATTATCGTAATAAGCCTCACCAAAAAACACGTTCGCGTAATATCATGTTTGAACTCGTTTTAACGTGGCATGCATATCCATAGCGTTATATATATATATACACATGCTAGATTGAATGACACGCCAAAAAAATAAATAACCACCGAACATTGACTATAACCAATCAAATGTGTAGTTGAGGCGTTTATTTTCAAAACTTGTTGCCGTTTTCGAATAAAAACCTGTATCGATTGTAATGAGGAAGACGGATTTTGATTGGTGATTGTTTTTATTGTTGTTATTTGTTTTAATCAAAATAACGTAATGTTTTCACGATTGAAATACTCTTCAGATAGGTCATTTTTTTTCAAAAAAAAAAAAAAAAACTGGATTAGGAATACAGATTTTTGGATATCTTAGATGATTTTCAAATTTTGACGTTTTAGATATTTTTGCAAAAAGACAAAATAGAAGATTAGAGTTTATATTATAGTGTAAATAAGGTTGTATTTTTTTTTCCAAGTTTCCCCTTCCACCCGTAATTGATCCCCGGAGTGAGCTATAAATAACCCAATTAAAAGAAAAAAAAAATAGTGTTTTGCTAACACGAATTATAATTAAAAAGAAGTTTCACTTCAAAAATATTTTAACGGGAAACCTATTTTTACTCGGGTCATACATCGCGCGTGCTCGCCGACTGTAAAATGTGTACGAATAGAAAATAAATTTGAATATGTAACTCGTACTGGACACATTTGTTTTCAACATCGATTTACAACGCCTCGTCTATAGATATTATAATTTGAACGGATTGCAATATTGTTGAGGATTTCGGGGTTCGCCGTTACATTGCCTACTGATTGTAATATTATTTGTTCGACGGTTGTCTGGAACATATTGTTTATCTGTTGACGGCGACGCGCGAGTAATACCATTGCGTTTTCCACATAAATCATATAAAAAAAAAAATGCGAACGTATTCCGACGTAGACGATCGTAACTCGCAAATACCCCGATTTAGTGTATGCCTACGTACCTATACGTAAACCGTTTTTCTCTCTGTCTCTCTTACGTTTCTCTTCGAATCATTTTATTCTTTTACCGAGAACCGAGAATTTTATAATTTCATACACCGGAACGGTTTACGTAAATGGTATGGGGGAAAAAAAAATATACATTTATATAGGTACGTTTTGACTTGTATCGATACTGTCAAAGGGATTGTCATAATTATTTATACCTACATATAATATGTATTTATCCACTACGGTCGTACGATTGCAATGCGACCGTTCGTTACATATTGAACGTGTTGTGATGTTTTCTAGATTTTTTAAAACGTTATTAAGAAGAAGAAAAAAAAAAACGAATACGGCGAACCGGAGAAGAAATATATTATTATTATTGTGTTCCGACGCCCTCCGTCGAGTCGGGGGAAAAAAACGATACAGACGCGATCGAAATAAGTATTACGACGAGTATTATCTTCGGCCGTAACGAAGAACGGCTTTTCAGGCATTTTTTTTTTTTATAATTGCGTTTCGTGTAATTTGTTGCTTTTTATTTTTCGGCCTGAACGGCAAACGCGCGTGTACATTCTAGCAATCTAATAAATGTTATACTGAATTCACGTTGAAACGTTTAGCAATAATGTCGTTTAGAAATGTTCAAAATTGTATTTCCTCGTATTGAAAACTGTGCTTATAACATCGCTGCGACGAGAACATATTTTCCGGTAGAGACCCGGTAGATTTTGTGACGTAGACTTGAATGTTTGCCGTACGAAAATGTTTACAATAAACCGAAATCGGGAAGCAACTCTTAAACGATTTTAAGCGGAGTAATATTTTCTCCTAGTGCCCAAGAAGTCGAAGGAAATCAAACCGAGGACGTATCGTCATTTGCTGTTAGAAGTTTTCAAAAAAAAAAAATTGTCAGCAATCGAGATAATTTTTCAAAAAAAAATATTACAAATCGGAAAATCTGCGCGATACGCGTTAAAAGAATAGAAACATTTTGCTCGACGAAAATGTATTGAGAATATATCAGACAATTGTTCATGCACGGGCGCGGAAGTTCTGTATCTTTATTTTCAACGACCGAATAAGTCACGCGGCCGTCATCTTAGCGACGGATGATTTTTCGCTATACCGTCCAGAATGTGAAAATCTAAAATTCGAATTGTTCTTTTTGTACTATTGCGTACCGTTTGTGGTTTGTCAGACTTTTTGTACGTTTTATCGGCATTGTATTTTTTTTTTTTTTTTCAACTGAGCGATAATTTTGTAAACAGCGACAACGATAAACCGTTCGTCCTTCCGGACAAATTCAAAACGGGATTGCGGGGGTGTTTTCGATCCGCGTAACGCGGCGTATACCCGTCGATTCGTTTACGACTGTACCCACTCGCGTACGTCGCGCGTGTCCGCAAGGGATGTTGTCGCGTTTAAAAACGTGACGTCTAAAACGTTGGCCGCGGAGAAAAATAACGTGTTTTTTCCGTTGGCTTTTTATCGCGCGCGGCACGCAAACACGCCGAACCGACGCGCAATCGATGATCCGATAATCCGAACGCGGCGAGACGTGGCGAAATACCACGCGAATTGCCGGGCCGCGTTCGGGCCGCGCTAAACGTCTCGGAAATACCGTAACGCCGGGACCGTCGGCACGGCTTACCGGCTTACGCTCGCCGCGCGGGTTTCCCCGGTGATAACGCCGGCGGTCGACGACGACAACGGTAGCCGATTTACACGGTATGCCGCCGCGTCGGGTCGACCGCGCGCCGCGGCCGTCAACGGAATCTCCCCGGCGAGCCGCAGCCGCGGCCAATTAAAATCGGGCGTTTTTTTTATTTTTCATTTCAAACGCACGCGCGTGTATTTATACGCACACGCGTGATCCGGACCGCGCGGGCCCCGTCGAAAAAACCGCACCGGGACCCGCCCGAAATTCCCGTCGCCCCCGTCGAAAAAACCGCGCCGCGACGCGTATTAAAACGGCGCCACCGAGTACGCGCGCCGGCCCCGGAGCGCATCCTGTTCCCCTCCGCGCGCGCCCGCGTTATTATTGTCGCGACTCCGGCGCGCGGTAAATCGGCCGCGTCGCCTTTCCCGCGGAGCCGTTTGTCGCGCGGGACACCGCGACCGGCGCTCGGACGGACCGTTTCCGACCGTTACGGCTCGCCGCCGGTCTCCTTTTGATCCCGCGCCGACGCCGCCGCCGCCGCCAGAGTCGTTCGGCGCCGGGCGCCTAGTCTCCCAGCCGCCGTCCGTCCGCCCGCGCGACGACGACGACGACGACGACAACAACAACGACAACAACAACAACAACAATTATAATAACAAGAATAATATTTATACGGGTGTGTAATCGCGTAACGGCCGCAACGCGCAAATAGCAACGCGCGCAAGCCACGTTGTCGACTCGTCGCGTCCGGACGGTACGACAGTATTATTCACTGTCGTCACTATCGGATATTGGCGGCGGGCGCCGGCGTTGAATAATTTTACATCGGCGTAATATCGGCGGGGGGGAGGAGCGCCGAGCCGTGGCCCCGCGGAAATTTCAAGAAAGTCCAAATATCGTTTCCGTATGGATTGTGAACGGCGTTGCGACGGTCCCGAATTATTTTTTATCGATTTTAAAAACCTACAAAACCGCTTACCAGACGCGTTACCCACGTTGCGATGAACGTTATCTCAAGCGACGCTTTAAATATATTTTTCTGCGTGACGACGTTTATACATTTTGATCAGCACCCCTCCCATATCCCCCCCCCTCGAAATACAATTCTGGATAATACGCGCCGGGGTATATTGAGGACATTTGAGTACAGGATATCGGTTAGGATATTTTTTTTTTTTCAAAACGCATATTGGACCCGATTCGTTTTCGAAACGATTATTGTTATAATTTTTTTTTTTTTTAAAACATATTTCACGTGTTCAAATAAACGTCTAATTTCGACAATAATATTACAATAGGAAAACCGTTTCAAACTTCAAATGTTAAATGTTACCTGTTGTCCAAACGGATCGATTGCGAGCGCATTCGTGGCCGCGGTGTTCTACTGACACGAACAATATTGGTAAATATCGAACATCGGATTTCAATATGACGGTTCATCCCGATATCCGGCTCGCAGTTTTCGATATCGAATATCGGTTCGGTCAATGGTTATAGATTATACGTATCGGTAGCAAATATTCGGATGTCGGATATCGGAAAAAAAACTAAAAAGTCGTATCGGCTCGTCCGGTTAATTATTGTGATAACGAATTTCCGGGATAAAAATCCACCGTGCACTATCGAACTTTCACATTACTGTTGTAAAAATGCATTACCGTTTATTATTGAAAATCTTTAAAAGACCTATAGAAATATTATGATTTTTTCCATTATTATTGTTACGAAATTTAACATGAGAGTATTTTTCTAAGTGGATTAAAGCAATACAATTTTGGTTGAATTTCAATAAAAATTCCATCGTGTTTTTGCGAGAGGAAAGTATTTTTTTTTTTTAGCTTTGTACACCCCTACAGACCATTCAAATGAAGATTAGGACATGAAATGTACCAAGGATCGACTTTCAACTCCCTCGACCGTTTTCATGCTCAAATTTTACGGTTCTTGAGGGAAAAACCGGGTTTCAAATACTTCTATAGATGTAGAAACGTAACGTAATTCCGGCGGCCGTATTGCATTGAACCGATTGTACAACAAAAGTGAACATTCCGACGGCGGTTGGCTGGAGGAAAATTCGACTCGAGCGACTGGCCACATTTGCTCACGGATGCGCGTGTATTTTCGGGAGTCTTGTATAGTGATTTCCCATTGCAGTCGATCAATTTTCATTTGATGCATACCGCTCGGTCCGGGAAAACGTCGACCGCGAGTGCGCAACGAGCGATACGCACGTATATGTATGTCTGCGTGCACACGTCGGCACGTTGGAATTCCACCGTACCGTTACTATTGTTGCACCCTGTATGTTGTGATATTATCGTGACGTTCGTATACTCACGATCGTCGCCCCGGCCGGCCGTGACTGTGACGTGCGCGGTTTCACGCGCCCGACCTCCGGGAGAAGTTGACAAGTTCGTCGGATGTTTATCGCACGCTGGCCGCCGTCCGTAACGGAGCGCGGCTGCCAGAGACTTAGCGAAGTATAAAAAAAAAAGAAAAGTAAAATAATAAAAAATGGATACGACGCGACGCTGTTGCCGTCGTTTCGTACGACGGGGTCCGGGGCCCGGGACTCCCGTGGTCCGTGAATAATCGTCTTGACGACCGAAAGCCCAGCGGGCGGGCCCCGACAATCGTACAATAATATAATAATGATAATCGATCGACCTTGTCAGACGATTATTATTACATTTTTTTTTTTCTGTTCTACCCGTAAGTACGGTATATTATTATCGTTATTATAGGCGCGCGCCAGACCGTGTTTGTTTTTCGAATCGACGAGAGATCTTTTTCACGGATCCCCGCGCACTAAATTCATCATGTAATATATTGTGCGGAGAAGTTGTACGGCGCGCTGGATATCACGACGATTTAGTACAAATACACTCAATGCAACTATGTGTCGTCACCATTTTGTTCTCGATGGACTTTACGACGGTTTTCTGCCAATACGACATCACGCCGTCTGTGCCCGTCTTGGACCACTAACAAGTCTTCCACTCCCGGACACCTTAGTTCTTCTTTTCACTTTTGCTTGCGACCTACCGTCACGGTTTTCCCTCGCGAAAAACGATTCTGCGTGAAGCCAATTCGGAACTGGTTCAATAAATTATACAAGTAGGTTTTCTTTGCGTGTGAAATGCGTTTTGTGGGACGTTCGGCCGTACTATTGACCACTAAGAAAACTACGACAATCGTTTGAATATTGCTGTACATTTTCAGTACAGCAAAACAATTATGGTTGATTATTGTACAGTGTACACCGTAACAGTGAACTGTTAATTATTACACAGTATCGTGAGTTTAACGATAATTTCATTAATTCCAACGGTTGTATTCTTAACAAATTAGACAATGGAAAAATTCCTTTGGTGATATTACTAAACTTGCACTATTCGTTTTAGTTTCAAACAAGGCACGGAAAATAGTGCGCGAGATTTGTACAAGTAGCGAGAAGAAATATGTTGACAATTACAAGGGGAAAGGACGTTGATATATACGGAGGGTGACAAATAATGTATTATGTCCGAGTGTCGAAAAACAGAAAACGACACGTGCTATATTATCATTTTGTATATTTTAAGACTTCAAGGCTGGGTGTCAGGCTTCGTTCGCCGGGTAAAACGATTCAAATAATTTTCGAACTGCGGAAACGCGTCGTTGAAAATTAAATGTGTGCAATTCAACAGCGTCTGTATAATATGCACTGCATAAATTATACACGCGCCCAGGTACAATAGACAAGCTGCGGTATTACACGGGGGCAGGTACGTTAACCGGCCGACGGTTAGCGAGACGACGACAGTCGAGTGTAGAAAAAAAAAAAAAATCAATATAGGTATAAACGCGTGTATATTTATGATATACAGAAAAATATACTCTACTCGACGCGCGCGCGATAATCAATACGGCACTGTTATATATTTTTATATTTTTTTTTTAATATTTCCGAACGATCCGAGAACAATTATTCCGGCCGCGTATCAACGATAATTACGATGTATAGGTATAATAACGTTGTTAATACGGAACGTGACGACGATATTGTTATTATTATTATTATTATTGTTATTATCGTGACACCGCCGTCGTACCAATTAAAAAAAAAAAAAAACGAATAACAATAATAATGATAATAGTAAAAATAAAAAACACGATGGGTACGATATATTCGCGCGCGATAACGCCGCGCAGTAATCACAACTCATGTGTCGTACACAATAATTCGTAATGCGTCGCTCGTCGTGTCGGTGTGCGCACAACAGTTGTACGGCGGAAAACGATACGATTTTAATTGACGGGAGAATTCAAGAACGTCAACGTATGAGGAGCAGGAGGTATCGCGGCGGGAGACGTGCGCGCGGAATGCGAGAGAGAGAGAGAGAGATCGGGGAAGGGAGGGGGGGGGGAGAGAGAAAAAACGACGAGGGCGGAAAACGCAGAAAAAAACTACGACCGCGGTACAAACGCTCGCGCGTAATATTAATCCCGTCGTGTACCGTGTGTATACGCGACCCACACGCGTACCCATCGCGCGCGATAATATTGTCGTCTGGCCACGAGGACTTGGGCGGTGCGTTTTTTGATTCCCTAACGATTCCTTAACGATAGCGTTGACGGTTGTCGAGTGATTTTACACCGCGAACGGTTGGGGGGGAGGGAGGGGGAGGAGGGGGTACGGGCGCGGCGATTTCGGCCGAAATTCCCGGTTCACAACAATCGTCGTCTTCACGTCCGATAATCCACGCCGATATCGAAACCGACCGCGCGGAGTCGTTTCCGCTGAACGGACATCCACAGCGCCGCGCGCATACGTAACGTTCTCCGGTTTGAAACAAAAAAAAAAATTAAATCCACGCGAAATTATAATTTTAAACGTGAATTTCTCGTCTCGGACCGCGGGGTACGATCGGCGTGCGCGTCTTCCGCTCGGCGCGATGTTCGAAAACCGCGTCGGCTGCGCGCGCGCGGGGGGGGGGAGGGAAGGAACGTCGTTATTGCCGTTGTTCTGTTCGGCTTGTTTCGCGAAAATTCTCGTTTCGGGCGCAGTCCGCGCACATTAACGCGCGGTGTGCGTACGCCCTAACGCCCGCGTTGTCGGCGAGAAGCGGCGGGACGGGGCGTTGATGGTTTTTTTTTTTTTTATTTTTCTCGTCGGGTTTCAGAAACCCGGTCAGCGCGCGCCTAGGTAAAAACACAACCGAAAACGATTGCGTACCGAGCCCGCGGTGTAACGCGCGCGCCCGATAAAACGTACGCGCGAAACCGTAACGCGGCGACGGCCGACCGACAACAACGCGATGATATTATTATGTCGGACGGGTGTCTCCGCCGTTACCGAAAACCGCAGTACGCGCGAACATTGTGCCGACGCCGCCGCCGCCGCCGCCGGTAACTCGAACCCGCCGTTTCGGACTCGGTTTCCGGGAACGGGCGCCGTCGCGCCGACGCGCGCCATTTCGAGCGTCCGGGGCGATCCGGTCCGTCGAAACGGATCAACCGGCGCGCCGGACTCGCAACGGCGTCCGACCGCGACGGCGCGGACGGCGAACACCGCGAACAAATGCCGGCTGCCGGCGGGAACACGCCGATCGGACGCGGCGTTTTACGAATTTACATATTTTTCGATAGGTCAATTTCGACGGCGGCTTCGGTTCGCTAGTTCGGGCGCGATGATGATGATAATCAAAACATTTAAACGTGTTCTCGTCGCGGCGTATCGAGTTTCGATTTGATATTATTTTATTATTTTTTTTTTTTTACGACTATTCGCGCCGTCCGGACGGCCCGAATAGTCGTAAAAAAATTATTATCGCGCATTATCGTCGCCATTATCACAATAATATCGCTCACGCAGCCGCCGGTACGAATCGATCGACGACCGAATATCGAATCGAACCTGCTGTTGTGTGTGCCGCAGTAATGATAGACGTGAAAAAAAAAAAAAGAAAAAAGTGTCGATATTGAGGACGGGCGCGGTCGGTACTTTTTCGGTTTTTCTCGATTATTATGAAAACTACTTTAGGTATTAAAACGGCTTTCATCAGCGGCTACATGTTAAAAGGAACAAAATATAGGAACGACGATAATTTTTACAAGAGACATTTTGGTGGTGATAGTTTGAAATCATTTGCACTGCGAGTTCTCGTCAAATTCGTAATACGTGTTACACAATACCTAATATTGTGAGATATTTTTATCTCATTCGTGACATAATAATATAGTCAGGTAATATATCGTTTTTATTCGGCCACCCAGAACGGCAGCGATATACGTTTTATAAAAACTCGAACCACATAATATTATAATATATTGTTTATTGTATTTTTATATTATAAAATTTTATTATATGCGAGTATAATAAGCATAAACTTAAAAGAGAAAAAAAGAACAATAGACTGCCGCGGACCACTGCAAGGTCAAATTATTTTTTTTTATAATTCGAATGAAATATTTACCCTTGTGAAATAGATGATTCAACGTGTGTACAGAATTTTGTTTGCCTACTGCAGAAGTATATAAAAAAAAAAAATTTAGGACGGTAGGATACAATATTATAATAATATACATCCTATCTTCCTAAACTGTTATACACATGTTATTTATGATTGTTTATGTTTTAGGCAAATTTTAAAACAAATTTAAATTTAAAACGCTGATAAAAATAAATAACTACATTTGTATTAAATTTTGTCCTCATATACAGCCAATAAATCGAAAATGTCATATAGTTATTTATAACTCAAAAATAGAACATGTAAAAATTGTACGAGGTCTAGAAAGTGCTACGCAATAAAAATATTTAGTGACATTTTCAGGTCTCCCTTAGATTATAATAATATGTTCAATTGAATTACAGAAAAAATGCATTAGCTAGACATCATTTTCATTCATTAACCAGCCCTGGTGTTGATGTTTGGACGGGAAAACAAAATTAACTTCATAGTTATACCAATACATTCCTCACTTCGCTCAAAATCTAATGTAAAAAGGCATTATGAATTGATATTCTTTGCGACCGAATTTTAAATTATAAAATATCCCCGTTTAACTCGTGTCACGGCTAAGATTAAAAATAAATTTCGAAATTCAGTAGCCAAGTTTCTATACCATTGATATTTGCGTACATTAATAGAATAAGACACGCCGTAGTGACGGTTTGTGTGCGAAAATCAACGTACCGACCTCCCAGTTTTCCCGGAATAAATAATACCCGTGAGTAGCAGAACTTCGCAATTAGAGTCGAATTGTATATTTTGCATATTCTGTACTATAGCAACATTGTTTGTGAGACAATAAATAACCGAATTCTATAATAATATTCGCACAATAATACACTAAAATTATACTATTTCAAAAAGTTTGAGTAAAATTTGAGCATAAAATGGTAAGAGCGGGGGTCGAAAGTTGTCACTCCAAAAAGACGCATACTGCAGAAACTAACACCGTGCATATATAAATGTCATCTCTCTGGCTTTGAGACGGTTTGTAGGAGTGTTCAAAGCTATAAAACCCCAAAATCCCACAACAATTTGGGGAAGTCCATATTGAAATTCAACCAAAATATTATCACTCCATCCGCCTATAAAAAAAACCTGTAATTTCAGAGTTTAACCTCGTTCGGTCTGGGGACCAAAAGTAACGCGGAAAGACATAACAGACACAAACACAATATAATTATATAGCGCAAAATGCCTAGTCTCTATTTTCGGTAAATTTAATGTCGATTTTATATCGCGAGTTAATGTGGAAATATAATATTTTTAAGCACCTAAATACGAATTCGTATTTGGCGCCGCCGCCGAGCAGTAAATGTCCAGTCCACGTTTTGCCGAACGTACAAACTACACATTCGCGATGCGGTAATAAAATTCATTTTTTTTTTATGATTGTGCAGAACGAACGGAATCCACGACGACGAGATAATAAAGGTCCTCGGATAACGACCGATTTATTATTATAATGCGTTCCGTATCTATATAGTCCCGAAACATTGTCACCATTTTAAACTGTCGTAGTTATTTATAGATTTTTGTTATCTTCAATTTCGATTAATGCCCGAAATCCCAACCCCACGCACGTGTGCAACTCGATGTTATTGGCAGCGCCGGCACCAGGTGTTGCGAGGTCCTGGACTGTTGCGTACTGTTGCGAGAGCTAAATGCATAAACGCCCGGTAGAGGTCCACTCAAACATAAATACATTAAAATTTGAAAATTATCGTAAGAATAGACGACGTCCATTATCAAATTTAATTTCTGCTGGTACTTATCCATAATGGTTTTTACATTTTAAAGTTTTGATTCTATACTTTTGAATCTTATTTAATTGGTGAAATAATCAAGTACCTACAAAGAACATAGTCTATAATTTATTACGTTACTTAACAGCCTAGAATTTAAAAGGTTTCCATCACAGTGCTTGAATGTTTTTATGTGCCTGCCTCTTCCGTGTATTATAATAATTATTATAATTATTGTTCAGGTTTCTTTTACAGGGAAAAAAGGTATTTGTGTCTTATTACGCTGTTTTACTCGCTGCTATGCCGAAAGGATTGCCTATACGTGCTCTCCGGCGAATAAAGTCGACTACTGCTCACTGGTCGTTGTCCTAGTAAAATCGCTTTTTGTATTTGATTTTACAATTATAGGATTTATTAAAATAATCATTAAAAAAACGATACAATAGTAATGGAATAGATATTGCAGCTATAGAACCTATTTATTTATGGAGAGTGCGATTGATGTGGTATTTTGAATTATTTAGGTCTCCTTGCCTAGAAACTGTTATTAAATTTGAATGTTAATTTGATATACATACATTGATGAAAATCACAAAATATCTACATTTTTTGGTACTAGAATGTTTACTTTTCATGTTAAGCAATTAATAATAATTGAAATTTAGCACTAGTACAAAATTAATTTAACAGTTATTGCATTCATTAGTACCTACGCTCAAAGGTATATAATTACAGAAACTCTACAAATTAATAATTACTATGAATAATAAATTATAATTATACGATACTTATAAATTAATAATATTTCAAAATGTTTCAAATGAACTTCATCATTTACTCGTAATGAATTAATGTTACAAGTTTTCTTCGAAACTATATTATAATATAATATTAATAATATGATCAATGTTCACTATAATAAGATTGAAAATTAAAAAAAGTGTCTTGTAATTTTTCGATTAAATCATTTTTTCTAGTAGGAAACGTCGTTAGTGTTTTTATAAAATAATGAAATCGTGAAACTTTATGTTTTTCTACGTTTTTTTCCACTTGAGTGCTTTTATTTAAAAAATGGCGTCGAAAATCAAAAAATGACCTCTTTAAAGTACCATCCAGGCGATTTGGTCTTTCGGAAAAATTGCTACACGTAAATATCGAAGCGAGTTTACTGTGAGAAAACGTGTCCAAAGACTAGAACAAAGAAAAAATAAACAGCGTTTTAAAACTGATTTGATATAGGTGCTGGTGCAGGTACTGGTGGAGGTGCTAATGTAGGTGTTGGTGGAAGTGTCGGTGTAACTGTTGGATCGTCAGAATGTGAATTACGCAGTTGAACAGACGGTCCATCGGGTAGTGTAGGTAGCGCAAGTGACGCAGGTGGTGCAGGTGGATTAATTGGTACAGGTATCGAACCATCGCGAGCCCGCCTGTACGGTGTGTGTCAAACATTGCGCGGATCACCCGATATCGCTTTACAACAATGACAACTAATAAGATTATGTCGAACAAAATACGTATTATTTTCTCTCCCGCAACGACGTATCGTTTTTAATGTTCTCTGATAGCAACGACGGCATTTAAAGCAAAGCGTTATCGATTTTATTAAAATAAAAATAACTATAAAAAATATGATGCATTTTGGTATGTTATGGGTCATGTCAATAAACCCGCTATTTACACATGTACATGCATATATTATGTTTTTAGTACAGATTATAACTAATAGAACTGGCAACATTACGCATTAACGAATACTTTAATAATTATTGTCACTGATGAATATGATCTATATCGTGATACTGATAATATCACACGCGTGGCAGTACGGCATGCGTTGTTTTAAAATTATACCACTACTCTCCCCCGATTCAAACTTAAAAGTAATATATCTCATCACCGGATTGATGGAAACCAAAATAGACGAGTGCCGAGGATTATACTTGTCGGTATGATTTTACAACAATTGGTCACATATCACAAAAATGAAAAAGAAAAGAATATGTTGTCGAATTAGTTGCCTGCTCAGTGCTCTTAATTTTCCAAGTCCCAAGTAAAAACCCGACGGATAGAAATACCATAAAAAAAAGATACGGACATACTTCACACGATGGGTGGGCCACTGTTGTTGGTGAGAAGTTGGGAAGGTAGGATATAGAGAGGAATTTAATGTGTATCTGTAGGCAATGATTAATCTTTGCTAACGAAAACCGATTCTGAGCGGAGTTCGGTTATACATGTTTTGAAAAGCCGTAATATTTACAATTTGATTATAATAAATTTTGTAAATTTTTCGGTTTTCTTACGTTTTTTCTTGGTTTTATCTATTTATTATGAAACCCCTGGAGAAACTAAAAAATGACCTCCCTAAAGTACTACTATCAAATTTCCTTTCAGAACAAGTGGTACAATTGAAAATCGGAGCGAAATTTTCGGTAGAATAGTTGTTCGTGGAAAAAATATTCAAATAACCATCATTGTAATACCAATACATTCATCGCTCCGCTCAGAATCTTGGACATTTGTCTAGAGCCTCGCACTAGAAGACTTCCAAGTAGAATATTACGTTTTAATAATAATCGGATTTTGAATTAATCAAGAATACATCAGCTGAAATTTTGTATATCATTGTTTATCACCAAATATTATTTTAGCACATGCAAATGAATATTATAATGCAAACACAATATTATATCTGAAGAAATTATGCGCCCGAATTACGGATAATACTAACCGTTAATAGCAACAGCCAATTATTTAAGTATTCAGTATTTACACACTAACATCACAAAAACATTATTGCGTACTGTTAGACGAAAGAACTACATGTTTCGAGGTACTGCGTGAAAATATCTGATCGTTTTTACTAACAACCGTAAAAGTGTTTTACAAGAAAAAAAAAATCGTTCTCGTTAAACTATAATAACTCTTCTCGGTTATACCATCAGAATCTAATAATTAATATTAACGATAATCCTACGCGTGCCATCACGATGGCGCCCCGTATTATAATATTATATTTATAACGGAAAAAAAAAAAAAAACAATCATTTTTATTGTTATTAGTTATTACAGATTATACCGGTTCGTGGCCGGACGTTCGTCTGGACTAAAATGGTATTTGAAAAAAAAAATAAAAAAATTATTAACATACACGTATACATGTACGCCCGCAGCACGACGTCATTCTCGGCGGCCCTATAAATTAATAATAATTTTCGTAAGACCGGGTCCGCTCTATACACGGACGAGGAACGGCGCACGTGGCGCTCGTAAGTCCGGGATTACGTCGAGATAACGATAACGACTAATAATAATAATCCGATCGCGACGGAGAAATATCAATATTTTTTTATTTTTTTTTTTTATTTTATTTTACGTACATTGGCGTCCGACGGACTACCGCTGATGGGCGGCACGCCAGTACTCAATAAATAATATTACAGTACAATTTTATTGCGTTCCTTACTTTCGTATACGTATATTGACGTAGTGTAACAATATTTATTATGGTTATTCTGAATTCGAATACAGGGCAGGTAACCGAAAAAAAAAAACATAAATCTTTCGATTTCAAACGCATTGCATTTATCGCTGTTCGCCGAGGAATTTCAAAATTACGTGAAAATAAAAATAAAAACGCGATTGTTATACTATTATAACTATTGTACTGTTGTAATAATAGTTGACAAGTTGATAGTCGAGAGTCAATAATTGTTAATGTACTATTGTATTTTAAGGTATTTCGTCCGACACCGATTTACCAATAGCACGCCCAGACAAACGATATTTGTGATAATCAGGACTCGGATTTTATAAGCACTGAAAATAACTGAAATATACGCGATAATTATGTGTCATAGAAACATAAAAATATAACAAAAAAGCAAAATCGTTTTTTCAAATACGTAAATGTAACCGATAAGAAATTATAAATATATACTGTACGCGATGTGTCACGCGGGGCTACTTAAAAACATATTATAACATGAAAAGAAAATGTAGGTATTTTTCTAATGGATTCCTCATAAATGACATGGTTTGTCTATTATTTATGAAAAATATGAAATAAATCGTTATATAACGATATACCATCCAAATTATCAAAAATTAGCATGGTTAATCTGAAATACTTCAAATATGCAAAAATTAGCAATATATAATTTAATTTAAGCATAAACCATAATGTAAAATGTATGTAATTAATAGCCTAGTTAGTAGCCGATGCATCTATGATCAATAAAAAAAAGAAAAATAATAATAATTATATTTGGAGTCCCTGCATAAAACAAATTTAAAGTTCACTTTGCTTATTAATCTATATCTTAAAACCATTTCGACTCAAAAAAATACATCCCGGTGTGGCATATAATGTAATCATTATTGCCTATAGTGTCAACAAAGATGTGCCTTTGGTGATTTTAACTTTCACCACTTTTTTACCGTCTTATTGTTAACATTTCACCATTCGTTTGGAATAATATAACATTTATTGTGGAACAGCATTATCGTGTGTCGTAAATTATAACAGCAGGCTATTTATTGTTTCACAAAGAACATTTCTTTAATGTATATAAAAAAAAAAAAAAAAGTCCCGGGAAAATTCAATTATATTAACCGGAGATCTACTGCACGCGAGTGGTTTGTTTTACAAGTTGCAATTGCTTTCCGGGTACGTAATTTAAATGCGTGTTTTCAAAGGTTTTCCGGCGTATTAAATTCACACCTTCAATATTATTTTTGTATCAAAAAAAAGTTATACTCCGACAATACCCTCGGGAATCCGTTGATAAAAATACAGACGGACGCATTGCGTGGTGGTACCTGGCGTACGCGGCGGCGGCGAAAATATATGTACGGGCACGTATAGACCGAACGAGAACGAGTTATGAAAAATGAAAAGGAAAAAAAACCAGTTTTTTTTTTTTTTTCGGCGTTAATTAATAATCGTTTTAATCGTCGACCGGATGAAAAACGATCCGGTTGTCGAGGCCGCCGCCGCCGCCGCCGCGCCTCGTTCATTCATAACAGTAATAATAATTTATTACGGTCGTTTTTCACGCGGGAAAGTGGTTTTTTTTCGCTCTTCCAGTGAATGTTAATGCATAGCTTTTCGGCGAGCGCTCGCATATTCATATGAATTTAGGTATATTTTTTGTCGTCGATAAACGTGTGTCGGTTCGCGGCCTAGTCTATACGAGCCGTTGACGTCACATCACGAACGTCGCGATTTTAGACCACTGGATACCCGCGATTTCCCGTGACAAAAACCGCGCGAATTTAAAATTGTATTTTAAATTCCGAGCAAGGGGATTATTAGTTTTACTGAAACGTGCGTTTGTCTTTTTGGAAAACGCCTTATCGATTAGTAAAAATCCTCCAAATAATTGGCGTAGTTGTTCATTAAAAGATGCGGATTTGTCATTAGGCGATTAGAAAGATTCTTCTAGATTCTCGACAAATTTTTTTTAAAAATATAAAAACCCGACCGGCGAATGGCGAAACGTCGGATTTATTCTTGACCACTACCTTGTTAATCGTTGCTTATTGATAGAAATTAATTTCCCCACTATATCCGAATATTGGCTGCACGCTTCCCCATTATCCTAGGACAGTTTTTTTTTTTTTTAGATTCTGAGTTGAACGAGGTATGTTTTGGTTTTATAATGATGGTAATTTTTTTTTATGTGAACATTTTTTCTACCAGAAAGTATATTGCGTTTATCGTGTACCGCACCTTTTCTGAAAAGAAATGTTCTCTGGGTGTTACTTTAAAGAAGTTATTTGTTGAAATTTTTTATTAATATTTGAGATGACGAGGAAAACCTCGGTTTTTAGGTTAACAAAGGATTAAAAGGTTAAATTTAAGGTTGTCATTGGCGACTGTTTTTATTTATTTTTTGTTGTTATTAAGTTTTTATTGTTTTAATCTTTTTCAAACGATGTTTGTTGTCACGGAAACGCACGTTTTTGAAAAAGCAATACTGTAGACCGAGCTATATTCAAACATATTAAGCTACTATATTGAACTTTGCTCATAATCGCTTTTTCGTTTGTAATGGTTTATCGTTCATGCTTACTGATCTACATTAAATTCCTTTCTGTATCTTACGTTCCCAACTTCTCACCTACAACAGTGGCTGCACCCGCGTGCGAAGTATCTATGTTGGTTTTTTTATTTTTTTGTTTTGCTTTCCACCGACAGTTTTACTAATTTTCTAAAAAAATATATTTTCAGCTCCCAACGGGCCATTTAAGGCTTTATTATTATTATTTTTTTTTTTGACGGGGCATTTACAGCGGAGTTTTTCTAAGAGCGTTCTGTTGGTTGTTTGTCGATCGCCCGATGTGTATTGCCGGACGTCTCGCAGTCTATAACGTGCACACGCGTACGCACGTGTAAAGCTCGGGCCCTGATACAGTACACGGGTAACGGCGGCGCGCGCGGAATGCGAGCCGCGGACGGACGGACACGACCGCCGCGGCAACGTACCTTTCGCGCGCGCGCGTGTGTGTGTGTGTGTGTGTGTGTGCGCGCGCGCGCGTACGTGCGGCCGGTATCGGGTACGTTACCGAACATATTAAACGCGCGCACACGCACGCACACACACACGCGCATACCAGGTATTATGAACGCGTACGGCCGGTCTATCGTCTGCATGGGCGCGGGCGCGCGCGTACGAAAAAACGCCGCCGGCAACGGGCATAGGTGTGCGGCGGCGGTCGTGCCCCGCGCTCCGGGCCACGGCACGGTGCGCGCACGCATACGCACGGCGGTATTATGCGTGTAGGCACAGGAATCCGGCGGCGGCGGCGGCGGCGGCGGCGTCGTCGACGTCGGAGAACGGGCCGGCGGAAGACGGCGACGACGGCGCGACGAGACGGATTCTTCGCCCGCGCACTGGCGCCGAACGATTTTTATACCTACCGGCGCGCCGCCGCCGCCGCCGCCGCCGACGCGGTAGAGGTGTCGGACGCGCGGGCCGGGCCGGCCCGCGGCGGGCGGGCGACGGTGGTAGGGACGGATATCTTCGGACGGAGTATCATTATCATTATCATCATTACGTATTATCATTATTATTATTATTATTATTGTTATTATTGTTATTATTATTATTATTGTTATTATCGTCGCGCGGGCGCGCGGACGGAAAGAACACGACGGGTTTGACATTGTACACGCGTGTTTACGCGCGCATACCATACGCCCGTACGGTACCAATAAAACGTACTGTTACCGTACACGGTGCGCGGTTAAACGACGGCCGGGGCTTCCGACACTCGTTAACCACGCGTATATTACACGCCGGCCGTATCGTATTCGACGGTGTCGCGGTAGCCTGGACGAGAGAAAAAAAAAACAAAACAAAAAACGCACCGGGTATGTTATGTCGGCGCGACGTGACCGGATTCCGGACGGCGCGGGATTATACGGATTTCGGGTTTTTTCGAAATCCCGCAGTAATCCGATATCGCGTTATATTTTCGTAATTTTCTATGGTCAGAAAAAAAAAAAAAATCGCGTGATAAATGATTTTTAAACACACTATCGAATTTTGGCGCATCTGGATTTTTCCCAGTGTCCCCTAGTATACATACTGCATTATTATTGTTATTAGTGGTGTGACATGAATCCGAAAATCCGAAAAATCCCGATTTCGGTTTATGAATTCGAATTTTAGATTTACGGATTTTTAAAAATACGAATTCTCCGTTTAACATTGTAGATTTGTGTATCAAAATTAAAAAAATTATTGTTATTTTTTTTTTTTTTTTTATAAAATCTAAGTGCAGTTATCAAAACTTTATTATAAGTAATATCTAAAATAATACTAATTAAATGTTTCAAAATCCAAAATCCGGATTTTGGATTCAGAATTACATGATTCCGGATTTTTAAACTTCGACGTAACCGGATTTTTCCCTTCCATACTGCATATACGTCCGTTCCGTATAATATATGTTTTCGGACAAAAGACAAATTTTCTTCAATGCAAATCATATATACTTAAAATGTATGCACTTTTCAAACCATTCGTTATACCTCGCTCGATATTTAATATTGATAAATCGGTAAATTTTTGTTGTAGTATATTTGTACGTATAGTCGATTTTTAATTCGTCAAACACTGCAGGAGAAACTGCTCCGGACAGTAGCCGAACTTACTGGTATGGTGGTACCTACAAGGCTACAACCAATCAGAATTACTGTGTTACTTTTTTAATGTTTTTTTTTTTTTTTAATATCATCAAAACTGAAATTTCTACGCAAACAATTTTTGAAAATCATCATTTCATCATTATTGTAACTTTAAATTAAGCCTGACATAATGGCTACTACATGTTGCAGATAGCGTGTATGTATTATCTTGAAATCGATGTGATTCATATTCTATATAGTTATTAGGTATCTGTTTATTATCTTTTCGTTTGGAAGAATAAATAAAAAAAAACGAACATACCCTGTACGTGGGTGCAGCCACTGTGGTAGCTGGGAAGTTGAGAAGGCATGATACAGACGGGAATTTAATGCATATCTGTAGACTGTAAGCAATGATAAACCATTGATGGCGGAAAAACGATTCTGAGCAGAGTTCAGTTGATAAAAACGTTTGAAAAAAAACAAATAATGAACATCGCAGAAAAACCAATACATTCCTCGCTTCACACAGAATCTAAAATAAATACAAATCTCAGCAGTGAGCATATCAGTATCGTATATACAGTGTGGTACAATATTTTGTGAAATTATTGATAGTATACACTCCGAAATCGAAACGATTAAAGTGCAGTAGAAAAACGTTCTTTGGGGGTATCGCAAATCCCCTATGCACGCCCACCCCTAGTTGCGCCGATACGTATAAAGGAGAGTAAAAAAAAAAAAAAAAATTAAACAAATTTCGTACGTTTTGAAATCGGCATCTCGATTTCCGGCGTGGAGGGCTAAGTTCGCGTCGCAATACAGAAAGCAATGGAACGGGTATACCTATACGTGTACAATGTGTATAATGCGTATACGCGATCGCTCCGGGCAAGGCACGATACTAAAAATATATAGGTACCCGTGCTTATCGTCTTGTTAATGGATACCACTCGGCGTGTACGACCATTGTGGTCATCATGAATGGGCTGGAAACGTTTTTTTTTTTTTAAATTATACGGTTTCGGCGGGGAAATTGAACGGATATTATTATTATACGCGGGTACTAGGTATACGCATAATATATAATGTACACGAAACAATCAATTAACGCTTGCGCTCGCGCGTTAAACGGTTTTCGTAACGTTGTTACAATGTAAATATTATATTCGAGAGATCGACAAAACGATTATTTTGCCCCGGCCGCGGAGAACGAAAAACGATGAAAAAAAAAACGAATAAGCGATGAAACTATAATAATAATATGCAAGTTTATGATTTAAGTAATAACATATTACTATATAGCTGTACCCGCACGGCCTCGCCCGTGCCAAATCAAACGCCCGAGGTCGTAACCACTTACCCCTCACCCTTTCCCCACCCCATCGACCGGGATGACACGTATCTGCTTTTTCGTTCGTGAGTTTAGCCATACATATGCATGCATACATACATACATACATACATACAATATAGTGGGTTAGGTTAAGTTACACAAAATATTTGTACTATGAAGTTAGTTTTTTTTTTTTTTCCGTGGATGCTTAAAATAATTAAATTTATTGTTAATTTTTAAAATTGAGTCGATTCCGTCGGTTTTTTTAAACCATTTATGATATTCGTTTAATGTGATAGCAGCTTTGCTATGGTGTAAACAGTGTTATCAGTTATTACGAGTAAAATTGCACTGCACACTAGTATAACAATATACAATAGTATTATCACAGATTACATAAAACCAGACGGTGTTATAAAATACAATGGTTTTATACACTTCTCGATTTACTGAAAACACTAGCCTATCTCGAAGCAGTACAGCTTCACATAGGCGAAATAAATTAACGCACAACATCTTTTACCATAATTGTTAATAATTGTTTATCACAGTTCAATGTTCAGACCGGAGAAGTAGAGAAAGGCTATGAATTGACTATCTATAACGAATAATTATTCGTCAATTTCTCATAAAGACTTATTTTCCCCGTTCGTGGTGACACTGATCTGAGATGGGTTTTATTTGTTTACTTTTTTGAGAATTACATGGGCCGAATAGGGAGTGCACCCTTTAGTGACATATAATCTGTGGTGTTATTACGTAATGGTACGTCGTCTGTCAGGTGCGCCATATTATTTCGCCGACTGATAATAACAATAGTATTTATACCTGAAATTGGCCGCTCTTGTATCATCCAAAAATCGTTTGAAAATCGTTTTTAACAGTCGATACGGTTTTGTTATATTTTAGTAGATTATGTAATTGAAAGTAGAATCTTTTTCAAAAAATTTGTTTAACCAAAAGTGGCGTATTTTACTTAATTGTGTAGAGATGGTTATGTCCGTTATATTTAATGTTTTTGTATTACGATTTACGGTAATAATCTTTTGCGAGCATATTCTCATTAAAGGAAAATCTTCGGAAATTAAAATTTTTTTTTTCAAATAATGTACAGTTAGATGCTCGAAAAAATGACAAAACGTTAACACTATTGCATACCCAAGCCTCACATATTCTACATAATTCTGATTATAGTTTACCATAAATGTATAGCATTCGTAATTCATTCGTGGCATTCTTCGCAAACAAACTAGATTTTTATAATAACCTGTAAGATCGTATTTCAATTGAAAATAACGGCGCGTGTAATTTAAACAGAATGATTATTATGTTATTACCAAAGCCCGGAATTATATTCTCTTAATATCAATTTAAAAGAAAAAAAAAAAATAATAATAATAACAAATGCTTAAAAACGTAAAACAAAGCGTTTAAAAACCACGACAGAGGGAAAGTCTCACTCTCCCGCTAACAGCTCCGACTTGTTAAACCGAATTTTCTAACGCTACAAAAATAATTAACACAAAGTATGTTATTCAAATAAAACACTCGCGTGTTAATTATATGTTTGCAGTGTAGTTTATGTAATTGGTTACAATAAGTCAAAGTTATTAAAGAGCGAGAGGCTTTATTAAACCCCTCTATCATTTTTTTTACGTTTTTAATGGTTTTTTTTTTTTTTACGTTTTAATGAGAATATATTTAAGGTGGTTGTCCGGTATCGCGGTAGCGGACAACGAATGCAAAACGTTGTGAGAACATTCTCCTCTCAAATCACCGCGCGGTAGTATCAACAACAATAATATCATTATAATTTATATGGTGCGCGGTGCACATCGGACAGGATGAAGGAAATGAAAAAAAAAAAAAAAAACGGACCGCGGACGCGCGAACCCATTATAATATTTTCGGTTGTGACGTATCGCGCGGCGTGTACGCGTTTCACGCCGTACGAAAAACCGAACGCGCGCGCCGTTGTTCGCCGCAATCGATTACGGCGCGGCGTGTATCCGTCGCGAGCGCGCGTTTAACACAATCGTATTTACAACGACGGGGAAAAAAAAAAAAACACGTAAAATATAGTAGAAAAAAAAAATATAAAATAACGATGAAAACCGCGCGGGTCCGCAATAAATCCGTCGTGAAAAACGCGCGCGCCGTCACCGCCGCGACCACCGGGCGGATAATAATAAAAATAATGCGACGACAACCGCAAAACGTACCGCCACCTCGGTATCATTACATTGTTTTTCGACCGGCGCATGCGTTTTTGTGCGCGCCGTCCGGTAATTCGCCGTGCCCGCCGTATCGTCGCGGTCGGGCGGTACGTTTTACGATGTCCGTCCAGCGGGCACGGCGCCTAACAACAACAGTTATGTTTGACGTTTTTCTGGCGGGTTTCGGGCGCAACGAGCGGACCTGCCGGTGTTACTGCGGGTCCGATGGCGTCTTTTCATTTCCCGCCTCTATTTTTCCGCCCGTCCGTACGGTTTTTCTACCGGAAATCTCGCCGCCGATCGAATAACGATACGGGAGCAAGATTTTTTTTTTTTTTTTTTTAATTTTTTAACGAATTTCGTCCGGTCGGCGCAGTGGTTCCCGGCTCAACACTTTTCATTACGGGTCACTTTCGTAAAACGTTTCGCCCGCCGCCATGACTGACCACTGTTGACCACTCTCAATTGTCTTAATTCCGCCCGCCATCCCTAACAGTTATTTCTTTATAATTTACGGATACCACAATAAAATCAGCAATACAGTCAATGTTGCGGACCAATATTCTAACTTATTCGTCGACGCCAGACTAGTTTGACGAGCAAAGATGATACAAATTCAATATCTTGGCGTTTAATCGATATGCAAATAAAATATTACGCGTTTAAATTAATTGGTACCATAAATAAATGCGAACAAACCGGTACAAATTGATGTTAACCGTTGTTAACGAAAAAATGATTCGGACCGGATTTCCGTTAATAGTACTGCTTTGTCGACAATATACACGTATGCCATATGTTATGGTAAAATCATTGTATATTTTCTTTAATAATACTTAGCAAAATTGCTGGTAGAAAAGTTGACAGGAAAAAAAAACCACCGTTATAAAACCAATATCTCGCCTCCACTCAGAATGTAATATGACGTTAACTCGCGCGATGTATAACTGGATAACTGCGTATTAGAACCGTTGATAACCAAAAAAAAAAAAAAAAAATTTTACATTTGCGAAAATTCGAGTTCTAGTTTGTATTGTCGACGACTTATGGTTCCTATCCAGAACCATTGACGTGCAGGGTTTCCCGTAGAATTTTCGAATTAGTCGATACACATTATTGTACAAGGGTCGCATTTTTTCTCCTAATATTTGTCTCGAAAAGAGGGAAAAGCTTGCAGCGCATTAGGCGGACTGAATATACGGGGGACGGAGAGGGGGAGGGCCTACGCTTGAATATTCCGGTTTTACGCTAGCGTACGGCGCGTGTAAATATTTCAGTTTTTTTCACGCTCGTTCGGCGACCGGCCGTAGTGTTTTCAAAAATAAAATATAATACCGTCACCGACGATTGCCGTGTTGACCGTTGCACCGTACGTCATCTACGAGTGTGGACGAAAATCCGTAGTTCTCTCTCGGCCCGAACACTTCACGCGTTCGTTTTCGGTTCGACGGTTCGTGATCGTGACCCCCCCCCCTCCTCTCCCCAACCCACTCCACAACCCCGTCAGGTTATTGTAGGTTACTCGCGGTTTTTCCGGCGCGTAGGCGCGCGAGACCGACCGCGAGCGTTTTCGGGGAATGAAGTCGTCCGGAGACGGAACGCTCGTACCGTTGGCGATGGGGGGTGGGGGAAGCGGCGGCGGCGGCGGCGGCGTCGTCGTCGAGACCTCTACGGGGCGGGTCGGTATCGTGTCGTTTTTCGGATCAGATAAACATAAAAAAAAAAAATATTCGGTCGCGCCGGGTCGCCGGCGCGCACGAAAACGAATGATAATACATCACTCCGGACGTCTTCATCGGGCGCGGGAGGACACGTCACGTCACGCGCACGCACACGCATCGCGTCACGCGCACGCGGTCGAGTACCGCAGCCGCCGCCCGATATCCGTTACGCGGTGCAGAGTGTCGGCGGGACACGCGACTACGGCCGGCTCCGTGCGTCGCGAGGCGACCTCGCCGCGGGACGGCCGGCGGCGACGCGCGCAGCGTTGCGCAAGTAATCCGCGGGGAAAACGGTACGGCGCGCGGTCTGTTTTCGGTTTTACCGCGGCCGTTTGAGCCGGGCCCGGGGCACTACCCCGCAGTCGATATGCCTACGCGTTTGTGTCGCCGGCAGGAGGAAACCGACCCTCCCCGTCCCCCATCGCACAAACGCGCCGCGATCGCCGCCGGTCCGAACGACGTAATTTCGTGTACACGGTCATTGGCAAAATCGCCGTCCACACCGTCTACCCAATCTAATCCCGCTGCTGTTTACGCGTACTGCAAGCGCGCAGTATTCCCCGGCTGTACACAGTTGCACAGCACGTGTATGATGTCAATCGTACTAATTAATATTCTAAACGTGAGCGTGCACGCGGATGGACGGACATGTTTGCTGCCGTTTCACCCAAATCTACTGCACGGATTTCAACGGCTTTCGGCGTAGAGATCGACGCGATCTCGGCGAAAAACATTAGGCCGCCTCGCGAAAATAAACCTCAAACGAGTACTTTCGGTACTTTCGGTCCACGGTATTATTAATTATTTTTGTTCGCGGGTTGTGCGTTACGACAGTGACGCGAACGAAATCGAAACGAATTCAAAGCAAAACCGAAACGGAAAACGCCATAAGAACTTGAAATAAAAAACCCTATCTGATCGTATGCCGGTGTATTATTGGCTCGAAACAGGATGTGCTATTTTATTGGCGGCGAACGCAGAGAAAAAAAAAACAAAAAAAAATCTACGCGTCGAACGTCGTCCCTGAATTTTCGCATCTTTCGGTACGGTACCGTTATACCGTCGTAATTCTAGGGTTATTTATAGCGCGGACGTTTAGTTCGATGCCGGGTGTCGGGCACTCGTGCGCGCTAACTGCGGTGCAAATGAAAATCGAAAATAACGTACGGTACGTCGGAACACCGACGTCGGTCCACGGGCCGCCCGCTTTCCGGCCGACGGCCGCGGGACCGTTTACCGGTAAGCGCAATCGGAACGAACGTCCAATCGGGCGCGCGTGTTTTGTCCGGCTCGCGTCCGTCCGCGACACTGCCCGGCACTCCGGATCGAAACGAATTCCCGGAAACCGCGGCCGTTCCGCCGTTACATTCCGCGACGACGAAATACGAAAACGGTCGCCGTTTACGGTTTTCCGAAAATCGGCGGCAGGCGGCCGGTCACGGTGTTGTTCCGACGTCGCCGACATCCGCGCGCGTACCGCGGTACGTTTTCGTAAACTTGTTGCACGGCCGCCAACCGACGTGCCCGCGTGCGCGACTGCGCGATATTTCGGCACATTTCGCGTTTTCCCGTAACCGCGTTTTCGCGCGATAGCCGACAAGCGCCCGGTTCCAATACGGCCGTACACTCGCGGGTTCATAGTGTTGCGTCAAATCTTAGAGGCGTCCTCGTTTCGTCAAACACCGCCGTTCTCGACGACGTTTCCCGTCGCCCGCCCGACGTGCCTTCGCGCGACAAATCGAGGGTTATTACCGTACGGAATGAGTCCGAGTGACCGCGTCGGTGTCCGGCGATCGCGAACGCGCGCAATTCGAAACGATATCTTTTTCGACATTTTTAATTCGGCATTTTTTTTTTTTTTTTTTCTCGACGGCGTCGGCGTTCGCGCACACCGACGCGGCCACGGTGTCCTCTGAAAACCGCACACCGCCCGTAGTGTATTTGCGCAATGACGCGGACGGTTGTTGCGCGCTGCCGGCATCGCGAAAACCGAAACCGAGCGGATCCACTCGAAGCGGGCCTCCCCTCGGGCCCCCAATCAATTATGCGCGTTTCGTACCGTACGGACAACGGCTCGCGCGCATCGATATCTATTGTATTTTTTTTTTTTTTTCAAACGACAGTGTCAAACGCGAACGTTAAGTTTAAACGCGAACCGCGATAATATTATAGGGGGATTTTTTTTTTCGCGTCGCGAGCCGGATGATTTTCACTCGGTATGCGACGAAAGCACATTAGATTTAAATGCGGCGAGGATCGTATATTGGTTTTACTATGACGCGTGCGTGTTTTTATTTTCTCTGTCGCCGTGGACAATCGTTTTGCCAGAAAGGTTGTTCCGATCGAAAAACGTCAAACGATATTTCTTTTGTTGCGTTTCGCGGACCCAGTTGGAAAGTAAAAAAGTCGGTTTTCGATTCCCCGAGCAGTTTTTCTCACAATTAGGCAAAACCACGAAACGTGTGTTTTGGTTTTAATTTGGTAGGTACTGTGCGGATACCAACGGTATCGGCTTTTCGTAATTATTCGTTCGGTTATTCTGGCTTCGATTGTTTCGTAAGTATTTTAAACGATCACGACACAATAGTATTATTGCTGAAATATTCGTTGTTGATAAGTGAGGAAATATTCAGTAATTAAACCTAAACAATATTTATACACGCTGCATTTATTTCGTTGGAAAACAATGAAAATCTACAATTATGCATTATAAAAGTGTAGTACGGACTTTTTAAATTCTATTGATGCGCACTACGCAATTACATTTTAAATCTCTCTCGTATACTAACTGTATACGTAATAATACAAATTCTCCGATTGTTTTGTATGTTTTTGATGAATGAGGAGAGAATTATGTACAGGTGAAAACGGGTAAGTATAATGAGCCCGATTGATTCTGCTTTGTAAAAATTAAATCTTCTTCCTCCCTAGAGAACAGGGTAGACCAGACGAATAATTACGTCGAATTTTTTATGAGACCAGCGATTGTGAGTTTAGTAGCGTAATTAGGAATTTGTCACGGGAGAAAAAAGGTTTTATGATAGTTTCCCAAAAGAAGATTTATGGTAGGATTGATTTTCCTCCCTCCTATTGTCGTACCATCGATGCACTCGTTGTATAATACATGAAGAATTCAGTAACAAAGTAATTTTGAGGTTCACAATTGTTTGTAAAGATGATCATCCGGTTACCATTGCGGCCCGATCCCCAAATCCAGTACGAGTTGCGATATTTTTAGTTTTATTTTAGATTTCTAGTTTGACAAAAACATAAAAATTATGTATAGTATAGGTTTTTGATCCTACCTAGTATGCCATGCACATGTATACTAGACGTATACATGTACAGATTAATTATAAGGTGTTTTACTTACCCGTGAATAAACCGCAGGTTGGGGTTTTTCAGTTTCCGGATCCGTTATTTACAGCGGGAACTATAAATACCTGCGTTGTGCTACCGGAATCGCAGTGGCAGATTTGCTTTTCTCTTATTGGCTAACACTTGAAAAATGTCCCGGTTTTTATATAGTTATTATACGAAGGCGACCGCCGTCGGTACGAGAGCCAATTCAGTATCGTCACGATTATATTGGGCTTACATTGTTTGAAAATTGTGTTTTTTTAATTAATTCTAGTTGGTTTTTTTTTTTTTTTTTTTTTAAAAACGGGTAATGAGTATTGTAAGGTTTATGAGCGTACGGCGTAAACTCCCAAAACTTGCACACGCCACTGTCAGGCGGTCAACCGGACGCCCACCACGATGATGATGGGGTTTAGTCGGGTATACCTAAACATTTAAGCGGATCTTGTTTGTAAAAAAATTGGGAATGCAGAATATATATATTTATGTATGTGTATAATATATTATATAGAGTGATTTAATTTATATCTGTACGTAACTAATATATAACGAAAAACGAACTCGAGCGGAATCCGGTTAAACACATTACGATAAACTTGAATTGAATATCCTATTAATTTGTAACTGTAAATTAAATTACAAGTGTCTGCAATTTTTTTTTTCTCAAATTGCTGACCGTTTTCATATCCACATAAATCGAAAAATACATTACTCGAAATCTCGTGAATTTTACGATTTTCAATAAAATACAAAACGTCCTTACTATAAATTTGTTAGTCGTTAATCGTCATAGACTGCAGTATTACACACAAGTTAAATATTACTACCTCCTATTCGAATTATTATTATTAAACTATTTCGTGTTCAATATGTTAATTACTTATTCATTATTATTTATCAACATGTAAACCGGTTTTGTCAACGGCATTAGGGACACCATGTAGGGGGGGGGGGCTTGAGGGCTGCGGTCCCCCATGAAATTGACAAACCCGCCTTATCTTTAAGGAATATATGGCAAAGAGTCGGGTAAAACTGTTTATGAGTACTTATCTAAAATAGTGAGCCTCCCCATAACATTTTAAAAACCTGGTGCCTATGAACGGCATTATGATGAAAAAATTATCATATCGTTATCTAACGTATAACCGCGATTAAGATAACAATTATAAACAATATTTCTCTTACACACGATTTAGATGAAATTATTTCAATTATAAAATCAGTTTTGAAACTCATTGAAGTGGTTTTACATGTATAATTTTGCATTTAAATTCAGTTTTGTAGCATATAATATTAAACAGTCATCGTGTCGTCACGTGTAAGACAAGTTTCCAAGAGAGTTTATGAAGTTTCTGAGACGTCCGACACGTGTTGAATTACAAATTTAACGAACCATTTCGTTGCCGCTATTGATACTTTTATAATTACAGTTATTTGTAAAAATACAAATTCAAAATGGACAGGTTAAACATTTGCCGCACACATTTGTAATTCAGAATACACATTTTGTGTCAGGAAACACACATGGCTCTGAAAAATTTCCGGGCGCACATGTCTGGGCAAAGTTCACCGATGAATTGACAATGACTCGATGAATTCCTTCCTTAAGTTCTTTAATGGTTCGCGGCGTTCTCGAATTTGATCATGATTTTGGGGGGAGGGGAGGTGTATCCTTTCAATGAGGCTTTCAAAAACGTATTTTCTGAAAAAAAAACATTCAAATATATTATTCTCAGAATCTAAAATATTAATCAAACGTAGTGGTTACTGTCAATTCTATTGATAAGATCGGGTACAATTTTATCGATCTCAACCAAACGGATTGTAATACTCTATCAGTGTCCGCTATCCGTGAGGCCAGCGAGTAATAAATAAAAAAAAACCTAAAGAAAGGCTAATTGGATAATTGACCGTTGCATCCGGTCCGGAATATTGTTCGTGCGCACTCGTCGTTACCGCCCTCGTCTTCCCACCCCCCGGGTGATTTAATCAACCGGTTTTGGTTATTATTATTTGTTTAATTTTAATTTTTTTTTTCCCGGTCCGTTGTATGACACACTATTTTTTGTTTAGATGTTGGGCTTGGCGAGCAATGTATTGATTTCGTTGCGTTTTATATGGTCCTGTTTTTTTATTTTTCATGCAGTCTGTAACTTTTCTACCAGCAATCATACTCCATTCGAAAAACCACTAGAGGGCTAACAAATTTTGTCTGGTTAGGACGCTGTGAAAGTTATTTTTTGATTTCCCTTATAGTTTTTTGATGATGGCCCAAAATGAGACAAAATGAGCAAATGTGCGCAGTAACGGTTTCTATTATTTTCGATTTGTTGATCGTTGTTGATTATTTGATCCGTTTCGTAAAACAGTTGGAAATAATTGTAGGGATTCGAAATGTTCGCCGTATACTTACTGTGGTAATATATTATATACCATATAGTGTGGGTAGACCGAACATTTTAGTAGGAAAAAACTGCGGGTGACAGAGTAATGGGTACTGCTGGGTATACTATAATTTTTTGATGGTTACTGTTCGATTGTTACAAGCATTACCACATTGTTGTTGGTGTATACGTATCTCACATAATGTAAACTTGGGCTTTAACCGTCGTCTGTTAAGTCGGCAATTTACCGACATTGACTGTTACAGATGCGAGGTTGGAGTGTGGCTTTTGGGTTTTGAAAAATCGCGAAACAACGACTAAGTACTATCTATACCACTTTGTAATCTCGTACGGACCAGGGTATCTATTATGTTAGCGATTTTTTTTGGATTTTTATGTTATTTGTTATTTTATTGTGCATAAATCGACATCAATACGCCGTATTAATGCACGGCGTCATCGCGATTGATCGATTTATTCTCGCGACACGAGAAAAATTTAAAATAATATTTTTAGTAAACACACATTGTCTACAGTCTACATAGCTATGTTAAATAATACATTTAGAAACAAAAAAAAAAAAATAACCTTTGTTCGTAGATTATGATTTATTTTTATTAGTCACCCCTACAGTGGCGATACCGATATATTTTATCGAAAGATAAAAAGATTGGACTTTTGGCCGTAATGTCACACTCGTAGTGAAACGAACGTTCGACAGGCATATAAATATAAACCGAATATACACGATCAAAGCCGCGTGGTTAAATATTATGCAAAACCATTGTTTTTGACAATCATTCGTAGTTTGTTTCAGATTTGGCGAATTTTAAAACGAACATCAAATAATATAGAAGCGAAAAATGTTTTTGGCGACCGCCGCCCACCGCAATCTGCCAGTTCGTACGACACCTAGAGCAGTTGTGCATAATATTATACGTTTAGCAATGCGTCTGTGCCGATCATTCAACACCAACCGCCCACACTATAAAATTCAGAAAACAACGGTTCGCTACGCCACTGGCCCCCTTACAGTACAAGCGCGATTCCCTTCGTCAGCGGGCGGTTATTATATTTGGGCTTAACGCGATGATGGAAGCGGCCGCGTTTCGCTAAAAAAGAAAAAACCAAGTAAATAAAGCCATGTTATACGTACGCGGGTACCTCTAATAATATTATGTGGGTATGCTATTGCTATTAGTTTTTTGGGTTATAATTATTATACACACGGCGAATTAACAAAGGTCATTAATTTCGTTATAACTACGTGAAATATATAATATAATAATGTCTCGGGTGCCGGGATCGAGCGGCGTGCATTTTTTTTTATTTTCTATATTGTTTTCAAAGAATAGAATGATGTCTGAGTATACGTTTTTTTATTTTTTTTTTTTATGTTTATAATTTACACGGTTGGTACCTATACTTATTATGAAAAAAAAAATAAAAAAAAATACGTCCTTCGCTCAATCGTCGAATATATTATTTATTTATATATATATGTATATACATAAGTTATATACATACTAATACATATACATATATATATATATATATATGATTCCGAGCTCGGTCGGTTACAATAATAAGGCAACAAAGAATGTTTTATATGTAGAAACGGAAAAAAAAAAAAAAACACCGGTCGGAAAAAAAAATATAAAACGACGTACCGAAATTCGGCGTCGGGCTACCGTTCGCGGCGACCGAGTTGCGACTTCATCCGCGGCCGCGTACGTAAAAATACGTTCGCCAGTTGTTATTATTTCTCGCATTCCTCGAAAACACGTACTTGCGGCCGACCCGGGGACCATTGTCTCAAACCGGCCTCCGAGCGGTGTTTTTTTTTTTTTTTTTATATTTTCTTCCTCTTCGACTTCTCCAAATCCGGGTCCTCGGGTCTGTACGCAACAATAACCAATAATAATTGCCCGTGCGAAAAACCCGACGACTGGGTGGAGGGGGGGAAACGCACGCGCGCACGCACGCACGCACACACACACACACACACACGTACACACATACACACACATACTCACTCATTCTATTTCGGACAATCGTACGTATAACGACCGGCGTAAAGGTTTATATTATTGTATTAAAAAAACAAAAAAAACAAAATACGCGGGCCATTCGCGTGTGATTGAGTCGCAAGATTTCGTCTCGCGAAAACCGGTCGGGCGCGTACACGCGAAATCTACGGAGGAAGCGCAGGAAAAACGTCCCCCGGGGGGAAAAAAAAAAGACGAAAATAAAAAACACGTCCGAACGTATTTGACGTTGTGTGCGTGACATTTCGTGCACGTGGAAATCTGTCGTTTTCGACGGACCCCCGCGGTAAGTCAGCAGGAATCCCGCGTGTATACGTCTCGACACGGCGAACCCACGCGGGAGGCTCTCGTCGTTTTACGCACCGCGAAACACCTAACGTTTCAAACGCCGCATGATAATATGGTCCGTTTAACGTAAAATATTCTTTTTTTTTAAATTTTTTTTTTTTAGCTTTTTTAGGCAGGCGCATTTGGCTGGCGTTCGGACGTATTGTTTTATGCGACGGCGCACACTATAAATAAATTATAACATAGGGTCCACAGTTGTTATCCCGGGATTTCGGACGGACGATGCCCTACACATAGAAAGAGATCGCATAGAGATCAGTTAATAAAATACGTTAACAATAATATCATTGTACACAATCGTTATACTGTATTAAATTGGCGGGATCCAGAACGATTTGTTGGGCGGGGCAGGTGTTGTAAACTACCTGTTCAAATTGCAGCTACCCAATTTAAATGTTGAGTGCGCGCCACTCGGTGCCCCTGTTCACGCAAACAAATATTATAGGTATTTGTTAAGGACTCACGTGAATCAGGAGCCCACCTACTGGATTCCATTATTCTCAATTCCTTTAATTATTTTAAATTTGAAGAACACACACAAAAAAAAAAAAGTATAAACAGTCTTAAATACTATTGTTAAAATATAAATTATAATTCTCACTGTTACACAAAATGATACACACTGATATACGCGTAGAAGTATATTTTATATTTAATTTGAATTTATTAAGTATCGACTGGTTTAAAACTTACTGGTTATAATTTAATTTATGGTTCACAATAATTGGGCAATTTTTGTCTCTTGTCCCGGGCCATAAAAATACTAAATCAGGCTCTGGCGCCACTGGTTTTAAGTGAACATTTTTGGCAACAATAAATTTAGACGTAGGAATTTTTCGAGTTTACCGAGCAAAAAAAAAAAAAATATCATCGAATGTATTATATAGTTAGTAAAAAAAATAAAACCGCAATCTTTCAGTTGGCCAGTTGGAAATCTCGACTCTGTAATCTATAGCAAATACTGTCGAAATGACGGCACTGTATTAACAACTAATATTCCATAACATTATTATATAATATAGTACTAAACACGTGATATGTTGAAATTGATTTGTTTACTAAATTAACTTCACAATATTTTCTCTTCGTTATGCGCGTAACGTTTTAGAATCTTAAAATTCAGACCACTTTGCGGATCTCTGAAACCCTTTTGGTTAGCTCGAACTCGAGAATTGGAGTTGTTTTGTAGGCGGATTAAAGTGATAAAATATTGGTTGAATATCAATGCGAATTCCTCCGTGTTGTAGGAGGAGGGTGGTTTTTACTTAGGCGCATTTCTACAGAACCCCTCGAATAAATCCGGGGAGATGACAGTTTGTCTATGTATGACGCGAGTATTAAGGACGTGTCTTTCGGGTGGTTTCGATTTTCTTCCCCCTCCCTAAAAACGTTTCCGGGTTTTGAATACCCATCCCTATAGACTATAATGACAGTACAATACAATAAAACTTTGGCGACCAATTTGACTATTTTGGATCAATCATATGAAAGAAAGAAAAATGAATTAGCTACAGTTACGGCGACAGGTCGGCGGTGCGAGGGGGAAATTCGACCCCGTCGATCGCGGGTGTTTTTTTGTTTCGGTTTCGGCTCGCGTAAAACACGTGTAAATACTGCCGGTCGCGGGTCGACGGGAACCGTGATCCCTCTACAATAATTATTATCGTGTATGTTAGATTTTTCCACGTCCTTTCCGTAACACGACGATAAGATACGGATAATATGTGTGTCTTTATTATCGTCTACATCGGGTGGTGTGGCGGCGACATCTTCTCCCTTCTTTACACGACCGCGCGCGTGTATCGTCGGGACAGCGGCGCAAATAAATCATTTCGACCAGCCCGTGTCGTATTGGTACACGTAAAACGATTTATTACGTATCACCCCAGTAACAAATTATTGTTTGTATTATTGTGCACCAATGTTATTTGAATGGTTATTTTGCTCTTCACTCGTATACTTACGTATTCGGACAATAGCCCGCGCGATGTTATTTGCGCGATTGATGCAATGCGAACGGGAGAAATTTCAATTGTCTGCCGCAATCAGTATTTTTGTGTTACCGAAATATAAAAAATCTACTTCGAAAAAAATCGAACGCGACCTTGTGTGGATATTTCCGATTTTCTGTGGGTTTTTTCCTCTGTTTTGCTTCGTTACACGAGGAAATAAAATGTAAGGGAAACCCGGTTGATAATCTTCTCAACGCACACGTCTAAACGAAATTTACCACCTAGAATTAACCACCCTAGAAGTTGATGATCGGGGTAAGTCCCCTGGTCAATACTTCTTTATAGACGAATTGTTGAACACACGGATTCTTGGTTATCACAAGGAATCAAACGACAACAATTTAACCATCTAGGTGTAAGTGAGCGGGCTACGTGAAGTTGGCCAACCTTCTATATTGTCTTATCACTACCGTGAAAATCACAAGCGAATTTCAAAACCAAACACTTGCTAATTACTTGTTAAATATCTCTACTAGTTTTATGGATTGCTAATAAAACGGGTGGGGTGAACTTACAGTAATAATAATTTTCGTTATTTCGACGCGGAAAAATCGACTAATTTAATAGATTCGTTTCTTTTTGCGTCACGCTACAAAACGACGAGTATAAAAATTCCACTCTACGATCGTGCTAGGTTATCGGTTTCTAAACGTATTTTGAACAGTTAATTGTAATATTACATTGTAAAATTTTGGACCAATCGGAAATTCTTTTAAGTTTATGTATATTAATAACATAAATAAATTAAAAATCTTAATTTGTAAATAGTTGACAGGACATTTTTTAAAATTCCTCAAGTACTGTTTATATTTTGGCGCATAGAATATTTTTTAATATTGGATAGCGTGATGCGTAATTAAATATTTATATATAAATGAATAATGACAATAATATACAATAATAATGACAAGAATAATATTTATATCTCCTTGTCAATTTTATCAACAACCGCAACTATGAATTGACTAACTCTACGCATTGGCGTAACCAGGATTTATCAACGGAAAGGGGGGGGGGGTAAGAGGTCCACAACCTTATCATAACCTTGTCTATAGCCAAAAAATAATGGGGTTACAACACCTCTTTTTCCCCTATCTGGTTCCAACACTGATTGAATGGACGAACGGACACAACGGCGAAATAATATTTGGTGTTCTAAATATGTTCAACATACGTTATAATAACTTTTCATTGTCGGTGACGTCGATGCCGATCGAATATTAATTTTATTATATTTTCGTAAAGTCAACAAGGCGTTTCGCAACAACTAATTCGGTCTCGAACGCAGTCACGGACGATTTCGATCTCTGTAAAGTTTTTTTTCGGCTCACCGTTGGCGCAACCTTGGGTCGACAGTCATAAATTCGTTTATATTTTTTTTTTTTTTATTCATCGTCATTCTTTTTACGCCTGAACGGGGAGACGACCGAAGTAAAAATGATCGCTGCCATCAATCACACGTCAAGCCGCGCGCTGGTTGACAAGCGGATCGAGATTTCGGCGGAGAAGATTTTTTGAAGATTCAAGCGGAAAAATCGCGTCGCCCAGACTAGACAGTATAATATCACAAAAACGTTCATCGATTATTTTTTTTCTTCACATGTGATCCGGCCATATAAGCGTGAACAAATTCCTTTATACGCGTTATTTTCATATTACATTATGTACACGTGGTTTTCCTCTTACATCCAGTCACATCCCAGTGGTGGGAGGGGAGGACGTAGGGAGCGATCGACTACCACCGTATATACCGTATAATATTTCATATTTCACGAAATGTATTATACCCAAGCATATATAATTTATACCAGCGAGGTAACTATTTAGTTATTACTTATTACACGTTAAAACTGATAAAATTTTAATAATTGTATGTACATCAAGTTAATTAAACTGTCTTATTCTACAATACATTTTTTACATATTTTTGTGGAGATTTTAATAGATTTTGGGTAGGGGGATTGGAAAAGTCTGAATATATATTCTATTTAGATCGTCATATAAAATACAAGTTTCTAAAGGAATTCAGATGATTTCAAAGAGCTAAGCACCTTTGCCTCCTACCATCCATCTATACTACTCTTACGAAATTCGGTATTCTCCCTACCTCTCCGGTGATTGACTTGAAAACGCACACGTTTAGGGAATATTTACGAAGATAATGCTTTTATTATTTTTCAATTTTGTTGAATTTAAAAAATATTTTTCAATGTTGCAATTCAATTAACAATATTCTTAGCGACTTAAAATTTAGACAGAAAACTTATATTTGCCTTTTCTAAAAGTGGTGAAATTTTCAAACAATTTAAGCCATTTTTGAGGTATTTATAGACATTTCAACTTTGATAATTTGGTACGTAATATTTATTCGGTTGATACTCTGTGGTAAAATTGTTAGACTTGAACATAAATGCTTCAACATTTAACAGGAAGCCCATTAAAAGTCTTAGTTTGTGGTAAAAAAATAAATGAGATTAATGTAGTATTTTTTTTTTTTTTTATATATAGGAATTTTAATATCAAATTTTGACGAAAAATTATGTGGAACAAATCTAAATTTTTAATTTTTTTTTTTTTTTTGAACATATGTATATTGCCGATTTAAGAACGATTGTGAAGACTAAATGAAGCGAAACTAAGTTTCGAAATTATAGCTTTCTGAAGTTCTGTTATTATGTAGATATTATATTAGATGTTATGTTAAATAACTATATTATCCCTTTTAAGCATATTTGTCGTAATCCAATGTTCAATAGTTCATGCCTATTATCATCCTAGGGGTTGCAAATTCAGACTAGTGCATTTTTTCTCTTTTACATAAACAAGGAAAGAACAAATACATTTTAGATGTATCTAAAGTCCCAGGCAATCGCTCCCTCGGACTATTTTAATCGCAAAATACACCTCGATTTGTTGTGAAAAACTTTTCCAAGTGTAGCTTAAATTTATCTTCGTGGTAATTTAGGGGGGTAATTTTTTGATTTTTCAATATAGCGGCTTTCATAATATCTGGAAAAATTCGGGATAAAATGTCGGAAAAACGGAAAATGTACGGAATTTAGGTATTAGTAAAAATATATTATAATGGCTTTTATTTTCCGTGTACAACTTTTCTACCAGCAATTTCGCGTCGATTTAAAATGATCGCACTTTTTTTGAAAGGAAATCTTACTGGGAAAGTACTTTAAGGAGGTAATTTTTTGATTTTCCCAGGAGTATTTTCAAAAAATGTGAAAAACCGGGAAAATCTGTACAATATTAAACAAATATTATTATAGAAAATATATAATGTCTATTTAATTATTTTACCACAATATGACATGTATATTGTTGACAATACATCACTATTAACTGAACTGGGCTCAGAATCGTTTTTTCGTTAGCAATGGTTTATCGTTGCTTACAGTTGTACATTAAATTACCTATAACAGTGGCTGCACACCCGTCTTCATTATCATAGGACGTCTATTTTATTTTATTATTTTTTTCATGAATTTATGTTTATTTTTGCTTCAAATAAAAACAGTTCACGTACTCGAAGTTTTTCAATATAGAAATATAATATACACACATCTTATTTGAAACAATAAATCTAAATTTTAAGAACAATGTTTACGGTAGGTGATACTTAAAATATTTTAAAGGCGTTAGTTCGGATTTGGTTTCGTTTGGAATATTCGGTCATTACTTCTTTGCAGACATCCCAATTTGCAGACAAAAAATAAACCGGTTTAGTTTAATATATTAAACGCAATACGCACGACGTGTCTCGCAGTCTCAGAGTCGGGGACCCGGTACAAAAATATTTATTCTAAAATGTGACAATTGTATTTTTACGAATTATACGAGATAAAACCGTTAGATAGCGCCACGGGTCTGTACACATACGTGCATGTGCATTCCGAAAAAGTTGTATCTACAAGATAGGAATATAACTATATTGTATTTGTCGTTCTTTCTAAACAAGATACAGTACATTTTACTCTAAAGGAATGATTGTCACGGTACCTACCATATAGGCATTTCTGTCTCTCGCTCATTTTGACACCGAACAAATATGCGAACACGGCATACAATATTGCTGTAATGCATACTCAAACAATTATTATTGCGTTTCATTCTCACCGAATTCAATTTTATTAAACAAATTTATCAATGTTTTCAATTAAGAATTGTTTTTGTTTCTCGAACAAAAATATATTTTTTTATCTATTATATGCACACGAATGCCATTAAAATAACGTGTCAATGATCATTTATTATTTTTTTTTACCGTTATAAATAAAAAAATAAAATAAATAATAACCTTAACCCCACGTTCATATTGTTACAAAAACCGTCACGATTTCTCGTATATAATAATTGTTTTAAGTTTTTGAACTATATATTCACACGCGATTCGACGCGTATCATTGTACGCGCATTTTTTTCTCTTATCTGGTAAAAAATCTGAACGAAAAAAAAATGTATAAATCATTTTAATGACATTTATAATATGTCAACCGCCAGAGAGCCGATTGTACGGCGGAGTTCCGTAAGATACTTGTATTATTTGGTAACCATATTACCAAGGGAACATATTGAATATTGTTATAATCAGTGACGTAACTAGGGGGGGGGGGTGTTTTGGGTATCCGGACACTCCTCTCCACCCGTGTTTAAGTAATTTAACTTAAATAAAAATTTTTTTTTAATGTAGACATGTGACACTACCTTTAAAAATGCCGGGTTGCTGATTATGACGTAGAAACTACGGTAGACTTTACGGGAAAATTTTAAAATATTTCTTATACATTATCACGTGTATTGATCACATTATTCCGGGAGTAAAACATTCATTGCCTGGACGGAAAAATGTCCAAAGTTAAAAATACCGAGTCCCGGTGATATAAAAGCAGCCAGCTGTAATATATCGGTAAAATTTTACTGGGTCCTTACGCGGCAATCGCCCAGAAATTATTAAAAAAAACAATAACAAGGATCAAATGATCAATACCTATATTTACCCTTATCTTTTTATCATTATATATATATATAAAAAAGACTAAACTTTATTCGTTTTTCAAAATATCGTATTTTTATGATCCATCAAAGGATATATGATGATTAAACTATCGTATTTTTCTACAAAGATCGTACTATTCGGTAGCGCTATTGTATTATAGAATTTAATTAGAAGGCCTGTACCGCACGGGCTTTTTAGGGGACTGATAGTGAATTTGAATTGTTTTAAAATAATAATATTATTATTATTTATAATAAATAAACCGGCTCGTGGTCGCATTTTGGATATATTTGTCCCTAGGATAGCCTATACGGTGCGAGTCCTGCCGCGGACGCGGGGACGTATTCAATGTCCCGCGATCGGCTTCTTTTTTTTTTTTTTCGCTTATTAGCCGTTTTGTTACGAGTCCATATGAACGTTGTGCACAAACACGGCTCTGACCTCACTGTAAGCCAATCGCCAGGGTCGACGATGTCCGCCGGACGCATTACCGAGACGTCGGGTACCTATACCGAATCTATTAATCTGTATTCAGAAACCGTTGTTCCGCTACAATGTTTTGTGGTTATTTTATAAAAACCGCCGAGACGATAAAATACGGAATCACTAGGCGAAAACCGAAACCGAGCGAGTCCGCGAAACGTTCGCCTTTCTTAGCCCGAAATCCATTGGCGTCCGGTCCCCGGCGGAGACTTTCCCGAGAAGTCTATTTTCAGACGCGAATATCATTAGGATTGGATGTTAACGAAAACGATAATTCCGAAACGGGGCAATTGTTCCGCAATGGACCGGAGGGTTTCTCGGAGAATCGATTAAACTCTACCCGTCGTCGGTAAACATCGCGTGAGCGCGGCGCCCACGCAAACAGCAATAATTCGAAGTAACCTCCGTGTCGAATCAACCCGATACTCTTCACGGTGCCTTCAAATCGCATCTTTGAACGTTTCCAAATTAGTCCGTCCTCTCCACGATTTATGTCTATCCACTCCCTGCTCTCGTCCAATATTCTTTCCGACGAAATCGATTCTCTTATCTTATATTGTCTCGATTCTGTTTGTAAAATTCCTTTTGCGCGCCGTCAACCGGACCGTTCGTTCAACATTCATAAATCGCAAACTGTATTATCGTTCGCATGTTAAAAAATTGCGTTTTTTTTTTTTTTCCGACTCGCATTACCGTCACCGTCGACATCGTGTGCGGCACGGTATCGGTCGTTTTTTTTTTCATCAATTGGAAATAATTTTCGTTTCAAAACAAACAAACAAACAAACAAAAAAAAAAAACACTACAGATGGGACGCGGTAATACGTTATAATTTCACAGGGGAATAATAGCGGCGCGAGCACACGACCGAGCCGCGCGGCATAATAACTGTAATTTCGCGGGACCCGCCGAACGCTCAAACGGCTGCAGCGCAGTCGACCCGGAAAAAAACGAACGCGCGCATTATTAATAGAAATATTTTCGCGTGTGGCGTGTTCGGTTTCGCGGGCTCTGCGGTTTACGCACGCGGCGGGGCGGGTGGGTCGGCGGCGCACGGCGTGTACGTGCCGCCGCGCTATTCGGAATTGGGCGTGAATACGGAATATTTAATCGGAAATGCCGCGGCGGTAACGGGACCGCTCGCGATGGCCACCGAACCGCGCGCGCGTTGTTTTCGTGGTTCCCCGTAGCTGCGAATCGATTGCGCGCGAAGCGGCTTGGTGTCCGGCGGTTGAAGATTTGCCCGTTTTCCCACGCGGAATCCGCGCCCGTGACGATGTCTCCGACCGTCCCCGAACGGCTTTTCGATCGCATTTCGAAGTGGAAAATCGAATGGACAGCGCGCAATATTCGCCATGCAACTGCGCGGCTGTTTTCAATTGCGCGACCGCGTCGATCACCCAGAACACGTTCGGATGCGGTTTTCGGCCGTGATTCCCCGGGAAATTCAACGGTCACTGTTCATCTCGAACCGTTTAACCCATGACGCGATTCGAAAGAAGTTGAATTTCTGGGTTATCTCCAAAAAAAAAAAAAAAATTCTTGTTAATCTCGTTATCTCCGCGTCGAGTCGTATCTGTTTGTTCGTATGTATAACTGCGTACAACGCATTCTTTATTTTATTTATTTTCAACTATCTGAATGTTCCGAGTCCGGTCTGCTATACCTACTTGAAGTTGTTATTATAGCCGATTGTATATATATATTATTACCATAAATAAAAGTTGACGTTTGAGATTTTGATGTTCAGTATGCCCAAAAGAGATGTCGAGGTAGTGGGTGGTTGATGATTGTGGGGAGTTAAAGGGAGATGGTCGTGAGGAGTGATGGGCGATGGGCGATGGTGGTCAAAAGGAAGTCAAGAATTTGGATGGGGGTTACAATCACGGGCATTTCGTTTTTCATTGGCCGCTATTATAAAATAAAACCGATAATGGAAAATTTGAACGTAAAACTTGGCCCGAAGTACTTCAGATTACGGTTCTTGTCTTTTGATTTCCACGAGTCCACCTCTTTAAATTTCTAAGTACGTGTAAATTATTCGATTCTACAGACAGAGTATACAAAGCGGACGGCACGTTATTATTATTTTCGAGGTACCGATTACTGCGCGGTGAAACGTTTGAATGAAAAGACGGTCGGTGTTTTTCGTTTTATCAGGTCGTTGATTATTCAAGGAAGCAAACGCGTAGGTACGGTTAATTTTAATAATTCAAGTCCATACGGTCTTTAATAATGTGTTACGTGTTTTGGCGTTACCCCGCAGTTATAATATTTCGGAGCCAAGAATGAACGAAACGAACAAAAAACATACAAAACGACATATATATATTTTCACTAATGCGCGCACGCGAAAACGACGCACGCCGTCAGTTTTTTAAATAATATATTATGCAGAGTGATGCGGTATACCTACCGTATAATTTTTACGACGCTATAACTACGGCAGCAGTCGATTCGGTATATATCTATATACACGCGTGAATTTTTTAAGAAAAAAAAAATAACAATAGAAAAAAAATATGCTTTTAGACGTATTTTTATACCGCCGTTCTTGCCGGCGAGACGATATTGTGACAAATATGTTTTTTTGCGTATTCATTTTATTTGTTTAAATACCGTATAATATCCAGAATAGTTTTTCGGCTTACGTTTCAAGAATTTCTCCCTAAAAGATTTTCCCGAAATATTACTAAAGGTTTACGAAATAAAAAAAAAAACGTCTTAGGACAATGGGGACGGGTGCAGCCACTGTTATAGATAATTCAATGTATACCTGTAAGCAACGAGAAAACGAAAAAACGATTCTGAGCAGAGTTCAGTTGATAGTGATGCTTCGTTAACAATAAATATATTATATTATAGTAAAATAATTAAGAAGGATCTATATATTTTCTTTAAAACATCTGTTTAATGTTGTACCGATTTTTCCGGTTTTCTCAGTTTTTCACATATGCTGAAAAAAATCTGGGGAAAATGGAATAACGCCCTATTTAAAATGTCTCCTCGGTGAAATTTCGTTTCAGAAATATCGCTATCATTAAAGGTTGGAGCGAAATTGCGGGTAGAAAAGTTGTCTATAAAAAAAAAAAAAATCGTAATATTATATGTATTTTATTTCGTATATTTTCTCGTTTCTTTTTTGGTTTTTTGCATTTAATGAGAAAACTTTTAAGAAAATCAAAAATGACCTCTTCAAGGTACCTCTTCACATCGATTTCCTTTAGAAAAATTGCTACACGTAAAAATCGGAGCAAATCCTCTTGTATAATAGTCGTCTACAGGTATAAAAAAAAATGCTTACGGGTATGCCTCTCTTTTGTGTTGCCAATTTTCAAGCATTTCTGTTCAGCTGAAACAATTTTAATCAAATAAATACTAACACAACTTGAAAATTTCAAACTTTTGTAATTACCGTCTTTTACCGCACATATCTAATGCGTATAATGACATTAAATATTGTGTATTGGCCAATGACCATTGTTTTTAGCTTAATATCAAATAACAAAATGAAAGATCCGGTAAACATTTTACACATCAACTCCTTATTGGAAAATCAAATGTTCTATAATTTGTGTGCGAAATACATTTTTAAATCTCCGACCGTCCGTTAAACATATTCAAATAACTATAAACGATTAATTTCTGTTAACAAATTTAAAACGTACTGGATATTATTTGCCTTCAAAAATAATAGACTTAAGAAATTATATATTTAAAAACGATACGTTCTACAATTAAAATTCTAAACATTTTTTCTTTAGTTGAGTTCAAAAAACAACAACAAAACTATCTTCGTTGGTTATTTTGCAATTCCTTTGGAGCACGGGAATAGGGCCAATGAAAACCGTGAGGGATGTCTACAGCAAAAATTTCAAAGTTCAAAAATAAAGACCTTGTTAAATGGGTTTTGTTTGTGCGTGTTCTTTTTATTATTATTATTTTTTTTTTAATCGTTTAACGATGCCTGTAAACAATACTATAAACGTCTAATTTTTGTTTACGGTTTATTTTTCATTTTTTCCGATAAATTGTTTATAGGGCGCATATTCCGCCTTTTTTTCCCATTGTTTTTCGCGCACATATTTAACGATACAAATTCAACGAGGTTTTTTTTTTTCACCAACGGGAATATTTCGACACAGACAGAGAAAGTCATTTTTCAACATCGAAAGTAGTTGTTCTAATAATCGTGAAATTTTAAATTTTACTGTTTGCAATGTTATTAAATACGTGTATAGGAGACTAATTGATTGAACATTTTTCACGAGGTTTATCATATTAAGTTGTATTTCTTGATGAAAAAAAAAAAAATCGATCATAATACAATAATTTTTTAAAAAAAAAAATTGTCGAATTATTGTTGCATTAATTATATTTTTATAGCTATGCATCGTTGACGTAAAAATCATTTGAAGTTTTGGTATCTCTGGATTCAGAAAAAAATAAGCCATATCTTATAACGATCATATCTCCTGTGTGCTATTTTCGTCAAAGAATTAATGAAAAATAAAAAACAAAATCTCTTATGTGGTACAGTGAATCGTTTGTGAAATGCCACCGATTTAACATTGAAAAACATTCTATGTGATTTCGGAACTCTTTTATCGTGAAATATTAACAATTTATAAAACATTATTACCTATAACTATTAAGTATTTAACTTTATTTTTTTTTAAAAATAAATAGTTTTAATGGTTGTACAAAATTTTAAAATTTATTTTCGTCAATCATTAATAATTTTTGATTTTTCAAAACGTTTTTCCTGAGAAATCAGGTTTTAACGCACAAGAAGCTTTTTCGTGTCAACGACGATATCACGTAGCTTCGCGAATCTTTTTTTTTTTTTGCTATTATTTTAGTATCCGAATCAATCAAAACAACGTAATCATAATCGTAAACCTATTTGTTTGGTTCGCCCTCGTTAACTTTTCCGGCGACCGTATCAACGAAGCAACAGTTGATTTGTTTGCCAGCAATAACTTCCGTAATACTTTTGTAAGAACGGTCGTCACTACTAAGATTTACTATCGTTTTACCCCAGCGACCGACATCTCGTGCACCGCACGCGCGTAATGACAATAATATAATATGGAATTATTATTATCATTATTATTTTTGATATAATACATAAATAATATACGCGTATTCTTTTGGCGGTCGGGGAGTTTTTTTTATCTTTTCTTCGGTTCATTCTTTTGCTTTTTTTTTTCTTTTTTTTTTTTTTGGCCGCGGTTCGTGTGTAGTACCGCGGCGCGGCGCACAACCGTAACAATACCGGGACGACGAACGAACGGCGGAGGGGGTGGGGGGAGAGGCTCTGGAGGCGACGATAACCATCAAAACGCCATTATGCTCCGCCACGTTGTATTATTGCACCGTACTCCGTGCATACACATGACGGTTGATAATATTGTAATATCGTGTGGTCGTGCGTTTTTGGCGCTACGGTGTGTCCGCGCGCCCCGAATTTTAATGCCGCGAATCGTAATAACAAGAACGACGACGACGACGATAACGAAAAAAATAAAAAAAAAAAAAAAAAAACGCCGTCCGCTTTCGCGCGCGGCGTCGTAACGATCGCGGCCGCCAAACGGTTCGCCCGCACCGCGGCACGTACGCTCGCCCACGTAATAATAACAACACTAATATGATAATCGGCGGCCTCGGTACGTGTCGCACATACGGTCGCGTACGTCCCTTGCGGTACTAGCGACGACCGACAAACCTCCGCTGTTCTTGAGGGGAGGGGAGGGGAGGGGGAAATAAAAAAATTAATAACAATACGCAGTCGGGCCTCTAAGACACCGCGGCGAATCTCTCTCTATTCGCTCCCGTCGCTGCGTTACGCGTTGCTGGTTTTTTTTTTATTTTCGTTCCCGAGGAGCGGACAGTTAACGATATTTGTTTTTGTTTTTTTTTTTTTTATTATTATTATTTTACCGGCGAACGCGCGATAAACATCGCGACCGTTCGCGTCAAATCCGTTTCGGCTTTTTATAACAGTTTACGTACAGCACACGGGCGTGCGGTACGTGTGTTACACACGCACCGCACTTATTACTATTATAGCGGCCCGACGGCGGCGGGGCGGTTTGTTTTTTTTGATTTTTCTAGCGTCGTCCGCGCCGACGATTTTTATCACGGCAACGAAACGTTCTCATTGCACGTAATATTGTGGTGCGTCATCACGGTGTCGGGCGACGCGCGCGTCTCGCCGTTTTAAGGTTTCTACCGCGGCGAACTACGAATAACATACGACGCGGTGGCCTTCCTCCGGGAATGGGTGGTGGGTGGGGGGTGGGGGAGTGATGATTTGGGTCAGGGGCGCGTCCAGGGCAAGATAACGCGGGGAGGGGGCGATTTCGAAAACGCGTTAATGACGAGCTCGGATGACGAATCGAGCTGAGAGTATACCGCGGTTAAGAGCGCAGTGTCGGACGGTAAACGGGAGGAAGGGAGGGCCCGATCGCGCCCGCGATCGAACCTCCCCGCCTCGCCGATTACCGTCATCTGCGTTTTCTCGAACGCGATTCTTGCCGACCGCGTGATCCGTACGGGTCGCACAATACCCGCACAGTGTACGCGGACGAACCCTTTTTTGTTTCGTTTTTTTACGACGGTCTCGTCCGACGCCGCCGCCGCCGCCGACGACGACGACGACGACGACGGCCGCGCGATTATTGCGACGATCACCGCCCCGTCACCGCGGGGTTTCTTCTTCGCGGGGCTTATGTATCGCGTTTTAATCGTCCCGGAGCGGGGAGGGCGGCTAGTGGTGGTGAAAAAAAAAAAAAAAAAAAAATTAAATATCTAATAAAATTCCGTCGGTCGGTTAAGGCCCGGGCGGTTAGGGTGTGCGCCCGTCGACGACGCCGACCGGCGGAGGGTTGAAAACACCGTACCTAATAATAAAAATAATACCGGGCAGGCAATAGCGTTATGGAAACGAGTCCGACCGACCGTATAAATTATTATTACGGAATTGTTACGTGCGACGCGAGAAGATAACGATCCGGCGGCGGCGACGGGGAGAATAAAATTATGTTCCGCGACCGACGGCGAGCGACGGTTTCATATTATTTTAACGGACGGCCGAGAACAACGAGGCCTCGACGCCTCGTAGTAAAAAAAAAAAAAAAAAAAAACAAAAAAACCATACGGGAAAAACGCGACGATTAGCTCCGCGGACGACGATAACGATCGCCGATAGATCGCGTGTATAGGTAGAATATTAAACGCGAGATCGACGTCGGCGTTACATTACAACGCGGCACGTGTCGATGGATATTATTATCGATAGCGCGTATACGACACCGGAATAGGATAGTATCTCTCGTCTGTCCGCCGCGGTACATTGTACTAAACGGCGGTGGATAATCCGCGCGCGACGGTTCGGTTTGGCCGTTTAGGTAAGGCCGGGACTGCCTGAAAGGCTCGCCTAGTGGCATCCCCGCCCAATTTATTTATGTCTATGTAAAAACGCATAATGGATTAATTTCAAAGTGCATTGAAGTCAGCCAAAACAAATTGCTTTGCATTACTCAAATCAAACAATATAATTATTCCACTCCACTTTATGTCGACCGCACGTAATCGCACGTTTCACGTGCTCGCGAAAGCCGTCGTTCTTTTGCATGAAAGATCCTGGAAACTCAAAACTTTCCGCTTATTATTATCCGACAATAACCGCTTATTCGTTATTAGTCGTGAGCTGTCTTGTCCCGTTCTTTCAAACTCATATTCCGTTTCACTTCTATACTCATTCTTAGTCCATTTTCTTCGAGTGCTGCACTCTGTTCCACAAGCTCACTGTTAAATTATTCCAGATTTTCTCCTATCAAAACTACATCATTTGCGAAACGTCACGCACCATGATACCTCTTCTCGCGTCTGTCGTCCCCCGCACACATTCGAGAACGTACAGCCTGCGAAGTACAGTTCTGTTTAGAACTCTTGTTACTGTTTGACAGAATTTTACATCAGCTATCGACCCGAGCACATATGACCCGTATTACTTGTTTCATAAATTGTCTAAAACAATTCCCAAAAATATTTTCGAGGTAATGAATGTCTTATCTCAAATATTGGCCACTCCCTATATATGTACGAGTGACACTGACGAATAAACAATAATATTGTATGACCCAAATAGGTAGCATATTTACAGACCGATGAATCCGATAACCGCACACTTTTTTAAATTTTTATAAACGAAAATTCGATAACAGTATATATTTATTACATTTATTATTAATTTATCAAAAAAAAATATATAAAATAAAATATCAAATATTATAATTGTATATTAATTAGTGTTGTTAAATATTAATATAATATACAATCGTTATAAAATCAAAATTAAAAAAATATCAAAATTTTAAGCAAAAAGTCGACGTTTTATTTAAAGAATTAAAAATATGTTTTAAAAAAAAAAATGTTTATATAATTATTGGTAGGCATCCGATAGCCGATGTTTTTTTTTTAGATATTTTAAACGATCTTCGTCCTTCGAAAATTCTTCCCGGCATTTAAACAAGTGTTCCTAAAATTAAACACAGTATAATAAAAAAAAAAAAAAAAATGATGTATGGCTCACATTAAAACGCGCCCGTTAACTAACTCGTTTTTGTTTTTCAATTGGACGGACAACATGTCCATATATAACAATGTATTAAAATAATATTATATTTTATAATTAGCGTACGGTTTTATCCTACTGCTATAAGCGTGCGGTAATTGGCTATACAATGTCACCTACCTGTCAACCGACGGAGTGTGCGGTTTTTGTCCGACGACCTTTTTGGGGTGGAAACCATACGTGTGCGGTTTTCGGATGCGACCTTACAGACATTATTCGAGTCCGGTCTAAGCTATTGTGTACACGTTCGCCACCCGTCGTAGTTTCTCATTGATCAGGGACCCGGGTTTAACGTTTACATTCAGCAAAGAACTAACGAATGGTTACCTATGCATTTTCGTCGGCAGCGCACCAGAACCAACGGGCGGGTTACATCTCGTAAAACTCCTCAAAACCTCCTGATATCAACTCTGTTGCGTTTTGGATACACGTTGTAAATACGCGACTGGGTGGGCAACTATTTACGGGCGCGTACATTTGTTTTTCTGTTACCGGTCAACACTACACATATTTTGAACGATATTTGTTTTAAGACGGCGTTTATATGTGTATTTATTGTGCAATGAGTGAGGCGATCTCACTCGCCTCGTCTGGGGGTCCGTCACTATACATTGTAGATTCCGGTTTGTTTTCGGACGGCCAAATCTAACCCGGTCAACGCCGCCAGTTATTCGGCGGCCTGATAAAATATTATCGTGCAGAAACCTACGGGGAAAAACCGGGTAATCGCCCGAACTCGACTAAACTCGACCTGATAAATGAACTACGGTAGTGGCTATTTCCGCGTCCGACACGAAACTCTTGCTCTCTCCCCCATCCCCCCCCCCGATTGGTCATAACATTGATAATGATGGTAGTAACCATAGATAAAATACACGCACTATCTATGGTAGTAAAACGAATAGAAACACAGACATGTTTGCGCAATATACATCACAGATATATTCTGTCTATTATCTCTCTTCGCGGTTAGGTAGGTTGGGTTAAGTTAGGTATTGATAACCGCTAAAGACATGATATAATATACCGACGTTTCCCGCACAAATTTACGTAACGTTAATAATAATAAATATTGCATATAAATTATGATTCGTTTTTTTTTTTTCACGTTAGTATCGTATTTGTTTCATACTGTACGGCCCGTGGTCGTTAATCTATCCGTAGCGCTTGACAATAATATCACGGATTGGTCGGTATCATCAACATTGCCACCGATCAGCAGTTGCACGGACGCGACCACAAACAGCTTCACTCCGGACACGCGGAAATGGCCGCTCCGTAAACGTACAGAGTCGAAGGGACTTGCCGCTAGCCGTCGGCGCGGTTTCTTTTTCCGTCGGCGCACAATACTATTGTATTACAATGATAATAATACGCGTTAGCGGCACTCGTGATTTTATTATTATCGCCGTTGTCGTGTACCGCGACAATGGTCCTTTTACAATCCGTTAAACTGCCGACGTTTTCTGCGCGGCGGGGGAAAAAATACAAAAAAAAAAAAAACCGTTTTGTCGGATTACGCGTTCGGAGCGTATTGTTTTTTATTCGTACATAATAATTATTGTCCCACGCGAACGACGACGGCGCGGTCCATTATTGTACCCGTTTGAGGCCGCCGCCGCCGCCAGTCAGATATTCACTCCTTTGATATTATTGTTCGGGAATATAAAGAGGTCGCGTCGTCTACTCCAGGCAGTACAGCCGTATAGGTATGTCGCGTTGTCCAAGTTTTTCGACAGCGTTTTCGCGATTTTCACGAGTTCCGTTTGTAAATTATTGAATCGCCGAGAACGAGCCAGCGGACTCGAACCGAAGCGACGCGAAAATCACGAAACGGCTCGCTTATAATAGTGTAAACATCCGGTTACGGACTCGCGGTTTCGGGTCTATACGGTTGTGATTCGGAATTACGACGACGAAACGATAACCGGCCAAGTGCGTACGGTACCGACACGTCACTGCGTTTACGGTTACGCAGTATAAATCATTTTTTATATACATAGGTACCCGTTATATTTATACGGTTTAGGGCGACCGTATTTCGTTCAATGTTGGCATGACCAGTCGATATATTTTGTTCAAAATAATTTCCGTTAAATGCGTTTACCGTAGTACTACGTTATTGATTTTGTTCCGAACTGTTAATCGCAAAGCCGGGAAAACAGAGAGATCGAAGGGATGTATAACTATCATCAGATTTATCAGCGTATAACATATTGTGTCGTGAAATATTAATCTGTGTAAAAAATAACCGTGACATAAAACTTTTATTGCATTATAAAAGACCCTCCCAACCAGTAGCGGATTTTCAACATTTTTCTGTGAGGGGTTCTGAAAAATCATATGTATTTAAAAGTTATCTCTCTCTATTAATATCGATGCCTCTTTTTTGAATGACATTTATTGAAATTTTATCAGTACGTATTTGGGGGAGAGCCCAGATTTTCCGGACTCCGTCCCCCCATAAATCCACCACTGTTCCCGACGATACCGTGCACGAAGGGAATCGCTAAAAATAATATAAAATATCCCCTACAGTTTTAGCCATAAAAAAAAAAACTATCCCTAAATAAACGTTTTATCGGGCCACATTTTTCTGTGGAATTTCGTAAAAATCAGTGGAAAAGGGACGGAGTTACAAGATTTGTTATTATATATTAATTGTACTTACTTTAGTCTGTACGTCTAATTCTGATTTTCGTGTTGGTTCTGTCAAAAATGGAGTGAATATGTTTATAGCGCATCAAACTTTATAAATACTTTGTCTGATATTTTTATCAAAAATGTTGTCTGAAAATAAAAAAAAAATAAAAATCACCAAACCTAACTTTGTGATTTTCTATAGTTTAGTGCATTTTTTTGCGGCTTTAAATTGGCAGCCATACAAAAGTCATCCATTGTTAATTATAATTGTTTTAATGGTTTTAATTATTAAGATGTTTAGGAAGTAACAAACATGCACCGTAATCACGTGACTGTTCGAATTATCAAACGAAATTGTCAAAAATTAATTCAAGAATACCGAAAACCGATAATTTCCATATTCGTGCGATAATAATATTATTCATAAATATCACGCGTGATAAATTGTCGCAACGATTCGCGAATAGGGTCCCCGGCTGTTTATAAAACGAACCGCGTTGGAAACGTGGCCGTTACCGCGATACATCCGGACCGGCGTACTTTCGAATGGTAGAAAAAATAAGCGCCAAAATGAGATGAGACGAAGAAAAGTATCGTATCGTACGAAAGTGCCAAAATCCTGGGTGCGCCACACTTAACGGATATATATAATAGATGTACTTACGTACTTATTAACCGTATCGGGGATACGGATATTGATGGATCCATAGGGAAGCCTAGGGGTGCTAGGACCGCCCCAGACATATATTACTCCGGTTTTTCCGCGGGAAAATAATATACATATATTATATTTGTGTTGTAAAAAAAATATTTAGCTCCCTCCCTCCAAATTTTTGCTCTGGATCCGTGCCCGAACCGTATCTGTTTAACGATAAATCAATAGATTCGGATTATGGGTAATAAGTGGGAATTTAAAAGTTTTTTTTTTTTTCGTATCGTAACTATTATAGTCTTTCAGAACATGTATAATCAAACTTCGCTCTGAATCATCTTCTTTAGCAATGGTCTATCGTTGTTTACAGGTATAAACTAAGTAAACGTATGTATCTTACCCCCTTGACCTCTCACCAACAACACGTGGCTGCACCCACGTGCTAAGTATGTCCGTCCTTTTTAATTTTAGATACGATACATTTTTACATTCAATATTTTATTCTGCGATTTCGTCGTCGCTCTATTACCCTAACTCGGCACCTAAATTCCTCCTTAGGGAAAATTTCCCCTCGTCTGGAAACACTGGTCTAGACGTATACCTACTATCGATGCCACGATGATTAGGTATAACGATTACATTTTTTGCTGGTTAGCGATTACGTATTTAAGGTTAGTCGGGGGTTTTATAGGTTATGAATTCCTATCGGAATATCTAACTACACCGATAATACGTTTCGCCCCAGGCGAACACGGGTTTTTCGAATTTATTGTATAGACGAGGCACCTTATCGCACACCGGACGGCGAAACGATGATGCGGTTCAACGGGTTCGTTGCAGATATTTGTCCCCAAGTGCGTGTTCCAATTATAATTGTTATTGTTATTGCAGTGGTTGTTGTAGGAGAACAAAATCGCCGGAGCGCAACACTGTGAAAACTTCAATACGTGCCCGATAGAGATCTTAAAAGTTTATAGACGAGAAAACAAAACTGATAGTATAAACACTAGTACGTAGTACTATCGTACACAATTATTTATGAAAATAAATAAAAATATAAAAACCGACATAGCCTAGGAGACATACTTAAGTAGGTACGTAAACCATATTATAAAATACGCGCCGTTGTCCCGTACGCTGCCATAAGCTCGTGACGGTACAGAAAACGAGGAGGAGGAGAGGGAGTATATAAAAAACGAAAACACGTCAAATAAAATATATTCCCTTTGTAATAATTCGTTTCTTTAATGATACCGCGTATAGTTTACGTTATCTTTTATTTATTTTATACTCCCGGTGGTCCTTATAATACCGTATAATGATGTAATACGCAATCATGTTGACTTGTTTTTTTTTCTTTTTTTTTTTTTTTTTTTTTTTTTTTTTTACTATCAAGAGCTGAAAAAATTATTTTTCCGTAACAAAAACGGACGGGGGAAAAACGAAAAACAATCAAGTGTGAGATCTCGTATCGAAATATTTAAATGAAAAACATCGACTTCGAGATGTGCCAGACAAATCGGACTCGTATAGGTTACCGAAAGTAGATGAAAGGTATCTGAACCTATAATTGAAACTTTCAAGTTGAACGTTATAACTTAGGTTGGAGGTTCCAAATCTTATTCGAATCACGGAAGCCTAAGGTAATTTCTAAACATCTGGAGACAACACCCCGTGGTAGAATATCGTGTATTTATAATTATTAATAATTAATTATAAATTAATTAATAATTCAACAGGTTTTAACTTTTTCTTCGCACATTTATTGTCGCGCTATGCAATCGCTAACACAACTGCAGTTTTTTTTTTGAACGCCGTCCAAGTCCATATCTTTATATAAATATTTCGTGTGAACGTTTTCGTCGGTCATTTTTACCCGTAGGTACTCGCACTCGCGTATAAAATTAAAAAAATACGAATGCGACGGACGTACTTGGGTCAGGTCGGAAATGTTACGGAATCGTCGTTTTGTGCACGCCCACGCGGTTGTTTTTGTCGTTTTTTAAACGACGCAACACACGCTTTGAAAATACAATACATTTCGATTATTAATAGCCCGACGAGTTGTTTAAATAATAATAATAATAATAAAAAAAAAAAAAAATGTTTTCAAGTTAAAACTTCATGTACATGTTCACTTCCTCTCTGAATACGCGAAAAATTATAATTAATATTTATGGGCGGCGTCTGTGCGATAATATACGAATAATTGAAAATAAACGCGCGTGGGTGTTGGACAGCTAAACGAAACGAAAACCGTAGTAATATTGTCCGAGGTGAATTATTCAATATTATCCTCGTCATACAAAGGAAATATTAACATGAGAACAACGAAATAACAATATACGATTTGTACTGTTGTGACGTGCGCAGGAAACGATGTTGGCGGTTATATCCGTCTCCCTTATTGGCTTAAAAATACAACAAACATCAGTATTTGTTTTTAGTACAATTTAATCTTGAGATGCATTTCAGCCCAAGTAACGCGAATAATTTTGGTGCACTAAATAAAAATATACCTTTTCGGATCCGTATAGTTTTAAGTTCCCGTTGTGCATTTAGGTACAGCAGAAGATCCTACCATTTATTCGCGTTTATAATTTACTACATCCTCGCCCGTTGGAAAATTCCTGGACACGTGATTGGATACGTATTACAGTTTTTTTTTTATTTTCCGCGTTTCGATAAACGTTTTAAAAAACCGCGTAAACAATCAGGGAAAATATCAAAAATACTATTGTACATTAAAAACGAAACTAGAATAAAAACGTGTTCAACAACCGCTCGAACTGAACAAGTTTACGACTAGTGAAGCCCGGAGAAACTGGGAAAGCTGACCGCCTCGGCACCGGAATATTCGTCTGGACTACGTATCCCGGTGTGAAAATGGAAAAATAAATGAAAATTAAAATAAATTCGCACGATTTTGAAATGGTAATCCATTGGGACTAGTAAATAACCGCGAGCAACTGTAACATACCTATTATACGTGTTTGGTTATCAGAGAAAACCTTCGATGTTGTTGTGAAATAGTAGGTATATAAATTGATTAAATCAAAATAACGATGACGATCCACGTTCAAACGGTGTATTATAATAAAGTCTGACGTCATACAAACGAATCAATCGATACGTATTATATAATGTACGACGACGGGTCCAGATCCGGACGACAAAATAAGATTCTGGCCAACGGTAATATTATTATTTCAACGTTGGGAAAATAGAGTATTTTTCCGTCGTAATATTTTCCGGATATAAACGCGCCCGATTATTATTTGTCGAAATTTAAATGTTATTACTTCCGTTGTATAGAGGGTCTTCCGAATTTTACGTTTCAATCAAAGTTTCCACTAAAAACTCATTTTTCAAAAAATCACGTACGTGTACAGAAAACACGTTGGAATCATAATATATTCTAAAATGTTTTATTGCTTTTATTTTTTTCACCCTTAGTTTCGGGGGTGAAACCACTACCCACTTTTGATTTACGAACAGCACCGTCTTTATAATAAATTACGTAAACAGATGATGTTTCAGTTTAAAATGTTCAAATACGTTTTGGTATTGAGTTAACGAGATTGTCTATTTTTAAGCTGTTATTGTTCGTTGAATAATGTTCCACAACTCTCCCCTTAACCGAAAAATTAATTCATTCATCGACGGGTTGACGAGAAACATCAAATGTATTTACAGAATTTTTATTATACGTCGCTATTTGAAAATAAAAAGTGAGCAGTGAATTCACTATCCAATATGAAAAATGGGTGAACAAAATAAGGATAATAGGTACAATATTTTATTAAATTTAAGGTACAATGATCATGATTTCAAAAAGTTTTTACAGAAGTCGTTTTTTGAAAAAGTAGTATTTCGTATAGTAAATTTGACTAGTGTACACGAAAATTAAAAGACCCTGTGTACATTTCCTAGATGACGGTGACATAATAAAAAGAGACCCCCCACATGATAACAAAATCAATATTGCAATATGATAGGAAAAAACACTGTGATATTGATAACGGATCCTATATATTATATAAAGTTTTATTCGCAGACAATATGTATAGATATTGTATACTTTTAAGATTCTGAGTGGAGTGAAAAAGCTTATGGTTTTACAAAGATGTTTATTTTTTATATTTTTTTTTTTTTTTTTTTTATTTGTGCGCAACTTTTTTACCAGAAATTGTGCTCAGATTTATAATGATAGCACTTTTATAAAAGGAAATCGGACTAAGGAGTTACCCAACTTCACATTTCTTAGGATTTTTAAAAAAAATATTTCAAAAGTATTTTTTTTTTTTTAAATTATAGTAAAATTTTTAAATTGTAAATTTTAAGTTCCCCTACTTGAAAAAAAAATATAATGTAATTCATTAACCGTATCACAAAAGCGGACGTATTATAAAAAAAAAACAATGTAATGATAATATTGAAAAGAACAAAAGTTATTTCAAATGTCAAACATCGTGCACATTGGTACGATTGGTACCGCGGCAAATCATTTGAAGTGATCCCTCCATTGCAATTTTCAGATGTAGTTTTATAGACTGTACCGGCCTGAGAGTCGGTAAAGGCTAGGAAGCCGTTTTTTTTTTTTTTTTTTTTTTTTTTTGGTGGCTATACTAGTCGAATTTTTTTTATAACGTTATATTGTTTAAGAAATTCAAACGAACTGACAATAATGAACAATGTATAATGGCGACGTTGGGGAGTAATTTTGACAGTCCGTCGTTTGATCGAAAACGTACGGAATCGTGCTTTACCGACACCCGACACGGGTCCGTCTCGTATGGTTCGGCGAATCGTCAAAACCGTAATAATATTATCGTGTGTTCGATGAGCCGCCTCCGAGAGTCCACTCGCGCGGTTTAAACCGTGTCGCTAACCGCGGGCGTCACAATAATATCGTCGCGTGTGTATTAATTACAAAAAAAAAGAAATCTCCGCCGTCGTCACCGTCACCGCCACCCCCAACCCGTCCGCCGCCTCGGCGCGCGCGACACGCCTCGCACTCCACCGGGACCACGCCCACAATATGCAATATGCGCTTTTACACCGCACTCCCGCACCGACACTCGGCTCTCCGGAACCCTTTCACCCGGAAGCCATCGACGTCATATGCACTATATAAATATATATATATATATATATATATATATATATTGTATTATATGCAGTCGTATGTCCTCTGCGGTATACCCGCCCCTCATCGGTCCGACGACGACGGTCACCCCCGCCCCGGCGATGCACTCCAAAAACGACGTAGACTATACGACGGAGTAAAAAAAAAAAAAATAATAATAATAAAAAAAAAAAATACACTCTATCGTAATTGGGGCTGTGGATAATTCGTATATGGAAAATGCACTTTTTTTTTTTTTTTTTTTTTTTTTTACCATTCATTATTACGATGGATTTTTCAGCGTAAGAGACGAATAGATCGAATCGTACGCGAGTGTTTTATTATTGTATCATGTAGCACTACGGACTCGCCGGATAAAAACCCGCGTTTCGTTTTTTCTGTTTTTTTTTTTTTTTTCGTCCACTTACCAATATAATATTGACGGCGAACATTAAAAATATACACAATTTATTCGGTAATGCATATGTTTTTAGTTGCACTATTGCATTTTCGGAATGTTCGGTTTTTGTGTTCACGAACCTATACAAATTAATAGAATATTCTATTTTATATTGCGCTATTGTAACTCCGACATGATTACAATTTATCGGGGACTCGTAATAATATTGAAACGAAGTAAAGAGCGAAGTTTGGTTACACGGTATTCTTAGCATGACGATTTCTGTCAACATTTGAACTTAAAACGAATATTATATTTAAATAGATTTATGAGACGCTAGAATATTTTAAAAATTGACCGTGACTAGAAAAATCTAATGTAGAGTGAACATTTCGACGAGACTAAATCGAAAATAACGAAATCGTCATTTCCGTAAATTTTTGCGGCTCGTTTTTCCTAAATTATTTAGAAAATGTTCATTTTTGTTCGGTAAATCAACCAGACGACACATTTCGCTATCAGAAAATACGGAACACGTGAAAATCGGACTAAGATTTCTGTAGTTTAACAATCGTTGACAGACAGAAAAAATATCACGGTAAAACCAATACAAGTACTCATCTGACTCTAGTCTGAGTCTAATACGGGAGCAATGTTCTTATGCATTTTAGCCCGTATACAACCGGCTCTTTCGACGACCAGTGCGATTTATGATATACTATTATGCGTGTTACGTGTGTTTAGATCGTAACAACACTCACAGAGTTATGTGTAAGACCGTACACCCTGTATAATAATATACGGAATCATTAACCAGTGTATTACAATGACGACGATGACGAACAGTATGGCGGCGGACAAACAAAACTCGACTTTGTGAAGTCTCTATAGGTTCGCCGCTGTGGTGGCGGCCGTACCGTTCCTGTCGTAAGTGCCTCCGAGATAAAAAAAAAAAACAAACCATCGTATTATTATAATAACTCATTTCGACCACAGCTGTTTGTTTTGCTAGAACACTCGACGCGCGTTGCACGGTACGCATATATGTTTCAGTATCTGTAAACTACGATCCCGTTTGATGTGTAAAATCGTAGACGAAAACCATCACTCAAAAATCAGTAACCGCGTCACGACAAAACGGGTTGCAATTATTTTTTGCGCTGGTGTTCGCTGTTTTTAATTATACGAAAAAAATGTTGACGTTACGGCGGCGATGGAAAACAAAATCGAACGTATTTGATAATATAATCCGCTACAACCGATAAATCTCTGTAGATATTTATTCTGATGTCGTAGAAACACCGCACAGTAAATTCGTTAATCGAAGTTGATAATATTCGAGTAAAAATGTTGCGAAATATTGACACTGGTTTGAAAATTTCGGACCGGTGTATTTCAAATTGAAATCCGTCGCACTATTTTTACAACTAAAATATTACTACACTATATTGAAGTATTATACGATTAATTTGAGCGGTTTATAATAGTTATCCCATATTGCGTTGGGATGTCAATAATTTTTTGTTAAATATCAGAAATTGTCCTCCTTTTGGACAGGAAAATTGTGGTCATACACTCGAGGATTAGTCGCTCGCGCTACCAAACGGGTTCCCGGATCAGAACCCGCCAGGACATAGGTAAATGCGGCGAAGTATGAATTGACGGTTTTGTGATAATTTATGTTTTTGGATACCCCCCTTTTTCTTGGACAAATTTTGATCACGTTACACTCGAGATAAATGGTTCGATAACAACACAATTTACCGTGAAAACTTATGACATTCAATACATCATGCCTAAAAGAAAACAACGACAGTCGAAAAGAATAAAACGAAAAATTATTATCGTTAGAATAATAAGACTGGGCATTAAAACGCATTAACGCGTTAAATTCAAGTTAAAAAGTTAACTTATTACTTTTATATATGATTAATTTTAACTCGAAAAGTTACTTTTTTTGTGTACTTAACGCGTTAACTTCGAGTTAATTTTATGTAGTACCTATTCATTTTGCATTTTAAATCTGAGCTTGACTAGTTCAATTTATTTTTCGTTCGCTTTTAACTATAGATGCGCGTTAATACACATTTCTTTAACTTAACCCATAATCAATAGGTCCCGCGTATTATCGGCCTTGTTTTGTTTTGGAACTCACAGTGGTCGGATTTCGTTCGATTCTCAGCATTAATAGTCAGTTATTAGGCCGCAGTGCGGTTCAGTCTATCGACAAATGTATTTCGGTCCAAACGCACGAAACGGAACTAAATAAAATATTGATCAGCGTATTTCTTGATGATTTTGTTTGGCGAACACTATTATCCGGTATTGTCATCTCACATGAATATAATTAAACAATCATTTTCAGTTGAGAAAAAATTGATCTGTCCCATTTCTTATTTCATCAATCCGGTCCTGTTCTAAATTTACATACGTTGGTCCAGTCGTCCGGTCCGAGGTTTTTGAAAAAAAAAAAAATGGTCCCTGCAGATCACTAGTTCGCCATTTGTGCCTTACGTGTCCAATAGCAATTTGTCTCGGTGCAAACCGGACGGCTTAAACGCATTTTTTTGTTGTTTTTGTTTTTTTTTTGGAAATGGCTTAAAAACTGATACCTCGAATCACTGCAGCCGTCCGAGACGGTTTTCAAGTTTTTAACTGGACGGGGTTATAAAAATCTAGTAGTCTTCCAACTCCGAGCGGTGGCACGTATTATAAACGTATAGAGAAAGGGCGTTATCGCGGCAAGGAGACAAAAAGACAATAAACGACAATAATAATAAAACGAAAACAATTTCGGCGATCGGCTTCGAGTGTGAATAGATCCCTGCGGTGTACAACGACGTGTCAACAGAGCGGTGCCTAACACAAAAGACCAAGACAAATAAAAAAAAAAAAAAAAAAAAAAAACACGATGCGATAATAGCCGGCAAGTATATACCGCGAGTGACTGATTTTTTTTTCTATCACGAAACGAATTTACGACATATGTACAGAGAAACAGTAAATAACGGTAGATAACGAGAAAATATAATATTATTGTGTAAACTAAACGCGATACGATTGAACACCAGGCGCCTCCGTCGACACTAAACGATACAATAATTTCGGAGTATACCTACCGTCAGTGTACAGGTTAACGTTAAGGTCACTTGGGTTAAGTCGTAAAATCAAAAAGAATCCTATCTGGTTTAACCTAACCTAACCGAATGCGTAGTAAACTTGTAGCTTAATCATTTTTTATTGCTTTACAAGCCGTTTAGGTTTTTAGCAGTTAACGCTAAGTTTTTCCACCGTTCTCTGTCATATTATGTTATGGTGAAGTCGGGACTGAGTGTAAGTTCCATCACAAGTTCTCAAACACTATATCCATCCGCCTACGTACACTCGTAGAGTATGGGCTAACTTGTTTCTCGTTCAGTAAGAAACTACAAGGGAACTGAAAAAAATGACGACCTCCTAAATGCGCCGACTAGATACGAAAAAAAAAAAAACAACCCACACGCATCACAGTAAGACCAATACATTATCCTCGCTTCGCTCGGAATCTAAAATGATCTATAAACGTGAAAAAAATGTTTTTCTATTTGTTAGGATCGGGCGCGTCGCGCTGTTCGGTTAATATGATTCAGTGATGAACACGCGGAATATAATATTAAAATTACCGTTCGTTAATCGACCGGTGGAAAACGGCCGTACGGACACGCGTGCCCGAATCAATATCAATTTTATTCTTACCGGTAGGTAATAGCGTGTATCTTTTTTTAATTGACAGAGTATATATATTACGTACGTTTATAGGAGGTAGTCGTTATCGCGATGGAAAAATTAGACGAAATAATTTCCACGTGAGGCGAAAGACGCGCGGCGTGCCATGCGATCGGATCGATTAGGTATGATAATACCTAATAATATAATACCACGGTATCGGGGTGATGGGTTGTCCGGTTTTTTTTTGTTTTTTTTTTTTTTTTCTGTTAGGAACGACTCCTCTCGACATCTACACCACCTATATAATATTATGTTTAACAATATTAATATCGGGTTAATACACGGCGGGCGAAAAGAAAGAAGAAGAAGAAGAAGAAGAATGAGAAAAAACACGTGAAAAAAAGGGTAAAAATCAAAAATGTGTACGCGTACAAGAACCAAGAGCTGGTGCGTGGCGTACGGATACCTCTATACGGGCAGCACGAGCTATGGATGTTCTGGCGCGCAGTGTATAAAACACACTATTAATATAATAATATTATATTATACATCACCTGCCTGTGAAACGGCGGAGGAGAAGAAGAAGAAAAAAAAAAAATAATAATAATAATAATAACCCGACCCCGAGGGTATTTAATTATTACCCATAGGTATATAGGTACGTATACAAAACGGGTACGAAAGATACACAAACGATTATGACGGCGGCCACTCCCGCTTTCGACGGCTAATATACCTCTCGGGAATATTCGGTGTTTACATTAAATTAATATGCCGGATAATATCTCTCGGAAGATATTTCGAAAAAAAAAAAAAAGTAAATGTAAAAAAAAAAAATTACACGAAAAAAGTGTGCGCGAGCACCTATCGCTCGTACACCCAATGATATCCCGGGAACTCGATAATATATTGTAATAGCATTCGCGGGTACGCGGAAACCGGGAGAGACGAAACGCTCAAGACCCGGAACCGTGAAATACCGTATTTTACGGGAATACGATGGGTAGCGTCGGTACGGGAACGGATTTTCTCGGGAACACCGTAATTTAAGGAAAATTCGTTTTGGGAACAAACCGTTACAAGACGGATAAACCGAATCGGGCAATTGTTCCGTAGGGAATAAAAATACGAGAAAAAAAAAAAATGAAAAATCCGGATCAGTTTAGTATCGGTTTCGTTTCGTCGACGGGAAAATCTAGCGGTTTCCGGACTTTGCGCATAACTATAGTAGTATCCGCGTTCTTATCGAAGGTTTCCGAAAGGAACAATTGGTGTGTGTATTGGTATATTATTGTTTTAGTACACGCGTCTTCTTTTAATATTCTCATTTTGTTCAATTAGAAAACGAGTCGGATTATCCAAACATAGAAGAACAAGTAATGCGAAAACAATATCTGAGTTACGGGTGCAAAAATGCCGAACGCAATTTTAAAAGAGCTTAGCAGCCAAAGTTAGGGTCCACATTGGGGCGGTTAAAAGGAGAATCGCAGAGTGGTGAGTAGGAATTCCAAAATAAAATTAACAATAAGAATTTAATTTGAATATAATCGAATATCTTAATAACTCTGTCGTTTCTGTAGTTTTCAAGACTAAAATTGACTTTTCTGAAATCGTATATAATTTCTAAGGAAAATCTTTCCTAGTTATTTTCATTCCTGTAAAATATCGTTTTCGTAATCTTCCTAATCGATTATTTTACGCGTCATTTTCCCTTCTGGTTTTTACGCTCTATCAATTCACCAGCGCGTGTATTTCCTTTTTTTTTCGAACATAATATGACGCAAGTAAAAATAATTATTATTTCATACCGATAATTACAATAAAAAACCAGATTATACGTGTTGCGCTAATAAACGTACACGGCGATTATCTTCGATAATGCCAAAGTAATATAAAATTGAATGGACTGAGCAACAAATAAAATTGCGCACTGTAATTAATATTGCGACGATAGTTCGATGATAAATTAGAAATGCAACTTGCACGCGCAAAACGTATTATGAGCGTGAAATTTTTACAGAAATAACCCCGTAATGTAGACGAATACGCGAACAAATAAAACCCGCGCATATTATTATAAATCCATTTAGTGGGAGTTATATAGACAAGATTTTCAGATCACTCATGTCCTATACACGTTTAGCTGTATAGCCAAATTAATACATTTAAAGACAAAAATATGCAACGTCGACAACTCTTACAAAACCGATCAACTCTACGGAGAAGTTATACAGGTAATAAGAGAATGGCCAACGATCCGCTGAACGTTTTTTTCTTTTATTGGTTAGCCGTTGTCAATGATTATTTATACGCTATTCAACATCCAAAATACCGTCAAAGCTGTTATCAATCAAGGTAAATGTGTTTATGCACTTGTACGTATGCGTGTACACCGTTTATTATGAATAAAATCATATTCAAACAAAATATAATATCTTATAACTGGGGCTGGGATTTATACGCATTAATACGGTTTTTTTTTTTACGCAACTTTCGATTACCGCTAATGTCAGTTACGTCCGCGAATTAGCTCGTGTTGAGATAAATGGAGGTGGTTTTTTTTTCCTGCATATTTTCGCATGCATTGCATATAATGAATATTATTGCATATTTCAATTACAAAATCGCGAAAAATGCACGTTTTATAGTATATATAATTGTCACGTAAAATGTCATCGCTATACGAAAATGTCCAAAATTTAATTTAATCAATCTTGTTTTACCGAAAGTTTATATTGCACGATTAATAGACACACTGGAAGTATATGTCTAAACTCTAAAGGTTAGTGTGTGTTCGACGGTCGTGGTCGTATATCGTGTTTGGTGTACTTTTACTCGACAATAGTTTAGAGACCGTTGAAAAGACCATATGCAATCATTTCCAAAACAAAAGAACAACTGCCGAAAAACTCTGCGAAAATTTTAAAAAACGTGTTAGAAAAAAATACAGGACTGAAATCTATGTTTATAGATGGGGGTGGGCGGTGGACGAGAAGACGAGCGAAAGAAACGCAGGGCGCCTACCCAATACAATCTCGTTGCGTCAGGTCGGGTCGGGGTCTCGGGATAACGAGGTCCCGTCGTATTATCGTCCTCGTTATCCCGTATACCGCGAGCAAACGAACGAATCACGGCCTTTTCGGTCTCTGCGCGACCCGCCCGCGCATATTCGGGGGTTCGGTGTACGATGCACACGTACGTACTCACGCTGCAGGTGAATATATCCGGTGTGTGTGTGTGTGTGTGTGCGCGTTTGTCTGTTGTGCTCCGTCGTAAAACGGACAACCCGATGATTGTGGCAGGGCGCGAGAGACGATAATAATAATAATTATTAAAACAATATTGTTGTGTGCATACCTGACCTATACGGTGTTGTACGCTCGTCGTGTCGGGACGTCATCGCGCGGGCTGCCGACACACTGCGCGCGCGATTACCGTTTAGGTTTTTTTTTATTTTCATACAATTTTTTTTTCCTCTTTATACCGACGACGGCGTGCCACCCCGGCGCTGCGGATCTTTCGGAAGACCTCCCAGAAGCTCGTTTTCTCCGGTCCGTTTTTTTTTTCCTTTCCGCCGCCGCACGTATTACAGGTATACATATACATTACATATCATTTCTCTCCTTCTCTCCTCTTCCACCTCCCGATTCTTCTACTCATCTAGTCCGTGCGTTTTAGCCCGGTCGTTGTTTGTTTGTTTGTTTTTTTTTTTTCGGATCGTTTGGACCGACGACGACGCGAAACCGTCAGCCCGGCCAGATACAAAATAATAATAATAATGATATTGTTATTATATACCTACGTAATATATTATATCATCGTTATTATTATTATTACCTACCTTTCGACGAGATTAGCTTTACACACACACACACACACACACCCAGAACACCTATACAATATACAAGGTACGCCGTCCCACGTGCACAACACCCGGCAGGGTGGCTAGACGTAAATCGTCTGTTTAGCGTGTACATTATAAAACATATTCGGGTATGTATAACGTTATATAGGCACAATCCATCTACCTGCTTGTCTCTATACCTACGCGATCGTTACCACGTTATTTATACAAACAAGACGAATCGAATTAAATATAAATTACACGGCTGTTGCAGTGCGTTAGACACGAACGGTCGTCGTGTGCGTCTGCCGTCGGAGGAGGTCCGCGCGATTGAGTTGGCGTGGAAAACTATGCGTGCGCACTGATCGCGCGCGCGCTAAATTAAACCCCGAATATTGTTTTTCTGAAGCTTTCGCAGCCCGTCCGAATGATTCGTTGATTGTGGCCGGTGACCATGGGCGCCGAGGACACGAGGTCGCTAGAGCCGCAGCCTCCATTGACGATGTTGAGCCAGCACTCGGCCTCCAAAGGTAATTATTGACGAAATACGTATTTTGTGCTAAACGGTTATTCTAAATGCTTAAGTTTTCCGCTGTATATTAAAAATGTTGATAAAGTATATTATTGTTATTTGGTAAAATACACTATCAAGCTATGCATATTATGATAAAACTGTTTAGCATAAGCAGTCGTTATCATGAAAAACGTGTTAATAACGTAATGGCTACAGATATTTAAGGTTGAAACCTGGCGGTTAATACCATACCAGTGCGTATTAATGATAAATTACCATAGTTTCTTGAATGTAGAAAACTTTAACCATGTTACCTACAAATTAAATTTAATTGTTATCGAAGGACAAAACCGATTCGTAGGTTAGTGTAGGTAGTGTAGATTGGCATTTTAAGTTTTTCGCAAAATCGAAAAACTCAAAAATTTCAAAAGCAATACGTTCGGCCTCCAACGATACTTCAAAAACCTAGCGCCTATACCAGTGAATGTTACCCTTGAAATTGAAAGCGGTTATAAAATAAATGCAATTCGTTTCGTTTCACCGTTCACCGCACTGGTTACAACTGGGTCACAGATTTTCGTCAGTCAATTTAACTTATTTGCGGTCGTTTCGTTTTAAATGTTTAATATTAAAATTAAAATATAGGTTAGGTATATTTTCGTTTTATACACCTACACCCTGCAGGTACAAAATATAATCGAAATTTTTTTAATAATTTTTCAACTATGAGATAAGTTTTGAACGAAGATCTTCGTTTGCACCTGTAACTACGGGTTTTTAACCGTACCAAAACGGTTCACCATTCAATTTGCACGTTACTAATTTCGTTTCCCTCGTTTTTTCCAACGTTTAACAATTCATATCATTCCTTATATTACTATTCTTACTCTCTTCTATCCTCGTCCCTCGAGCACATTTCCCGCAGTCTTCTGCGCGTTTCCATCCGCCTTTCTTCGTACCGGCCTCTTGGTCTTCTTCTCTCGATTTTTCCATCTTCTCCGGTTTGTGTTTATTCACGGCCGCAACCCGTTCCGCTCTTTTACACTCGATAGACACATCAATATTCGGGTTTTTATATAGCTAACAGTATATAATATTTATTTGTATTTATAGAGCGCTTCCAGAGTGTATCGAAATCGCAAATAGAGGCAGCCAGCAGTTGTAGTGGCGGCAACGAACACGACGCGCGTCGGCTGACGCACGGAGAGAAGCGTTGCGGATTTTCAATGTCTTCCGTCGTGCACGTGTACAAAAGCGTGGAAAATAATAATAAAAAAAAAGAAAAAAAAAGCATAATACACGTGCGGGCGATGGTCGTCGAGACTGGTACGATTCGCCACCGGTACGACTTTTGTTCACGTTTACAGGCGTGTACACGTCCCCACCATCGGCACCCGTTGCACGGACATCGTGAGACTGTGGCAAACGTACGGGTTGCCCCCCTTCCCCTCGCCATAAATGACGCCATTGGAAGACGCTTCTGCAGCCGAGTGTATCACTGTGATAATGACTGGGGTTGAGTCCCATATAATAAGAGAACGGTCAACTGATTAGATAGCGGCCATTTTTCGTTAGAATTTTTTTCGCATTTTTTATGTTTTTCGTATAAAATGATTATAAGTCGGGCTAGGACTTATAAAGTTATATTTAATAAAATATGATGAAATGCACATTTGGATGCAACATTATCACTATGAATTTGAATACTTGGATATTGAAATTTCGGATTTCGAACAAATACTTAACTGAAAAATGTTATTTTTAGATTTTTAGATTCTGAGCGAAGTTTCATTATTTTTGTTTTTTTCATTTTTTGTGTAAACAAATTTTCTACTAAAAATGTTGCTCCATTTAAAAAATGTATGGGAACTTCCTTATAGCGTACGCATTGAGGTGGTCATGTCTCGATTTTTCTAGTAGTTTTCTTAATAAATGGGCAAAATTGACAATTTGTCGTATAATTTTTGTAATATCCGGTTTATCTTGGCGACAATGAAAAAAATAAGACAAATAATACTTCGCTCACAATCTTCTTACGTTGGCAATGGTTTATCGTTATAAATCAAATCACTTTACACAATATTAGGATGTTATGTAAAGTCCTACCTTCTAAATTTCCTCCTAAAATAGCGGTACACTCGTCAGCAGTATTAGCCCTCGTTCTTTTAAACGCGTAAATTCAAAATATTCAAATGCGCTCATTCCGAAAGAACAACACGTTAAGTTAGAAAGTCATTCAGAATTTTAACCGACTAATTAACTTTAAAATTACCGACAGTAAGTATACATTTCAACTCAATTCTAACTTTCTCACTAGTTAGCGCCCAGTTTTGCTAGTGCCACTTTTGTCCGTCACCGTTTCCCCATTTACTATTGTCTATACGCCTATTTCCCGTACGGGAAATATTATCGTATTATAATATTATCGTCTCAATCCATTCACGCTCGTTTTTATCGCAAAACTCCGTCGTTATTACGTTGCCGTTTACATATTCGATTTCTAATCCCGTTCAACCCGGCCACACCGCACGTTCAACCTAAACATTATATATTTACATTTTTCGACGAGATTATAGTATACAGATAGGAGGTATCTACTTAATAACGCGTGTGTATTATAATTTATAGTTTATAATTTTAGTATTCTCTCGTTTCCCCGACCCGTAAAACATACCATCCATTTACCCGATCCTACCTCTACCTACGTCGTTGTCGCCGCGTTTTTTATCATAACAAGACGAGCCGAATTAAATATAAATTACACGGTTGTAAACGCGAAGACAGCGCCGCCGTCGTGTGTGTCTGTCGGAGGTCCGTATCCGTCTGCGCGGTGCACGAGACGGTTCACGGCGGTACATAATAATCATGTGCGATTAGGTGTACGGCCACCCCGATTACGAAAAAAAATCAGCGGTGGAAATGCGGAGACGGTAGTTCGAACTTTAGAACCACGAAAAAAAAAAAAAAAACAATAATAGAAAGATGTCTCGATTAAAAATATGGTTTGGGTACAAAGAGTAAACGAAGAATGTACCAGGTGATCCATTTAAGTGGGTGAACTCATTACCTCGTCAAGTATTAACAAGCTTAGAAACGAGCTGCTGCACTACAATTGTATACTTATATGCTCTACTCCAACCCAAACTCGAATCCCTCGGTCGGTCTATCAAATAATTACTGAAAATCCTGAGATAATAGCGTAACGCCAAGTATATTGCCCGCCCCTGCAAAGGTTTGATTGCGTTCGTGCGTTCGTCGCGATTACAATGTCCGTCGACAGCGTAATAAACTCCGTACACCGATAACAGGCGACGCGACGCGTGATGGTGGAAAATTCGCGAAATCTCAAAAAAAAAAAAAACAAAAAAAAAAAACCCCCCGTACTTTTCGTCATCGTTGTTTTTCTTTTTTCGGGGCGAAACGGCGACCGGTCCCGCGCCCCGGATTTTCGATATCCCCTCGGACGTACGGTCGGTCCGAACCACGCGGGCGCCGACGACGCGCTTCCGTATCGGCCCGATCGCCGCAGCACGCGCCCACACTGATCAGTGTGGGCATTTCGCGTCTGGACCCGCGATTCGGCCGGGCCGGTGTCCGAGCCGTCGGCGCGAACGACGGCAGAGTAGACACGGCGGCGTGGACCGCGCGCGCGAACGGAAATTATTAACAATTATCGCGACGCGGACCCCGGAGCGCGGACGACACCCGCCGCGTGTGGTGCCGCCGCCGCCCGGCGTCGCGCAATGTTCGCGGCGAGACCGTAGGCGCGGCGTCCGGCGCGCCCGCGCGATATCCGATTTATACGGGACGACCGTCTCTCGCGGGCGACCGTACCGCGCGCGCGTGTAACATTTCACGCACGGTTATTTTTATTATTTGTTTTATTCTTCTTCGCCGTATATTTTTTTATCACGCGTTTTATCGTGCGTCGCGCACCCGCGTCACAATTGCCCGCGGTGATGACCGGACGGCCGGGGCTCGGCCGGACATTCGCGCCCGCCGACAACGATAGAAAACAATGACGGTAATAATAGCCGCGATCTCGTTGCGGGCTTTCGAACGCGTAACGTTCGCGCGTACCCGGGGCAACGGCGACGTTATAGAAAGAAAACGAAAAAAAAAAAAAAAACAACAAACAAACGAAAAACCGTTTTACGGTGTTTACCCTGTTTGCCCCCGGATCCAGGTCCGGACCGGCGACGTCGGCCGTTCCCTCCAAAACGCTCGATTCTCGTTTCCGCCCGCATTGCGGCGTTGCCGGCCGTCGGTCCGTGTCGGGATAATTCATCTCGCCCGTGGTAATCCCTGAATCGATCCAATCGAAATCACTTGTAGATATTGGGCGTGTGCGTTGTCGGGCTCGGAGTCGACTGCGAGTGTTGTGACAACAGCGACGAAATTCCGAGTATTACGACGACGCGGCCGCGCGAATCCGTCCACCCCCGTGTAAATCGATTGCGAATCGTCAATAATAAACTTATATTTCGGATATATTGGAATTTTTATACGCGTACATTTTTAAATGGAATTCACAGCGAGCGGTAAACGCGGCGAGGAAAAAAAATGATTCTAACCGACGGGTTCAGATTTAATTTCTTCCGCACGGATCGGTTTAAACAAATATTCCCTGGGTAACTCGCTAAATGGATCCAAAACTATAATTATTTAGATAGGTAGGTAGAAATTGATTAATAGCGGAAACGAAAACCGCACCTTTTCGAGATTTCTGTTTAAAAAAAAAAAAGCGTTTACAGACCGGGGGGGGGGGAGGGAGGGGGAACACATACACACACGTCGTAATATATTAAAATCAACGTAAAATCAATCTAAATGCGCCGACGAAAACCATGAACAGTACAGGACCCGGAGCTCGGTAGATTGGTGACAGAGACCTTAGAGAGGACCGGTAACCTGTGTGAATCGACTTGCAGTGTAGAAGGTCGGAGAGACCGTGCGGCGGCTATAACGGACCGGTAAGTTGAAAATGGATAAAAACGCGTTTGGGATTGGGTTGTTTTACGGGCGTTCGGTATGGGTAATCCAGAGTCCGCACGTCGGTTATAATCGTTGCGAATAATCACCGCGGATACGCCATATCCGGATTATATTAGCTTTGTTCGTTTTTCAAAAAAAAGTGCACAATTTTTTAAACTAGATTTTACTCTATTGTGTAGATTAGTAACCGAAACGTTTGACCGTGTGGGTTGTGTATTCCTTATCAAAAGTACGGTTTTTTTTTTTTTACGAACGTAGTTATTATGCGTTTCTAAGTCTGCGAACGCGTAGAATTTAATCGAAATCGTAAATCATCACTCTTCTCGGTATCGTAACAGACAAAACTTGTTTTTAAAAATATTTTTTACTGTTTCGTTAACGAGATAAAACAAAAACAAATATAGTTCATACCTATTGATAAAAATTAATACTAACACCCTGTAATCAAAAAAATTAACTCTTTTCTAAAAGTATAAAGAATTCCGGAAATTAACGCGTTAATTTGCCATAGCTTTTTGTTTTTTTAATTTTTTTTTAAATCGCATTTGAATACATAAAAGTGTTTGGTCGATCTGTACTCAAAGATTAATCAGCGTTAACAACCACTGACGGAGGACCGCGATTGAAAATCTGCCGATCTCAAACGCCGAAGTTTCAAAAATCGAGTTTGCCCGCGATCTCGCCATTTGATAAGTAAATCAACTTGACGGTAATAATTACAACGGAAATCGCGTGGCAAAATACTAAAAACGAAAAAGTTTCGGGGGGGGGGGGGGGGCGGGCGAGTTTCACGCGTTCTTTTGTCTTTTTCTGCGAAAAAAAAAAAAACCAAACGTTATAATTCGTGAAACCCGAATTAACCGGTGTAGTCAACGTGGTTGAAAAAAAAAATAGCGTTCGTTATATTCGTTTTGTACTCTTCGCGGCATCGGAACTAATTCGGTTTATTAATAAAACACGCTCGTCGGTCGTCGCAGACGAGACGCGCGCGTCATAATTCTTACGCGTAGCGACCGTCGGACTGTTTCATATAGTTCAGAAACTCGTTCTTTGTTCGAACGTTATTAATTAAATCGGATTTCGAGATCGCATCGCTCTGCGCGTGTTATTAAGCACCGTAAATCGGTAATTTGGCCAAAATCCAACGGCCCGACGATCGTATCCGTTGAATTAAATGTTTAAATTAATCGCGGCGTCGGGCGTTACGTCGCAACGTGCACGCGGAATTAAAATAGAACCGGAGATTTAACGCAGATTACGGATTATTATTGGACCGGTAACACTGCACAGCACCGTCGCCGTTTTTATGATTACCGCCGCGTTTCACGCGCCCGACGAAACGAGACTGTACATCACAATCAGAGCGGTTTCGTCGGTCGAAACCGTTTCCGCGCAACGCGCGAATTTAATTTTTAATTGGAACGTTACGGTGTTTCTGTTAATTTTTTTTTTTTTCTGAAACATTTTTCGTACTCAAACGCACGATTGTTTTACAGACGCTTACTTACAAATGGCGTTGGGAAGTCGAAAATTAACTCGAGGAATACAACAATAGTCGAGTAAAACCGTGCAGTTTGATTATTGATGGATGATTATGTTCGGAGACGAACGTTTACAAATATGTCCGCGTTTATTTTCGCGTAACCAAGTGAACGTCAAAAACAACCGAAAAAAACGTTTCGCGTCCCTGGACACGCCGCCGGACTCAATCCTATTGTATTCGCCGCCCACCTATCTATGTGTAATACCGATTATCCAGTCTAAAACAGCAACAATTTAAAAAGGCGTTTTTTTTTTCCGGAGTCACTCTCTGAATTCGAAAATTCAATAAATGTTTGTTCGACTATTAATGGCGAAATAAATTCGTTATGAAGACGATCATGTGGTTCGGTACAAGCAGAGCCAATGTCAGTTAAAAAAAAAAAAAATTTTCTTACTGAGAAATAAAGAAAGAAAAAGCGTATGATTTTGAATTCTGAGTGGAACAGATTCTGCGTTTACAATGATGGTTATTATTTTTTTTTTTTATTGAAAACCGTTTTTAATTATTTTTTGTTATTATTAAGTTTTTATTATTTTGGTCTTTTTTTAAATAATCGTCGTTGCCACGGAAACCAACATTGTTTTAATCATTTTACCATAATATCGCATAATACCACATATCGTATTGTTGACATAGCAACATTATCAATATAACTCAGCTCAGAATCGTTTTTTCGTTAGCAATGGTTTACCGTTGCTTACAGATATGCATTAAATTACCGTCTGTAGCCTACCTTCTCAACTTCCCGCCTACAACAGTGGTTGCAGCCACGTGCGAAGTACGTCCGTCCTTTTTTTATTTTCTAAATAAAAATCGTTCGATTTTTGCGGAAATTGAAAATTACACAAACATTTACATTTGTTAAAACACACACAGCCTTATGTGGAATCAATAATATTTCAAAGCCCGCTACCCAACAATCACAAAACGTGACATTGGCCCTTGCACCAAGCCACATAACTATCGGTATATCCATAGTACGGGTACCCAATATATGCCCAATATATTTTATTGTCATTATTTTATGTTTTCATCGTTACTAACATTCGATAAATGCATTTATTAATTGCGAAACTTGATCGCGGTCTTGAGTTGTATTCGTTTCGAAAGAAGATAAAAATGGTGTGCCGTTAACACGTGTTTGGTTTTTAGGTTCGGAGCTATTGGACCGAGGGATCCATTGGCTTCACTATGATGCATGTGTTTTTTATTTTCTGTCTGTAAACAACTTTTCGAATAGAGCACTTGCTCCAATCGAAAAAGAACCAGATGCTTTTTTTGTTGCTTTTTTAATCAAATTGGTGCACTAATGACTTCTAGTTTCTGAAATTTTTTCAAAATAATCGGGAAAATTCGGAACCAAAATCATGAGAAAACGGCAAATATTTATAGTATGCAACGGCGTTGTCGATTTCATTATTTCAAATCTCTACGGACTACGTTTTCTACTAGAAATATTAATCCAATCGAAAAACGACAGGAAAACTTTTTTTTCGATTGTATTTCGGATCTAGTTGGTGGTTTTATAATTTTCCATGTAGTTTACTTAATATTAAAGCGAAATCAGAAAAAAAAAAATAACGTAGAAAGAACGAGAGAATTTACGGAAATAACGATGGTTTCTTAATTTTCAATTTTGTTTTCGTGTTGTATTGAAAATATTCGTAAAAACCTACAGTTTTAACAGAAAATAGTATGTTTGCGTTTTCAAAACGCGATAACATTTTCGAAAGCTTTTTCACGAACATTTGTTGAGTTATTTATAGGCATTTTATGTTTGCGAGTTTTCCGCGTGGTGTTTATTTGGTAGGTACTATATACGTATATACATATTATTATGTATAATTTTTTGGCCGCACAGAGATGCTTGAACGTTTAACAAGAGGTCCATTATAATATACCGCGCTTAGTGGCCGAAAATAAAACTAACGTGTAATGTAGGTTGTGCTTTTTTTTTTTTTTTTTTACACACACATGTATACGGTCGATGAAAATCTTAAACATTACGGCCTTTCACATCATGCGCGAACGATTAATTCGCGGCCCGGAATCGTTAATCAACGGCTTATCGTCGCTTATACGGGATGTATAACTCTTACGTACGCTTCCTTCGCGACTTTCCGCCTGTAACGGCGGAGCGTCCGACGCCGGCTGTCCTTTTACTCTTTTCGAGTAGTCGCAGTCCCGTGAACCGCACAGTCGAGTTATTATTACCCTGTCGGGATGACGAAGAACAGACGAATCGACCGCACACGACACACCGGCGCGTGTCCCGTCCGAACGAGAACGTTACGTGTTTACGTACGAATAAAAAAAAAAAAATTACGAATCATAAATCGTTCACACCGCAGACGTCCGCGTCACGGGTATTATCGCGGTGTCTACCCACTCGCGGCGCGCGACGCGACGAAACGAAACGGTTTTGCTTTTTGTAGTTTTCACGATCGTGATACGGTTTAACCGGTATCGTATGCGAGAATAATAATATTTCCAGGGTCTTCCGAATGGTTTTAATAACGCGTGACCGCGCTCACGGGACGTCTTTTGAGTAATTGTACGTCACACTCGATTTCGCCCGTGAAAATGACTCATGTGAAGATTTTTTTTATTTTTTTTTTTTAGAGCGCGGTGAGAAACACACAGGCCGCAGCACTGCGACAAACAACGACACTTTGTGTGTAGACGCATTCGTCCGGTTTTCAAATCCGTCGTATTTTCCGCTATATATTCCAAACATTACGAATAAATAGAAATAATTTACGTACTGTCTATTTCGTATGGGTATGTCGTGATTTCCGTATTCTCATTTAGTCGGTGGTCAATGATGACGGTGGTTACACACGACGAAACTGAATTATCGCGAGTCACGGGTCACGGGCCTGCAGTTTGAAAATCGTAATATTTCGACGAAAATTAAATAAAATTCAATGTATTGTCGTCTTCGCCGTACTATAATTGTGTGTGTGATTTTTTTAACTCTTTTATTTCCGACCGTATTAACAGAACGAAATCATCGGTGTCCCGGTTATGTATTTATACAGGCCCTATCCGAGTTCGGCCCAAACCGAAACGTAACCTAGTTGGCTTTGGGAAACGAAACCTACCGTTCGGTAGGTACGGTTCCGAGAAAGTTAGTGTCGTGAGTTTACACCCAGGACCCACTATACCCATACCCGATCGATGAAAACTAATCCGCAGCGATTTCGTATTTAAAAAAGCGCAGAGAAATCGAAAAATCTACACCGTCTACCCGTTGATCCGGATCGGATACGGGCGTTGATGACTGCTCCGAGGAAGCTCTAGAATCCTGAGCGTAAACCGATAAACGAACGCGCATCCGATGGAAAAACACGACCGGTCGCGTGTTTTTGCATATTTCACCGCTCGGGCCGAACTCGGACGCGGTCTGTGAATACGCGTCCGGGCGGAATTATCGCGTCTGGGCACTGCATTGTTATTATCACATTAAAACAACGTCGTCGTCGAGTTTTGGAATTTTTTTTTTTTTGAATTTATTAACAGGTGTTAAATTATTAAGTATACACAAACAATAACGATTTATTACTTTTTATCGATCGAACGTTCACCCGGTATGGGCGCTGGCGCGCGTGCGTGTGTGTTTACATAGATACACGTCATTATTTGTGTTATTATTATTATTATTATACACTCGCGCACACCGTCAATTATCGAGAGAAATTTGTCCGTCCGACAGATCACAGACGACGACGACGACGACGGCGGCGGCGGCGGCGGCTGTGGTCCACGCCCCGCGTGTTTATATAGGGTGCCTATATAGTACCCGTCTACCCGTATACCTCTATATTTATACGTATAATAACCGGGAGAGAAAAACAGACGAGGGGGTAAAAAATAGGTATGAAAAAAACTGAAATAAAATGAAAAATTATCGGCAGATGGTCGCTGCAGCTCGCGTATGTAATAATATTGGCATCGTCGACCGTTCGACAGCAGTTTATGCGCGCGTGTGTGCAACGTGTACGCGTATCTGTAAAAAAAGACACTGGAAGCGTAATAATAATATTATACCTATACGCTAACTTATATCTATACACACCTACCTACCTACTGGTGAAAAAAAAAAAAAAATTAAATAATAACATATTATACGGTATAAGGTATACCCGTAATATTATTATGAGAGGTATGCGGACAGACACCTGCTACGGTCTGTGTATTTAACGTTATATGCGCGTGTGTGTGTATGTGCGCGCGCGCGTCTATGTGTACGGGTAATACAAACACGATCGCATTATAGTCGTGTGTGCGTTTAAAAAAAAAAAAAAAACAATAATTACAACTTTTGAGTCGTCTGTGTGTTTATTTCAGCCGTAGGGCCAAAACGGGTTCCGGGAGGGGCGAGGAGGGACGGGTAGTGCGAGAGAGGATGTCATAATTTTCGGACCGCCACCGGTTTGTTGTGCGCGGCGACGGCGACGATGGTATCCGATCCGGTGAAATATTTTAAATGGTCTTATAATAATTACAAATATATTCCAAAGAAAGGGAGACCGAGAGAAAAAAAAAAAAGACGCTAAAAGATAACTGTAGATGATAATATTATGTCGGGTGTAATCGTATTATTTTTAACGCGTTTTTTTTCGTTTAAATAACGTTTACTATACATAAAAAAATATATATACGAAATAAATAATAATTAAATCGCTCGCGTTGAAAACTATGCGAAATCGACCCAAGAACTTCTTTCCCGGAACCAATTATTTATTATCCAATCACAACAAAAAAAAATAAAAAAACAGCTACGCGAAAGCTCATCCGACAGAGGTATTCGACCGCGTGTCGTGACTCGTCTATCGACCGGCAAAACAGCAGCTCCGTCGCGTCGTCGTCGTCGCGTTATTTATACGGTAAAACGGGCGAATCCGCGAATCGCGTCCGTAATCGTTGACCGGCGCCCGCCCGTACGAGCGATCAACGGCCGGTTCCGACGACGAAAACCGTCTCACAGCTGTCGGCCGTACGTCAGATAATCGACGGGGTGCGCGTATCGCGCGTAAATACGCGTGCGGCGAAACGATCGGCGCACGATAATTGCGTTTGTTTCGAATCGCCGCAATCGCAACGTAAACGTAACGGGTCGGGTCGTGTTTCTCGCGGTTTTCGGGTTTTCGGTTTTTTTTTTCTGTGTGTACACCGCTCTTTCTCGCGCGCGCCGGCTCGCGGTCCCGGAACTAGTCGATTAAAAAAAAAAAAACAATTGGATTTTTTTTCTTTTCGCAGAACCCCGTTCGGTTTAATCGAGCGCCCCGTAACGCAAGGCGTGCGGGTCGAGTTCGGAACCGTATACCTATTCATAGACACCGCCGACCGTTACGTTCTCGCGCCCGTCGTCGCCTGCACGGGCGTATCGTACAACGCGAGGAGTGCGGACGAGCCAGCGGTAACGAGCGCGCCGGGCGACCGAGAAGCGCGCGGTGCCGTATCGCACACCGGCCGTTACGCGCCCGCGCCCACCGCCGTACGCGTTAAATTATTGCAAATACGAATTGGTTTTTTTTTTTTTTTTTCCAATTGCGGCGACCGTGTTCGCGAAACGGAATGGAAACGACGCGCGCGCGCAACGATATGAATAAAAAAAAAAAAACCCCCGCGGCCAGACACGCCGTACGTGCCCCGTACGACGACGGCTGCCCGGCGCAGGCGGATTCGGGCCCGTGTAAAAAAAGAGATTCGTAATCGACAGGGATTTCGCGTGGTTCGCGTACGCGGCAGACGACTCGCGCGTCTTCGCCGGGGTCGGTTCGCGGTCTGCGAAATTAAAAAAAAAATAAAAAACACCGCCCGTACGCAGACGACCGGATGCACTCGATTAGACAATCCCGAAAACGCACCGTGTGCCTCTGACGTGACGGGCGATGCGTGCGCGCGTTTTAATGTGCGCGCGCGCAGGGCGGGCGGCGGGTTACGCGTTCGCGTCGCGTGCGCAATGCGAAAATACCAGCGGCGGCGTGTGCGCGCGGATTCGCCGCTGCTGAAACTGACTCGGTCGTTATCCGCGGGCGCGTATAGGTAGGACGGAAATACGCGAACGGCAGTCCGTGCGGCGACGGGGGGTGTGTGTGGGGGGGGGTCTTTTAGAATATTTCCCGTTGACAAACCGCGCGAAACGGCGGCGGTTCTTGACGAGCTGCGGCGGCCCCCGCGCGCGCGCCGCCGCGCTCGCCTATTACGCGGCCAAACCGGCAACGAGTGCACTTAATTTCGTTCGATGTTAACCGTGTTGCGGGGGCGGCCCGGGGAACAGCGAACCGCGTACGCGCACGGACGAGGACCGCGGATATCGTGCGCTACGGCCGATTCGCAAACACAGTTCGTGAACGGCCGAGGAAAAACCGCGTTTGATTTATTTCCGATAACGTACGGTCGACGGCTGTTGCGAAACGTGACGGCCTGCGACTGCGGGGAGACGAGCGGAAATCGCCGGGCCCTTCATCGGGAGGAAGGGGCCGAGAAAAATACGCGGCGACCGCCGAGAACCTCAATTACTTGTACAAAATAAAAAAAAAAATTTAATAAATAGTAATACTGGGTAGGGGGGCTGTTTTGGGTGTTAAAACGCTCTCACCCCTCCAGCTGTTTTTCAACCAAAAATATTGCTCGGAATCGACGTGTAGTTGTAATGATATGCTATGTAAGCTATCATACATTATGTAAAATAAAATATTATAAGTCAAACAATTAACAACGGAAATTATAGTTAAACATTTACATCCGATGACATTCTTTTTTCTTATCAAATAACATATATTTTAGTGCGATATTTACTCATCGTAAGGAGATAATACTTAAGATATCATATATAATTAAAATAAATTATATAGTCAATATTGTAAAATATTTATATTAATTTGTAGCCATTAATTATTAGATTAAGTTGTTAGTATTAACCAAATTAAGATAATACATTTACACACGCACACACACACAGATCTCCAGTTATAAGGAGGCCGGACACTTCTAATCACCCACACAGTGTATGTATTGTTCCCGTTGCTTTTGGACAGATGATCACAAGCGAGTGTAAAAGACTACGCAGAGATTCTGACAAAAGCACGGGAACCTAGAAAAGTGCTTTATATTTTAAAAAAAAATTAATAAATAAAAAACAATTGTTACATTAAAAATCTTTTTATTCACTACGGTCACCTTTGTCAAATTCAACATATCAATTTGCCGCCTGAAGAAGAAAGGTAATCAAATTTATAATTAATTTATACGTGTAAATCGATTTTACATAACTAGGCACTCCCCGCCTTATTTTTGAATTACTACAAAGTGGCGCCCAACTAAAAAGCTCGTACCACACCTCCAAAAAATATAGCGAACATAATATTAGCTTAAACGTTTTATAAAATTATCAACCAACTAATAGGTAATTCAAAAAAAAAAAAAAAGAAAACAACTAAATGTCAGTTTTTCAATAACAAAATAAAATTACTTGGTCACATAATATCTCGAGACGGTACAAAACCCTCTGATACTAACACGAAAGCAATTACTGAATTTAAACAACCGAAAACTCAGAAAGATGTTAGGTCATTCATAGGTATGTGTTCATATTACAGAAAACACGTAAAAGATTTTGCGAATATAGCTCACCCACTCACTGAATTGACTAAGGGGGACACTAAAAAAATTATATGGAACGATGAACACGAACAATCCTTTAATCAGTTAAAACAGTTTAATGACGAAAAAGAAGTTTACCTAACTATAGACGCTTCGTTATTAGGTGTAGGAGCTTGCCTTGAACAATGCGATAAAAATAACATACTACGTCCAATTGGATACGCCTCTAGAAAATTATTAAAAAACGAAAAAACTTACTCGTCCACAACATTAGAACTATGTTTCGGCATTACATACTTTCGGGAATACTTATGGGGAAGACATTTTTTTTGTATTTTATGACAATATCAGCTTACAATATTACACAAACTTGAAAATACCATCGGCTAGAATAGCTCGACTAACGCTAAAATTGTTAGATTTCAATTTCGAAATAATCTACAAAAAAGAAAGGAGAACAGAGTCGCTGACGCTCTTTCTAGAAACCCCATTAATAAAATTGATATTAAAACTTATAATGATAACTTAAATATTGACTTAGCGGATATAAAAAGCCAACAAAATAATGACCAATTTTGTTCCCACATTATAAAATCAATTAACAACATTCAAATTGACCAAATCCCAATTAATATTAAAAGGAAATCGAGACAATTTTTGATAATAAAACGACTAATGACATAATTCATGTCAGAAGAATGAAACCATACATTAATAGATAGAAAAAGTAGGCAGATTAGAATACGTTTAAAAAAAAAAAAAAAATAAAAAAAATAATAATAATAATAACAAATAATACTATAACAAGATATAATATAATAAAATATACATACATACATATATATATACATAAAAACCGTTTATCTGAAAGGCCTCCTCACAACAATAATTATATGGCACCATACGTTTTAACCATTTTTACCATCTTATTACGCTCAGCTATCATAGTATTATCGAGTAGGGCACCTAATATAACAAAAAAAGAGATACGTAATATACCTTTTTTTTTTATAATCTTATAAATACACGCAAACGCTAAACAAATAGAAATGATCATACTCTTCCACCCATCCAATATAATTATTATATACCTACTTATCAATAAACTTTTATTCACAGGTTTTTTCTTTCTCTTCCCTTCCATATTATTACTATCACAATTTCCTTATATTATTTGTAACTATTTGTTCATTTATTTATATATAGATATTTTTTTTTCTTTATTTATTATATAATACAAATAATCAACATGCTCAAAGACTCTCTGTTTATATTCTTTACATTTTGCACAACTACAAACAAATGTATAGCTTATGATTGTGGNCTAGGAATATTATAAGCCAACAAACAATAAGTAATATGGTCCATTCTGAATTACAAAAATTTGGGATAGGACATGTCGCATTCAGCCTCTTAGGAATCTTTGTGATAGCAAATGACTATCAACACCATACTGAAGATATCCATCCTTTACAACACATTTGGTTGGAGCATTAAATCAATAGCGGGCATTTTCTAAAACATAACGCATTATCTAATGCACAAGAAGAACTCGAACAGATGCGGGGCTGTTTCTACTACTATGACCAACAAGACAACGGAAGAAAAACACCATACTCTACAATTGTATCCAGATCTTCGAAGAACTTCAATATAAAATAAGTATCCACCACACATCACATGCATACGGACCCCCCTTTTATAGTATATTCATTTTACTCTCTCCCCTTATTAATACTACAATTTAATATTATACATTGATTTCTTTATAAAATAATATGCATTGTTATGAGGGCATAACAAAAAAGAGACTGGGGTGGATGTAATGATATGCTATGTAAGCTATCATACATTATGTAAAATAAAATATTATAAGTCAAACAATTAACAACGGAAATTATAGTTAAACATTTACATACGACGCCATTCTTTTTTCTTATCAAATAACATATATTTTAGTGCGATATTTACTCATCGTAAGGAGATAATACTTAAGATATCATATATAATTAAAATAAATTATATAGTCAATATTGTAAAATATTTATATTAATTTGTAGCCATTAATTATTAGATTAAGTTGTTAGTATTAACCAAATTAAGATAATAAATTTACACACGCACACACACACAGATCTCCAGTTATAAGGAGGCCGGACACTTCTAATCACCCACACAGTGTATGCATTGTTCCCGTTGCTTTTGGACAGATGATCACAAGCGAGTGTAAAAGACTACGCAGAGATTCTTACAAAAGCACGGGAACCTAGAACAGTGTTTTATATTTTAAAAATTAATAAAAAAGAAATAGTTGTTATATTAAAATCTTTTTATTTACTACGATCACCTTTATCAAATTCAACAGATCAATTTGCCGCCTGAAGAAGAAAGGTAAACAAATTTATAATTAATTTATACGTGTGAATCGAATTTACATAACTAGGCACCTCCCGCCTTATTTTTGAATTACTACATAGTTAGAATCATAATTTAATAATGTGATCGAAAATCCCGATTACGCACTTGGTGTGGCCCAATCGGTTTGTTGGTCTGCAAGTGCAAATTTTGTTTACGAGCAAAAACAAAACTAACCAAAAACATTACGTACCGGTGGATGTGCGGACAAGTTAATGAAACTATTGAACTCATCAATTGTGTCGAGTTAAACGATACAAAAACGGCTTCGGTTAGGTATGCGAAAACAATAAAACGGAAAATGTCAATTTAACCGGGTCAGAAACAAAAATGATAACTATTTTTTTTTTTTTTCAATAAATTTTTCCTATAAGTAAATAAATACGATGGGAATTTTCGCGAAACTCGGCAATATTGGCGCAGCTACTCGAAAACTTAATCGCATATTTACAAAAATGTATAACATGATATTTGTGTGCACCAGCTATAGAGTATTACGGAAAATAGAATAAAAAAAAAAATATAAAATAGGAACACTGCGATGTTCCTTCTATTTGCTCGGCCGAATACCCTTATTTCTTCGGCGGGTATATCGTCCGACGTTTTTTGTTTTACTTTTCGTCCCTTTGAAACCCTGCGGGCTTATTTTGATTAAAATAGGGGTTTTCGATATCTCCACGGTATCTATCGTACAGCGGCGAGCCGTCTCTCCGTCCGCGGAAGGTTCACTTTTTTGTTTGTTCAAAACCCTGCAGCGGCACGAGTAGGTATTAAACGTAATAATATATAACGACTGGAATTACCCTTGGAAACGATTTACAGAATTTTCACAAAGGATTCTCCCGGTATCGAAGGAATAGTTATATATTGGATATTATGTGGATGTTCCGAAAGCTTATAGACAAATACGGTATAGCGGAACGTATATGGATATATTGTATTTTACATAGCATATTATATTATTTATTACGAATATTGCATCCGGTTATTGTCTAGAAACAGAAAGAAAACATCGATAAAAAATAGGAAAAAAAAAAAATAATAAAATAAAATGTTCCAAACTGTTTCGCTATAGTAGCGCGAAAAGAAATATTTACATCGGACTGCAGCGATTCATCCAGTAGAAACGAGAACGACGCGTGATAATAAATTGTTTTCGAATTATTTTGCAGCTATACAATTTAATTAACGGGTCGGTAACAAACAAAACGTGTGCCGAGGGAATTTCACAGCGGCTACCTTCTGGGCTAATAAAAAAATCTAATCCAAAAATATCCAATTTGTTCATACTCACTATACACATACCAACATATAATTTATACATAAAAAAAAAAAAAAGAGCTACCAAATTACCAGTTTTTCGTTGCTACCGGTTATCTTCACCTTAATCAGAAAATAACATAGCACACCATTATTTCCAACCGTAATATCTCAATTGGACGGTATAGTACCCCACTCAAACTCACTCGCGGGCAGCCCAGGTTGGGCAAAGCAGAGATATGTTATAGTATGTTTCGTGTGCAGACGACACCTGCCTACTTTTTGCCGACAATTCTAGGAAAGGGGCTCATGAAAAAGCGACTGTTGGGTTGGACAAAGTTTATCAACGTCCGTGAGACAAAAATTTTACACTCAATAAAGAAAAAACCGTGTTTACGCCCCGTTCTCGATTTATAAAAGTTTTCCAAATCTTAACCCGATAACAACTCATGGGTGTGTCGATGGTAACAGCCGTTGACGTAAACAAATGCATACCTATCAAAGAAGTAACTAGTACCCGTTATTCAGGTATCAAATTTGATAAAAATTTACGATGGAATATTCAAAATCTAGTTGGGAAGCTACGCTCGATAACTTATAAATTCTGTAAGTTAGGGGGTTTAGTGCCTAAGCAAACAATACGGATTATTTATTTTGCTCTATATTAATCAATATTCCAATATGGAATGTTAGAACGAGGAGCGATTAGGTGATACTGTTATCAATAAATTGTAAGTAAACCAGAATAGCACAGTGAGAATTTGCCTAAATAAGAATTCCCTGCAAAGTTCTACGAATCAAAATTATAGGGATCTGGGTATTTTACCGACTAGGCTTCGCTATAAAAAAAAATTATCATTTTGTTCACTTTTAAAAGGTTTACACTAGGCAAAGACTACAGATTGTTGGAAGAGAAAATATACCGTATAATATACCTGACAAATATTCTTATAAATCTTTTGGTCAATCTTTTCCTAATTATTTAGGGTCTGTATATTTTAACTCTATGCCGTGTCAATATGAAAAACGTATTGACTAAAATTCTAAAATTAACGTTAAAAGAATTGTGCACCACTGGTTGTTTTCTCAATCGGTCCAAGTCCTCCATATGTTTTGTTAGATAAAACAAAACAATATTGTATTTATAACGTACAATTTCTATTTCTATTGTTAAAATTTTAACTTGTATTTTATCTATCGTTTTATTTTGCTACTTATATAGGAATTTTTTTTTTTATTAATTGTTAATTATCATTCTCTATCCCAAAACCGACTCAATGATGTTATTTGTATTCGATGCAATTCATGACGGTTCAAATAATCATAATAAAAACCGTTTCAGCTGTACGGCATCGCGATCGTTCGGCCGGTGCATTGGAGTTGGTATTTCGGCGTCGGAACGCGACAGGCACCTGAAATTCCCTCGGCCGTCCAGTCAGCGAAGCCAATAACCGGAGGTGTCGGGGTACGTTTCGCGACGTTCGCGTCCGGGAACGCCCGACGACAAGGCGTATGTCCGCCAGTACCCCTTTTGAAACCCCGGCGTCGATTTGGGGAGGAGGACCACGGAGGGGGAGCCCGTCGCGTCCGGATCCGCGTCCGGCGGCCCGAAAGCCGTACGCGCGCAAGGACAGCGGAACCGATCGTTCGACGGAGACCGCGGATGACGGGGGACGCGGCCGCCGGCGAGCGCGCGAACGTCTCACGACCGAGTCGAAAAACGGTCGCACGGTGCGCGCCGTCGTCGCGCACGAAGTAATGCGATGCATTCACGTCGTAACAATAACGCGATAATGGTAACGGTATGACGGCGGGGGCGGGTAGAAGACCCAAGCAGGAGACGAGAGTGAGACTGAGAGAGAGAAAACGGAATATTCTACGATAACGATACGCGCGTATGCGTTGTGATATTTTATTTTTAATATCGCACGCCGTGTTATTATTTTTCATCATTATCGCCGTCTCAGTCGGCGGCGGCGCGGGACATGTGGCGCACATTTTACCGTAATGCTGTCGCCGCGCGGCTCCGGGTACCCGGCCGCACGTTACGCGGCTGTAGAGGGACGCGACGATATTAGCGTGCGAGCGGCACCGGACCGATCGCGTCCCGATAAGACCGCGGCAGCCGCCGGCGGCGGCACAACGGACTCCTTTGTGCTACGGATATTAGGCGAGCGATCCGGTGCGGGAGAAATAACATTACAATATACACGTGTAACGGTCGTGTTCTCGTGGAATCCGTTCTCGGCCGTCTCTCTCTCTTCTCCTCCACCTCCTCCTCCTCCTCCACCTCCTCCTNCGTGGCTCCGTCACCGGTCGTCTCCTCCGTCTCCCGGACATTTGCGTGTTAACGTCTCGCGCATCACGTGCTACGAATCCCCGAGAATCCGGCCCGTCCCGAATCGCGGCGACCGATGGCCGCGCCGTCGTCCGGACTCGAACCGCGTGCGAATCTGCAACAAGACCGAAGACTCGAAATCAATAACGTGCTGAGTGCCAAAAAAAAAAAAAAAAAAAAGGCTTTGAAAAGTACAAAAAAAACCAATCAAAAACGGTGGAAGGGCGTTAAATATGTTCCTCATATAACGACTCCGACTTGTTATTGTATACAATTTTCCGCACATATTATATTACATGTTATTTTTGATTCTGAGCAGAGCGAGGAATGTATTGGTTTTACGATAGTGTTTATAATTTTTTTTTTATGCAAATAATTTTTTCTACCAGAAAGCTTACTCGTTATCAAGTATAGCACCTTTTCTGAAAGGAAATGTTTCCCGGGTGATACCTTAAAGAGATAATGGTTTGAAATTAAATTTTTCTCATTAACATTCGAGATGACGAGGAAACCCTGGTTCTTTAGGTTAAAAAGACTGAAAAATTAAAAATAAGGTTGTCAATGGTAACCGTTTTCGTTTATTTTTTATACATAGAAAATGTTCGTTTAAAAAATATATCGACATAAAGTGTTGATAAGTTTTATTTACGCAATTACTTAGTTTCGGCTTACGCCATCATCAGGTTACTGATAAACAATGTTATACAATGGTTTACATAAAACAATTTAAAAAAGGAACAATATAAATTTTAAATCAGCGACCTGATGATGGCGTAAGTCGAAATTAAGTAGTTGCGTAAATAAAACTTATTAACACTTAATAGAAATATATTTTTTATATCTAACTAAATAAAAGTGTCAATAAATCTCAAATATACGAATTATTTTTTGTTATTATCGAGTTTTTATTATTTTAATCTTTTTTAAACAATCTTTGTCATGGAAACGCACATTTTTGAAAAAACAATACTGTAGACCGAGCTATATTCAAATATATAAGGCTACTATATTGAACTCCGCTCATAATCGCCTTTTCGTTAGTAACGGTTTATCGTAGCTTACTGATATACATTAAAATTCCCTTTTGTATCTTACCTTTCCAACTTCCTATCCGCAATAGTGGCTGCGCCCATGTGTGAAGTATGTCCGTATTTTTTTTTCAAATATAATACCTACGCATAATTTTATTTGAACAGAATCGCTTTTTATTAATCATTTATGTCGCGTTTGAAAAGCGCATTTCGTAAGTTCGTGTCGTCAATTATAAGACCTTATCAACTATTAAACCTTAAAACCCGTCTACAATCGTTCGTTTTTTATGATATTTCGTCGAAGCGTTTTATTGTCGGTTTTAACGGTTTTAAGCACTTTCTCGTGAGTTTGCAAGTGCAATAAGTTCCGAGCACTAGTAATGATATCTGTCGCGTTCGTCACATTTACGGGGCCTTCGTCGCGCCGTCCGAAATAGGCGAGTCGGCCGGTCGCGTGACCGCGCGGTCTTACGCGGTATCCGGTCGGCGGTGTTGGCGGCCGTTATTTCGGACGGGCAGTAATCGGGCCGAAATCGAACAGTCTTTGCGTTTTCTGGTTTCGAATAATTTCTCGTTCGTTTCATCGCCGATATAACAAAACCAAAGCGACGCGCACGTTATTGTATCGTTGATAATACTACGCGCGTTCATACTGTGTACTGTACAAGGCAAGGCGCGCGTGGATCAGTTGCAGCTACAAGACTAGAAATATTACGGTCAGCGCGCTGTCGTCAATACAGTAAACGGCAATAATGACGATACCTATAGTAGTACTGATGCAGTAATTTCCAGCAATACAATTGTCTAATACGCGAATAATCGTAAAGACAATAAATCGTGTATTTTAAACACGGTGGAATTATTATTGCGAAACCGTTAACGTTTTACTATGATAGCCACGTAACCGTTATGGCCAGACGTCACGGAGTCGAACATGGTTCGAATAGCGTTGGTAACGCGGTTAATGGAATCCAATCGGAATTGGCGTTACCGATCAAACCGCTGGATTACAAACACGGCGCGATGAGTTACGGCCGACACAATAACGCGCGGAGGTGCCTTAACACGGCGCCTGGTGGTGTGATGTACACGTCACACGCGTTCGGCCACTGTTTTTATTGGTTCTGCCATGATTCGTTAATCACCGGGGCTTATTTATTGTTAATTTTTAATATTTCTGTTTACCAGAAATCTACCGGAAATCTTGCTCCGGTTTTCAATTGCAGCACCTTTTTCGGAATAAAATTTTTATTGGCTGATACTTTAAGGTGGTTATTTTTTTTATTTTTTAAGCCGTTTTTATAATAATAATGAGAAACCGGGAAAAAAACGTTGGAAAATCTGGAAAATTTTAAAAAAACGTATTATTTTAAGTTTTGTTTATTGTTGTGATTCGTTAAAAATATTGGTAGAGAATTGAAGTTTAAGCAGATTAATTTTATATACCTTTTCTATACGTGGTAAAATGTTCAAAACGCTTTAGTCGTTTTTGAGCTATTATTGACATTTTAATTTTACGAGTTTTTTTACGTAATTTTTATTCGGTAGGTATTCTGTGGATAAAACTAAACAGAAACGCTTGAAAGAATAATTGGAAGTTTAGTATAAGTAGTATATGGGGGTCAAAAAAAAGTGGAATGTAATATACAAATTTTTTGCACAAGAATTGTATTATCAAATTTTGACGGAAATTGTATATATTACGGCCTTTCAAAATATGCAAAATCAAACTCCGCTCAGAATTGTTTTTGTTAGACATGTATATGATCGTTGCATATAAATATACATTGAAATCTCTCCTAAATATTAACTTCACAACTTCTCACCTATAACATTAGGCCATCCATCGTGCAAAGTATGTCCGTTTCTTTTTCATTATTTCATTCTTGCAGTTTTCTTAATTACTAAAAGTACTTAAACAAACACAATAAATTGTAATATTTTTATAAAATTTAGAATTGTAACAAAACAAATATTGTTTGCCCTAGTAAACCAGTTAAACCACGTTTATGTTAATAGACATTATTTGTTATGTGTATAGTGCAGACATTGTTGTTAGGGATAACACTATATTGACTATTTTATTATATTGTCACTTGTTATAGTAATATTTTTTCTTGACAACATTGTGCTGATCGGCAGTACGGTGGGAGGGGGTAGGATGAAGTGGGTGTTCTCGTCTCAGGCACCGTCGGCATATGATGGACACACTCAAATTAATAAAAAAAAAAAATCGAAAAAGCCAAATTAAACGTATTATATAGGTATTTAAGGGGAAAAAAATGAAATTAACAGTAAACATTTTCGTTAATTCGAAGTCAAAATTTAATTTAATCCGAGGGTGCAGAAAATTGTTCAAAATTTAACATGAAACGTCGCATTTATGCCACCTCCGGGAGTCAAATATACTAGGTCCGGAACGATCGATTATACATAGTCTCGAAATGCACCTGTAGATTAGGTAAAACTTCGATAAAACTTCCCGGAGACACAATTTCCCCCAATTATTTCTACGTGCGATTCCCATCCGGTAGAGGCGGAGATGGTCATAAACTATTGTAATATATTATTGTTATAAGACTGACTTCTTACATAAAACATTATTAGATTCGCGTCTGGTTTAAATGAGTGTGATTATGCTTGTGTCTAGTAGGTAATAATATCGCAGTGAGGTTCATCATTTATCCTCTTTCCGGAGACCGTATATTGGCCCACCGGGATTCCGTGAAAATCCCGGTAGCGTTGCCCTGACCATTAACGTGAACGGTCCACATTTATTCGAAAATTTCTATTAATATCCGTTACCGTGTTTATAGATATATTTAATTGCCGAAGTCCAATAAAAATGTAATCGACACGAGTCTAGATAATTTAAAAGAAAAAAAGCTGTCCTATGGCAAAGAGGAAGGGCGCATGAACTTTTATAGTTAACTTAATTTAAGCAACGGTTAACCATTTCTAACGAAATTCACGATTCTAAATGGAATTCAGTTGTTGATATTTTGAACAAATACCTAATAAACAAAAATACATATAAAAACATGATAATTATCAAATACTAATTAATAAATAATAATAATTAAAAATCAAAATTGGTTAAAATGTTTTGAACATTTTACCACACCTACAAAAGGCTAATATAAGCATTTCAATTATTAACTTAAATTCCCTATAAATCGGAAAATGGGCCACACTTAAAAATAAGAGCAAGATTTCTAGGAAGATATTTGAATACAGAAAAAAAATAAAAATAATTTTAAATCATAGATTTCTTCGGTCCACTTACAACCTAAAAACAAACCAATAAAATGCGTTTTGTAATTTTATCCTTTGTGTGTCGTAGCAATTTTTTAGTACGGAGTTTTGGCCGGTTTTATTAAATATTATGTGTGGCCACGTTATTATTTAACCACTTCGACGTAAATTTTGTTATAAGTTAAAAAAAAAAAACAAATAAGTTATATCATGTGAAAAATAAAAAAATGAATAAGTGTAATATTCATTAGCATATATTATAGTTTATCAACTACATAAGCTTATTGATCTTAATGGTATACTTGTACTAAACTAATACAATTATCGATAGTGTAAATTCAAAATCTAAACTGAAAGCAATATTGTATATTTGTATTTGTATAACATTTAAATTAAATAAAACATGCTGGTACTAATACTGTATTGTTAGATGTGTGGTAATGTCAAAAATTTAGTTTGTACTGTAAATATCGGATAAATGCTCTGCGCAAAATAACTCATCAGTAGTAAAAGGAAATTGTTCGCTGAACACATTTAATTTTATTACATCCGATTTCACTGCAATGTTAACAAAAATAGACACAATATCCATAGCGTTCAAACAATTGTCGATTAAGATTTCGTTTAAACGATTCAAGTAATCGGTGCCGGTTTTACCAACGAGCTGAGGTTCGGCCCATTCGCGTGTTTCTTTTAGAATTTTGGGGGGAATGTTTTCTTGAATCGATTCGGCCGCACTGTAACCGTTATTTACAGTGTAGCTAATACATTTAATATTGGAAACTATATTAAGTATATTTTCTGGAGAATTATATGACACGGGTAAACTTTGAAGGTATTTATACAACTTAGACTTTCCTATTTCATACCATATGGTAGAGCCATCCAAAATCAGTAGTCTTTGTTTGTCGACCTTATTGTTCATGTGCTTCAGATATAAAACGATCGTGAACGCGTACCGATACACGTAAGTATTCATTATTGCGTCCAGGTTACCTAAAATTATGTTGTGAAAAGCGAAAACGGTTTCTAACTTTGTGTTCAACGGTAAAAACTGATAGTAAATCTCCGACAATGTAAACGGTATACCGTTTATGTAAATTATGTTTTCTTTAATTTGATTAAATGATGAGTTATCATAATCTTCGGTGAAAAAATATTTTCCACTCAACCAATTGTACATAGGCCACAGACCGATTTCCTGGTATCTGAAGTCGATCAGGGCCGCGTGGATATTCTCAATATATTTATTATGGACATTTGTACACAATACACTTGTATATTGATCTTTTTTCGAAATGATTTTAGTTATTGTATACAAATTCCACATCAATTTATCTTTTATCGATTCCGTGACACACCTCACCGTATAATCCTTTTCTACGTTACCGTTCGAAAACACACGGGGACAGCGGGAATCGATAAAATCCATAAGGTTTCCGCAAAACGACAAGTACAGACTAGACAATGACCCGATATTGACACGACGTTCGGCCAAATATAGAAGAATTTTCGGAGTATAATCGCATAACCCTTTAAATACATGTAAAACGCCATTGTTAATTTGTTTCTCGTTTACACGAGTTAATACGTTTTTGCCGTATTTGGCTTGGAATTCGTCGACTTTATCTTTAAATTGTTTTTCCAGTCTTCGGAACGTGTATAATAATAATTTACTTACCACGCTAGGCGTTGAAAGATCCTTTACATCCTCTTCGGATAGGTCTAAGACTAGATCACAGGTGTTCAACATCAGCTCGTTAATGTATTCGGTATTAATACGCAAGAAATTGTTAACAATGTCCTTTAGCAATTGATCATCGATTTCGCTTATTGCTTTTGGATCCGCTGTCTGTATGATAGCATTGTGAAACCTCTTATTCACGTCTTTAAATATATTGAACTCGACATGCGCATAATCAATTATCAATGTCCTGTCGATTTTGTTTATGTGGTCGTACGCATTTTTAATAAACATTTTGTCAGTTTGTTGGTTATCTGACTCCTTAGGAAAGTCGTCGCGATTCAAATACGATAAAATGTTCTTATATATTTCCTGCACTTTTCTGGTTGTACATAAGACGTAATCTGTGTCGGTAGCGGTACAGTTATTTTTTACGAAATTAAGCATCCTGTAACAAAGCGTGCAATGAAATTTGTTTAAATAGAAATATTCAATGTTTTTAGGGATGTGGCTTATGTACAAATAGTCCAAAATTCGAGGTATATATGAGCACACGATGTCTAAATACTCGGTTTTGAATTGTACCCTATGGTTATCGTTTTCGTTCCGAGACAAAACGAAACTGATTAAGATTATGTCGGCGAATATCGAGGTGTAGGAATTATACAACAGTTGCACAATACGGTTTAAAATGTGTTGGAACGTTTCTAACGCGTCCATCGGTTTCAGCAAGACATTAGTCATTTTATCGATGCTACCGACATTGTCTATATTGTTATTTGATGTTTCCGTATGTTCGTAATGCATACTTATGGCGATTTCCAGATCTACTTCCGATTGCGATTTAATGCGGCGCGGAGGCGATAATTTCATGCCGAATAGCGCTGTTTCCGGTCGACGTAAGGTCATCATTCTCATATTTTTCGCATTATCCGTCATCGTGCGTCGTATCGCTGACATCGAGGCCAATCGCAGCGCTCGCCGATTGTTTATGCACGCCGATTCCCGGATGAAAATTACCAGTATTTGTACCAAAACTATGATAATAATACGCGTGCGATACAATACCATCTTGGTAGTTGTAATTATTTGATTACTTTTAAAAACCTAAATTTTTTAACGAAGTATAATATATCGTAAGCGTACACTTATAATAACAGAAACTTTAAATAGCAACTGCGTGTTGGTCTATTTATTGTTTTTTTATTTTGATTCGGAGACACATTTCGAACAACTGACTAAATAAAATGAATCATTTCAACGATAATAACGTGCGTACTATAATGCTATACAGGGTACACACCGTGGAATTCTACATACATTCTTAGTCACTTATTATGTTTTTGTTGATTCTCAGCGCAGCAGTGAATAATTTATTGTCCACGTGCTATTCTTTATTCAAACGACTTTTGACCAGAAACCTTCGGAGTTTTATTCCGTATGAGAATTTCGTTTTTTTTTTTTTTATGTTCGGTTGTCTGTGCGTATTCTCGATATTCGGGAAAAAAACCTGTAAGAAAATCGGAAAAATTACGTTCTCATGTTATTGGATATTTGTT
>CABPRJ010002413.1:287500-294520 GCA_902439185.1 Cinara cedri
TTACTCGGCTTAAACAAATAACAGCAACAATAATGATATTTTTATTTTGTATTTTTGTTATTTTTCCATTTTTGAAGTAGTCGTGGAACATTTTTGAGTTATTTTTTTTTTAATGATAGTTGAAAATGAATTTTCGTTATAATGTGCGTGTAAATGCAAATCCCCAGCAGTAGCGGATTACTGTTCTTGTAATAGAACTAACTCGTCTACTCATTGTGAAGCGCTACAACCAATGGTAAAAAAAAAAATTAAAATTAAAAAAATCGAAGAAATATTGCATGTATTTAATGAATTCGATTGTCCGTAAGCTTTTGGGGACCGTGAGAAAATGTAAAATTCGTTATTGTTCGTTCAACAAACAATAGCTCTCGTGCCAACGGGCTCTCGAATTTCAATTCTGAAAACTTTTAATTTAATTACAATATGATAAACTGGTATATTATGTAGTTTACTGCAGACACTTTATTATAATACCAGAAGTTTTGCATAAAGTTTAAATTATAAAATATTACGGCGAGCGGTGTACGCACTGCAAAAGATTAGCTTTTAAGTTGTTCGCGTAGTTCGTAATTCTGTTTGCACTGCCGCGCCGTCGCGAAACGTTTACCTCGTTTATCAAAATATCTAATAAGAATCCGAATATAATATTATACAAATCGATATCTTCTAATTAGAAAGCGACGATGTTTCAGCGAACCGGTATAATTAATATTGTTTTCCGTTAGTTCGTGGGCGGATCCGGGACAAGATTACGTGGGGTGGGATGGAGGAGCGTGGTTAAAATGTATACGTTTATAATGAAAATAAATCGTAATATATTTCGAAGGTTCTTCCACTGAAATACTCGTTTAAGTAGTAGAATGCATTGATTTATTGTGATGTTTATTTTTTATTTTTTTTTTTATGTGAACATTTTTTCTACAAAAAATCATACTCCGATCATCAAATATGGCACCTTTTCCGAAAGGAAATGTTCTCCGAGCGGTTCTTAAGAGATGTCTTTTTTTTTTTTTTTTTTTTTAAATTTTTCATTAATATTCGAAATAGTGAAGAAAATCTCGGTAATTAGGTTGAAAAAAGATCGAAAGATTAAAAATAAGGCTGTCATTGGCAACCGTTTTTATTTATTTTTTGTTATTATTTTAATCATTTTTAAACAATCATTGTTATCACGGAAATGCACATTATTGTTATCAGTTTAACATAATATGAGCACATGCCATATATAAGTAAATTATTACCTAGTATATTTCATTGTTAACAAAACAACACTATCAACCGAACTCCACACGGAATCCTCTTTTCGTTAGCGATGATTTATCGTTGTTTACAGATATACATTAAATTCCCGTTCGTATCTTATCATCTTACATCCCCACCTACAACAGTGGCAGCACCCACGTGCGAATTTCGTTCGTCAATTTTATTTTACAACCGTATAGAGCCGAACAGAGTAGAACTTTGAATTGAGATAATTTATTAAAGTTTGCAATTTTCTAAAACCATATTGCGTGTATAATGAACTACCAAACTGAGATTTTATCGCATTAATACGTGTACTCGAAAAAAAAAAAAAATTCTCGACTGTACACTGTACACATAATAACAATAAATTGTATATTTACATAATTAAATCACGACGTCGTGTGTTTCGAGACGAGATAAAATGCGTTTCTAGTATAATAAAGTTATGTACTTGTATATTATTCGATAGCAATCAAATAAAGCAAATACTGACATTACGATCGTCTTCTTTTTTTTTTTTTTTTTTTATAAATAAGTACAACTTACGACGATTATCTATTGTATCGATATTTTTGAGGGTTTTTCAAAAAAAAAATATACATATATATAATATAAATAGAAAATCCGAAAAAAATGTTATTCGCATAACAATCTGATACATTAAGCAATAGCGACCTATAAACAATTCGAAAAACGAAGAAATATAATTTCGAACACTTTAACGCCTCTAGAAAACGATAATGATTCGGTGAAAATCGCAAGGTCTCTGCGTTATTATTTTACATCAGTTCGCTACGAAAATCCAAACGGATTTAACAAAACTCGTTGTTACGTCATAATTTTGGGTTCCGGACGTTTTTCTTTTCGAGTGTTCCGCCACGATTAGGGAAAACCCAAGGAAAACAAAAGAAAAATTACCGAAGTACCTCCGAAGTCGATGCTCGGCACGAGTATTTATACCATTCGAACCTTAACTTTTCATGTGCTAAACGATGTACCTGTTCATTCGTACGGTAGACGTGCAGAATTATTTTAACAGATCGTAAACTATCTAGACTGTGGCGTGTACGGTGGCCACTCGTAAAACTACAGCAAACGTGCAGTATTTTTTTTTTTTCAGGACAGCATTCTGTTATCGTTTCGGTTATCATTTTTCACTCATCACGGTTGTAAGACCCGGCGATGTTGCAAGTCATTCGACAAAACAGGTTCCCGCGATTATGTTTTATCGAGATCGATAAACATAATCGAACAAAAATTGATTTGACTGCGGTTTTCATATTGGTACTGATAGCAGTACACGCCGCAGTCACGTACAATTTTAACGTTCAAATGTAGTTTTGCGCGCGCGAGTTTCTTCCAGTTGCGGCTTCTGCGGATGACGCCACAGCTGTCCTATTTATTAAGTTTTTTCTAGACCCGCGCGTTAAAAAACTTTCGGCATTGACATAATTGCCGAGCTGGTAGTGTTTTAAATAGCCGCCGCGGTATAAATTATCGTATATCGACTGCGTCGCGTCGCGTACACGCGTGCTCGCACTCGCGGATTTTCGGCTTTTTGGCCGTCTCGGTATTGCGTCCTTAACGCCGTGATAACGTTCGCGCGCGCCTGCACAGCCGAAAAACGGCGTTCCGCGAGATGTCTGACGCGGACCCCGCGTAATGTGACGGCACGCGTGTCCGAGCGCTGTAATGTGTGAAAGGCGAACGCGCCGGGTCCGCAGACCGAAAAGTAACAAAGTGCGCGCGCGGACGGAACGGAGCGTCTACTCAATTGTTCGGCGTACGTCCACGCGCGCGCCGAACTTTCTAACGCTCGCGTATATCTAACGAATCGCCGGCGCCCTTTTCGGCACGTTAATATCGCGCGTTATTTGTCAACGGTTCTCGACGGCGTTCCCGGGGCCGACTGCGAGACCGAACGTTATAATATTAATCCGCCGCGAAAACCCCGTCGAGACGGGCGAACGAACCCGCGGAGCCCTGCGGACGCGACGCTATTGTTGTAGCGCCGGACTTTAGCGCGGCGCCCGATAAGTCCCCGCGTCTCGACGTCCAGGTAGAATATTCGGGCGCCGCCGGAATCGACCCGTCCGTTCGCCGCCCCCCCCCCGTATAATAATAATGTTTTGCGCTTCCGTTTTTTATAATTCGGTAACGCGCTTATTATCGTGTAAGAATTCGAATGTATTATTATAGTTCACGGACGTTCCGAAACATTCTGCGGCGAAAACTTTTTATAACGAATTTTTAGAGACCGGGCGACGTCTTTCGCCGTGGAGAGTTTTCGTTAATGTAAATGTATACCGCAAAATACAACGTACTATGTATTATTCAACACGGGATTTCGTCTATACTGACTTGTAGCTATTCTCTTTTGGTGTTCTCGAAATCTGAACACGCGGTTATATCTGACGGTGAAAATCGGTGCTTATCGATTACAAACGTACACACAAACGCGAATTTGATTATTACACAGAATTTCTCCGATTGGACCGTGGGCGGTCGTACGCGTTTTAAAGACAATATTCTAATGGAAAAGACGGATATAACTACTTCGCACGTGGGTGCAGCCACTGTTGTAGGTGGAAAGTTGGGAAGGTAGGATACAGAGAGGAATTCCATGTATAAGCATAGATAAACCATTACTAACCGAAAACGATTTTGAGCGGAGTTCAGTCAATAGTGTTGCTTTGTCAAATGTACATAATAATACGGTAAAACAATTGCATTAAACATTTTCTTTAATAATACACGTTTAATACTGTTTATATTTTCCCGTTCTCCCGTTTTTCTTCTGCTTTTTTTCGGTTTTTCTAATATATATTGAGAAAATCCCTGGAAAAATCAAAAAATGACCTCCCCAGTCAAATTTCCTTTCAGAAAATATACTACTATTATAAATTGGAGCAATATTGCCGGCGGTAAAAAAGTTGTTTACAGATAAAACTAAATAAATAAATAAACATCTTTGTAAAACCATAAGCTTCTTCGCAGCACTTAGAATCTGTAATATACGAATCTATAACGTTTATTATTAAATTACCTACCGGATTTAATGATAAAAAATCGTTTAAAATAATACAGGCCCAATCACCTTATCTGTTATAAATATGACATTATAATGACTCGATTACCGTATACTTTTTTGAAAAAAAAAAAAAATGTATTGTGGCCCATTTCCCGGGCGTCCAAACGCCAAACGGACAAACGTCCAAAATCACTATTGGTATACCTATATTTATCGCGATGTCATAAGAAATCGGACATTTTCGTGTCGTCTTGAAGAACGCAAGAAGGCAGGATAATATATAGTAATTTTATTTATGCGTGCACGGAACGATAAACCGTTGCTGGTGAAATACGATTCTGAGCGGAGTTTGGTTAAATACGCGTTAAAACGCGTTGAAATACGAGTAGGAATACGAGTCTGTAATTAACGCAGGATACGCAAACCGATTAATTTAAAATATTATTGTATATTATAGTACAATATTAAATTGGATCTCGTTAGATTTCATTCAAAACAGACTAATCGAATACGCATTACGTGAAAGAATTGTACATAAAGTCATTGAGATATTTAGGTCACATTGGTTCGGTGTGATTGCGATTGCAAAATACAGGAGCTCTATGACCGACGAGTTCGGCGAACTCGCCTCGTTTTTGACCCGATCCTATATAACAGCGAAGATCGAGGGGAATTTGCAATACCGTTCGTAATCAAAGTTCTGGAATCGTGCGCGGACAGCAAAGTATGTTGAATATTCCATCCGCTCCTCACTCCCCTCTCTCTCATTAATGAATTGAATTTTTTCCCGATAACAGTATAACTCGTGTATTTCATTAATAAGGTGTAACACACACACACGACATCCGTGGACGATAAAAGCTCTGAAATGCGTGCTGAAATTGTACGAAGAACCGTATTTAAAATGTACGCTAATATATTTCAAATCGAACGGTTATTCAAAATAATAAACGTCAAACTCGATGTGAGAATTAATTTGAAATATTTGAAAACCACGTGAATTGTATAAAATACATTTTGCGCTTTAGGATTTTTTAATTGTCGGGATCAATAAAAAAGATCCGGAATTCTCGAACGGCGAAACCTAAGAAAAGTATTACAATACGAATTTTAAGTGCGTCGTGTGCTTCCAGTAACGAAGTTATCGATATATCGAGTGGGGTTTGTTAAAAGTAAGGCTGGGCAAGTTAATGATCTTTTCACCTAGGTTGAATTAAATTTAAATTTAAATAAAATGAATAATTCAAATTTAATTCGAAATAATCTATGAATTCAACTGAGTTAGGAGTTCACCAAAAGTTAAAATTAATTTTTAAACTCGAGTTAGGTTGATTAAAAACAAAAAAATTACATATTCCCTATTGCCTAATTACTACAATGACCTATCTACAATAATCCACCTACAACCCCCAACCGGCGATAACAGTTAGAAAGCTGTCCAAGGATAACGGGAGATCGGGTACAGCCACTCTTATAAACAATTAAATGTACGAAAAAACGATTCTGAATTGAGAGTTCAGTTGATAGTGTGGCTTTGTCAACAATATACATGCCATGAGTAAAATAATTGCATATGCGTTATATATTGTCTTTAATAATATTTGTTTAACATTATACCTAATTTCCAACGTTTTTCCGTTTATCGAGAAAACTCCTTGGAAAATCCACAAATAACACTTTAATGTGCCTCCCTGGTCAGATTTCCTTTTAGAAAATGAGTTATCTTTGTAAATCAGAGCGAAATTGCCAGTAGAAGAGTTGTTCACAAGAAAAAAATAAACGTCATTTTAAAACCACTGTTCGCTCCGTTCGGGATCTAATATACCAGGCATTCATAACGCGATTTGTATTTTGAAATGTTCATAACATATTGATTATTATCAACACCTATAATAATGATATATTTATTTACATGAGCGTACAAATAAAAATTGAAAACAAACTCGACTTGTTTAAACACCTAATTGACTCTATAGCTATAACACAATAACGCGCGACATACCTAAACTAATTGTAACCAGTTGATCAAAAGTCAATTATTTTGTATTCCTCGAGTTGACAATTGAGTTGAGAGTTAAAAAAAAAAAAACAAAAAAAAAAAAAAAAAAAAAAAAAAAAAAAAAAACAAAATTATCAAGTTGAAAAGTTCAATTAGCTCAAATGCATTAAGTCGTTAACCAGTCAATGCCCAGCGTTGGTTAACATATAACGCTTACAGCCCACGCGTATGTGAGTGAGTGGTATCCCTACATAACAGTGTTATTATTACGATGCGGCGTACGGAATTCGATTTATGAGAAATAAGTACAAAAAAAAAAAAAAAAAAAAAGTATTGATTCGTAAACACGTAAATACATAAGTATACGCTCGCGAATATAGCAATTCGATGCCCGGGAAAGTAAACGGTAATATTGTATTATTATTGCCGCTGTTGTTATTATATTGGTCAATACGCGCGCGGTTGTGTCCCGAAATCGTGACGATTTCCCGCGATAATAATACACAACGATACGGCTAATCCAATAAGCGCAAATCGAACGTACCGGCCCCGGGTTACGGAGGTTACCGCGCGAGCGGTTATCGCGGCTGTGACCGCAACGTAATGGTCGGGTTTTAGTGCAGTGAACTTTGTAATAACATCGGCCGCGGGATGGGTGGCCACGGCCGCGCCGCCCATTACAATATTACGGGTATACCGCCGAATCGCACCGTTCGATTTTTCGATAATTCCCGCGGGGGGGGGG
>CABPRJ010002413.1:294548-318402 GCA_902439185.1 Cinara cedri
TGGTGTGGGGGGGCGGGGGGGTCGGTCGGTTGGTCGGAATTATACGTCTTGTTATTACCGCGGACTAATTTATTATTATTTTTCCATAATGTTTTCTACCGGAAGAACTCTGCGCGGACGGTGAATCTTTTTATCGAACCGCAACGGCTAAAGTTATTTCATTCGGGCGTATTCGCGTATTGCCGCGATCGAAAGGGCGCGACTACGCATAGTCTGCGGGATGATGAGAAATCGTTAATCATTTATCTAAAAGCGTTTTTCTATTTCTTTTCGAGAATGCCAAGTACAAAAGTTTTACGGGGAGAAAAAATATTTAAAAACTTCGCACGTGGGCGCAGCCACCGTTGTAGGTGGTGAGTTGGGGGGATAGGAAACATACAGGAATTCAATGCATATCCGTAATAAACATTTAATAATAACAAAAAAATTATTAAAATTGTTAAAGAGAATTTCGAAAAATGACCTATCTAAAGTACCATACAGACAGAGGACATTCCCTTTCATAAAAGGTGCTATATTTGTTAACCGGGAGTCAGCTTTCTGGTAGAAAAAGTGTTCGCATAAAAAAACAAAATAATAGACATTATTGTAAAACCAATGCATTCCTCGCTCCGCTCAGAATCTAAAATCCTACGAACACGAAATATAAATGCAAAGTACGTATCATATTACTAATACTAATCGAGAAACGTATCGGTTTAACTTATGACGCGTGGTTATTTATTTTTTCATTTTATGTGTCTGCGTGTGTGTGTGTGTGTGTGTGTGTGTGTGTGTGTGTGTGTGTGTGTGTGTGTATCCGAAATCTACCGGAAGTCTTGGTCCGATCAAAACACGAGTGTTGCCGAACGTTGGATCTTGGGATCGCTTTTCGATTTTCCAAATAGTTTTTACGATGATCGAGAGAAACCGGATAAAAACATTTTACAAATTTACGGCGATTATTTTATTATTTTACATATTTTATTCTATTTTATTTTTCTACCAAAAATCGTGCACCGAAATAGAATCGTAACATATTTTCTGAAAAAAATAAAAATATTTTTAGTTGGAGTGTAAGAAATTCGTTGTTTGATTTTCCGCGCAGTTTTTAAATAGTCGAGAAAAAACGTAGAAAAAACAGTAGAGTTTACATTATTAACAGTTTCATTAATTTCCAATTTTTATCCGCGATGTACTTTGGTTAAAAACGATCGTAAGAAACTTGAAATTTTCACAGAATACCCATATCGCCTTTTCGAGACATGACAAAATTTTCAAAACACAAAACATTGAAATTTTTGCATTGTTTTTGTCGATTTCTGAATTACTTCGGCGACAAGGGTCGCAAAACACGATTAACAACGTTCCGGCCGGAATCGTTTACTGCAATTGGCAACGGTTTATCGTGGCGGCCGGACATAAATTAAAGTCACCCGTAGATACTCTGCACTCTACACATCGAACCTAAAAAGGCGGTACACCCGTCGACAGATTTAGTTTTTTTTTTTTTTTTTTTTAATTTTCCTTTTTAATGATTTTTCAAGCTTCCTTCCGCGTTACCCGCCCAGTGATTTTACTCTCGTCGCCCCCGAGATAGAGATAATGATAGAACGTCGACGTTTGAAGCTATAATAATCTACGTTTGACATCAACGGTTTAGTTTCGATGTTTTCCATCGATGTTAGAGCTTCACCGAACTTCGATGTGAATCCGATGTTCGCGACTATATATACTTATACAGGATTATTTTTTTTTTATCATGAACCAGCAATTATATTAAAGGATTTTAAGTGAATTTGATATCTGTTTTTTCTTATCCTTATGGAATCGTCTAAGCTGTATTATAAAACCGTTTTTAATTTTATACCCCTACACCATACACTCTAAACGAGTGCATAATTTTGATTTTCAAACGGGTACTCCCCTCTCCTTTGAACACTGATTTGAACAGAGAATATTTTTCTAGACATTTTGATATGCATAACACTAATATCATTTTGAGGTTTTGGTATTCCTGGATCAGGAAAACAATAAGCTATCATATATGATAATATATCCCATGTGCCATCTTCGTGAATGAATTAATGAAAAGTAAGGAACAAAACCTCTCACGTGTTACACTGAACCGTTTTGTTAACCTGAACCTCCTCATGTAACGCGGGAAACCTACTGCGTGACGTTGAAAAGCTTCCAGTGTAATTTCGGTGAACAATTTGGTGACAAAACCTCCCACGCGATTAGAGATTAGAGATATTGCGGCTATCGTCAACACATATTTACCCGCTGTCGGTTACGATAATTATGTCGCAATTATTGTCCGCACTCCGCAACCGTGGCCCGCGTTATTGACTCGGTCCGTATTCGGCGAACGACGCCGTATAGTTTTGTGACAACAATGTCATAACGGAAATTGATAAGCTCTAACGGAAAGACGGCCCCATACGGTAGCACGAGTACGGCACTGCAGGTCCGCAATGGTTTCCGGCGTTTGCGCCACCGGTTTTCGTTAACGCTCGTCGCTGAAATTCGCGATACGCGTGTACGCGAAATAACGGCCAACAATAGTCATCAAAGCGGGTAAGAGATCAATTGTTCGGGTGTTGGTGCGAGCGAAACGATCGGAAAATCTCGAACCGCCGATACGTTTACAGTCCGTAACACCGTTGTTCGCAGACACGTACTCTCGAGACTAATGATTTCTGTACGGTGTATGGTTAGAGTTCGAATTTCGGACTTGTTCCGTTTTCCCCGGGGCGTTAAAACGTTACCGTCCGGCCGGCCGGTCGGCCCTGTACGGAACGACTCGTCCGAGTTTTTTTTTTTTTTTTTTTGGAGGGGGGAGGGGGGGTGCTAGTTTTCGAACTCGGGAGTGCCGAAAACCTTCCGGAAACACCCTCTGCCCCCAACTCCCCCGTCCGCCACGCGGCTACCGCGCCGCGGGGGACCGGTCGACCTATCGCCGTGAGAACGCTTCGCGGCGCGTTACCGTACGCCGCCACACCGCCGTCCGCAGAACCCCCGAGGAGACGCTCGGCCGCGGGCGCCGCGCGATTCACGCCGACGGCGGGCGGGACAGCACGCCCGTGCAGCGGTAAGGGGAAGGTACGGGAAAAAGGACGTGTTTAATCGGGGGTCGTTCGCGGTCGTTCGGCCGCCGTGACGTTTTTCGAACGAGTATCGTCACTACCGTCCGGTGTACGGCGGTGTAATTTTTTTTTATTTTTTTTTTTTTATTCCAAATATATACACGCGTGACATTACGTTCGACGCGGCGACGAGCACACGAGCGGTTTTTCACTGTTGTCGTTTTTTATTTACGGATATTGCCGTCACTCGTGTCGGTCCGCGGCGTATCTTTGGCTGGCGAATTCGCACCGCGAAACACGACGAGCGCATGCGGGAATCGTCATAATACACCGATGACGACGCGGCAAAACAGCCCGGGCGACACTCCGGGTCTAAGCGACGCGGCTTCACACTACTGGACGCAGAAATTTATTTTTTTTTTCTTCAAGAGAAAACCATGTCTTCGTCATCTCTGACGAAAACTAGGGTCGAAAACTCGACGAACACGACTAATTACGCCAACATTCGGAATCCGTTTTCCGTTACCGATGGACTATCGATGCGTGTACGCCGATATGAATTAAATCACTCTGTGTATCCTACCCCCGATTCGTTTCCTAAAATATGGTCGCGTACCCATCGGCAATGTATTTTGCTGTTCGTAAGGTTTTGTACGCTAATATTATCGAGTCGTCTCTCGACGACAGTTTGAAACTTTCGCATTGATAATACTTTCGGAATTCCTACCTTCGCCGAGCGCGGTTTTCTTATGTACAAGGTGCGCGGACAATCCTAAACCGACAAGACAAGACGAGTGTAAAAGAAATGTAGCTGATCTGAATGCGGACGGAAAATTACGGATGACTGCGGGACCAGCGACCGCGGCGAGAAACAAATAGATATCGTGAAGTAAAAGACCGTAAGTATAGGTTTGACGGAAATTGCGGACAAAGTGATAGAAATCTCCGTAATGACGTACACAGATTCGCATGGAAATTTAATAACAACGACCGCGTATTTATACGGATCGCGGGGGTGGCGACGCCCTTGTCCAGTGGTGGAGGTACGCCACTCGCAGTAAATCGGAGCGCGGTAAAATCCGGGGCGAACCAATTCAAAGTTTCAACAGTCTGAGCACCGTTTCGTATAATATTATTTGATTAAGGCTCGGCAGTTACAGGAGTTGAACATTTTTCTACGTGTACTGGATTTATAGCGGAGAAAGATAGAAATTATTTTTATGCAACGGGAGATTTTAAAGACCGAACATTTAAAATGTATATTTTGCAATTATTTCGTAAAAATGTAGAGTTAAAGTGCATTGGTTTTCGCGTGTTTTCACGCGTGTAATACAAATTTAGTATTTGTTAAAAAAAAAAAAAACTAAAAAAATCGGTTTCTTTCTCGGCCGACGGATTTTAAACAATATTTAATATTAAAAAAAATTGGAAATAGTTTACACGTAGTAGTTATTCGTCGGTATTTTTCATCGTCTCAGTCCAGTATTGATCGAACGGCGCGATTTGCACATTCCGTTCGCTTTATCCCGTTCGTTACGGACATTACGCGTTTTCGAACGATTGTCTGCACGTCCGTTGCATTCGTTCGCGTGTTGCCGACGTGTTTAACGGTTTTTTTTTTGGCGAATATTTGCCGCGCCAATGTCGTTTGCCGATTTCCGTTCCCGTAATGCCCGGACCCTAAGCGCGGTTGTTCTTTCCGCGCGTCTTTGCCGCCGCCGCCGCCGCCGCCCGGCGTAATTCTATCGTACGGGCTCCGTACACGGCCGTCCCTCGGAACCGGCGTCGTCGGCAGTCGACCGCCGAACGTAATTACGGGCGCACCACGCGATTGCACGGCGTTGTTATCGTCCGGTCCCGGAATCGCCGCTAATCAATCGGGAAAACGGCGGCGACGGTACCACTCGCGGCCCGCTATCGTTCGCCGGGATCGACCCTCCGCGTTTTCCCGTTTCGGAACGTTCGCGCCGCACACACGCGCACACGCGTACCGCACAATAATTGCCGCCGGCGAAACGATGTCTGTCGTAAAACCGTCGCCGCCGCCGCCGTCGTCGTCTGGGCGAGTCTGTACACACACGCACACACACAAACACACACACATACACACACACACATACACACACACAAACACACACACACACACACACACACACACATACACACACACACACATACACACACACGCGTACGCGTACGCGCCGCCGACGTGTCGTTATTGTTGGTGTCCGCGCGCGGGATCCCCGGCGGCCGTTTCGCCGCGATATCCGCCGCTGTTGTCGCTGCGAAAAGGAAACGTTTTCGGGCCGCCGGTTCCAGCACCGGGGGTCGCGATTGACCGCCGTGCGCGCGCGCGACAGAACGTACGTCGCGCACGGACCTACCGAATAGAAATTACTTAGAAAAAAAATCGCGGAACTAAAATGATTACGACCGGGTAACGGCTCGAATTTTGCCGCGTTTAACCATGTAGGCGAACATCAGGTTTCGTGTCCGAATCTCCGGTTCGAAAATAATAAAACCGTTGTTTTCGAAAATTCTCCCGTTTTTTTTTACGCCGACCAATGTGAAAACCACTCGGAAAATCGAAAATTACCCCCTGAGGTAACGACTAGATAAGATTCTCTTTCGGTACAGGTGCTACATTTGATACATCGGAACAAGACTTCCGGTAGAATTTTTATATATACGGTATAAAAAAAAAACGTACATACTTCGCACGGTTAGGTTAGGTTAAGGTGCGGCCACTGTCGTTGGTGAGAAGTTGGGAATGTAGGATATAGAGGGGAAATCAATTTGTATCTATAGGCAGCGATAGACCATTGCTTGCAAAAAACGATTCTGAGCGGAGTTCAGTTGATAGCTTTGTCAACGATATATATATATGTGTGTCATATTATGGTAAAATAATTAAATAGGCGTTATATATTTTCTTTAATAATATGTGTTTAACATTGTATCGATTTTACTGTTTTTTCCGGATTTTTTCTCGGTTTTTCATATTTGTTGGGAAAATCGAAAAATGGCCTTTTCAACGTACCTTCCCTTTCAGAAAAACCGTGCTGTCAGTGTAAATCGGGGCGAAATTGCTGGTTGAAATGTTGCTCACAAGAGGAAAAAAAAGGCCGAAATATTATTCGACTGATACCCATACATTTCGTATTCCCTCGGTTTCTCCCTTTTATCGGGAAAACTGCCGGGAAAATCAAAAAATGACCTGTTCAAAGTACCATTGTCGCATTGTACAATTTCCTTTTCATCTTTAAAGGGTCTACATCGTATACACCGGGGCGAACGTTCCGGTGTAAAGAGCGTTCGCAGGAAAAAAAAAAAAACAAATAAACGTCATTGTAAAACCAATACGTTCCTCGCTCCGGCCAGAACCTAATACGTTACGTTATCGTGTAGAGTCGCAGAGGTTCCGGCCGATCTCTCCCCCGTCCGTCCGTCGCCGCGTCTCGTTCCCCTCTCACCCCTCCCCCACCCACACCGCATCCGTCCTCCCGGCACGCGGTACTCCCTATACCGTTCGTCCCTACCCGTTTTCCCATTATCTCCGGCGGCCACTATTTATACGACGCGTGTATTATTGTCGTACGGCGTAATCGCGCGATCGCCCGCGGCCGTCGACCGCGCAATATTATTATTGTTGTTGTTATTATTATTTATTCGCAAAACGAGTTGATATTTCGTCGTCGTCGTCGTTTTTGCCGTTTTCACGACGGCGCACGTCCGCAGTACAACAATATCGCCGCCGACCATGGGAACGGTACCCGCGCCCGCCGCCGCCGCTACGGTACGCGCGTGTTCGCGTGATGCGCGCCGGTCGTCCGCGCAAAAAAAAAAAAAATATAAAATAAAACGATACGTACCCGTACGTGTACGTGTACGGTCGTATCGTGTAAAGGCGCCAGTACGAGATCAAGACTCGCCGATACGGGCGCGCGCGGGACGCGATAAACAAACGATACGCGCGTATAAACGACGCGCGTAATGTATGCGGTGCCCGAGCGTTTGCGGCCGTCCGATCCGGTCGGCTTTCCCCCGCGTCCTTTTCGTTTGTTTTTTTTTTCGGTCGGCGTCCCCGAAGCGCCACCGCCGCCGCCGCCGTACCCGTTGTCGCAGCCGCCGCCGATACACATTGTGTTATTATCGTAACGCGTATAACAGCGGAGAACGGGCGGCGGAGGGCGGGGACACGGGGACGGACGGACGGACGGCCGTTACATTAATACCGTGTCGTCGGGAGAACGTAACGAACTGCGCGCGCGGGGAGAGGGCGAGACGCGACAGAGAAGACCGTGCTGCGGTGTGCCGCGGGTACGGGTGCGCACGCGGAGGAGGTGGGAGAACGAACGACGACGACGACGGATTGGCGTGAGAGAGATAGTCCGAGCGAGTGACGGGGGGTAGGGGGGGGAGGATAAGAAAAACGAAAAAAACACACACGTAAACGGGGACTCTCGTATTATTATTATTATTATTATTATACGCGCGCGTTATACACAATCACGGAACGCGGCTCGCGGTGTGGTCGCGGCGGCCGCTGCGGGCCCCCGTACGTACGCGCGCGCGCCCGTTCGCTCGCACACACACACGCGCGGGTACGCTCTTACCGCGGTATATACGAACAGGACGACCCCCCACAAGCATTTTAAATTGATTATCTACTTATGTTTTCAACGTGCGCCGCCGGTAATCTCCCCCCCTCCTCTTCCACCTCACCGCCCCCCCACCCTCCCCGCCGCTTTCCTCCCCTCGTACCGGCGGCGGCGGCGACGTAACGCGGCCCGTGACGTGGCCGCCGCCACCGCCGCCATGCGTGTCCGCGCGTATTGCCCACGCTATGCATATTTGTACGCGTACTTACTCGCGGAAACGACACACGGCCGCCGGTCCGACAAGACGCCGCGTCACAAACACAAACGCGCGCGCGGCGGGCCGCGGTCTGATTTTTCGGCCGGGCCGAGTTCCGCGTTACGAGGCGGCAGTTTCGGTCCACTCTTTTTCCGCGCGCACGGCGCCGGGGGCGCCGTTCGAACGGTCTCGAGTATAATACTTTGGCCGTCCAATATAATTTCGAAACGGTGTTTTTTTTTTTTTTTTTGTCGGCCCGCGCGAAAAGTTTATAACCGCGCCGTTTTCGGCAAACGCAAAAAGCAATCGCTGTGCGACCGTTAACTGCCCCGCGCGCCAACGGAGATCCGACCGTCCGAGACGTCAGATGTGTGGGGGAATTTCGCCGTCGCGTTTGATTGTCAACTCTTAATTGCCATCACGGCTAAACGAACACGGGCGTGGTAGCCAGACAATGGCTAGTGAACGTCGATACTATAACGTCACGTAGAGAATAATCGTGGTACAACGAGTTTAGTATTTCATGAAAAAAAAAAATGTCTGTTCCCCCCCAGACACCGAAATAATTTCAATAAAATATCGTCCAAAAAAGAGGCATCTATTTGTAGAGATATCTTTTAAATGCGTACGATTTTTCAGGACCCCTTCCGGAAAAACGTTGAAAATCCGCTACTGCGTGGATAATAGAAGAAATCAGACACAGAAACAAAAAGCCTGCAGAATGGCTTGTAAAACTAAAAAAAAAAAAAAACAATCGTTTTACTTGTAGTACGCCCGTCATATTATGACGGATTTTTGTGAATTTTATGTTCGGTTGTTATTTTATATCAACAAAGCGTATCAGATAATAATTATAATTTTTCAACCCAATTTCAAAATATACAAAGTCACGTTCGTCGAGCTATTGAAATAGCGGATATTATTCTAAAACCGTTTTTTCGAGCGACCGCGCTCAGTGTCCCGACCTCATCTTCGATGACCGCAGAATGTTTGGCGCTCATCAGACGGTTCGCCGCGAGTCGATTCCGAGATTTTCTTCTGCGGGCGGGTCGCGATGGTCCCGCGGGCGCGTATTTCGCATAATGTCTAGGTGCTCTCGGTACCGCTAAACGTCGATCGATTAAATCGCCCGTTTCCGCCCCTCCCCCCCTCCATTTATATACGTAGAAATACCCTATTGATCGTCCGCACCTTAAACCGGTCCGAGAAATTTAGCGCCGTCCGAAGTGCGAACCCGAAAACTTACTACCGTTATCAAAAAAACCCACACTGATTCAAGTACCGCGGACAGAAAACGGTAAAAAATCAACACGCCTACCACCGTGCAATATTCTATTCCATGGGCTTTCGCGGTGATGGTTCACGGAAACGTGTAACATTACGGATTGTGTTGCGCAGATGTGTAGCTGCGGCGGCGTGACCAGGAATCACCCAAAAGGGCGGGGGGTCGATTTTTTTGCTCGCCTCTGAAATATATTGTCCCGGAGCGGTAAAACTGCAAATGCGCGCCACTGAGTCGTACGCCAATTGAACAGTACATTTTTGATTGTCCGAATACCGATGTTTGCGAACGTTAATATTATATCTAATTATTGTACACGCTGTACACGCGTATTGACTTATTACAGACAGGTGAAAATATAAAATAAAAAAAAAACTTTACTATTAAATTTTAATATAATACTTGTATAGTAAAAATGCTACGGTATTATTCAATAACGTTAATGACATTTGCGATGACGTTATAAATTATAAGCTACAGCTAGTGTTTTGTTTTCCTAGAGTCTTTCGCAGAGTCATTTAGAACTGTTTCTACAATTAATGTTTAGTAACGCTCAACTGTTTGATCTATTTTATCCATTAGTGTTTCCAAAGGTCGAGTCTTGAGTCTTTTTAATGTAGAAAATAATCTTTCGCTGCTTGCTGTAGTTATGTGTAGCTAGTGTAGCTAGTATTTGGAGAAGTTTATTGGTAGATGGAACTTTTTTTCAAAAAAACTGTAAAATAATTTTTAATTGTCCTTGTCCTTGCTTTAGCTGTTTTCTCTTTTGACTGTTCGTAGTAGTCTTAGTAACTATTAACTAGTAAAATCTCACTAATAAAAATATAAAATATTACAATTTCAAAAAAATACAATTATTTCATTGTTTCATGCCATAATTGATAATATTATGGTTTCAAAAACCCAGTCGAAATTGATCAAAACTCTGTGACAACACTATTCACCACACGAGCTACGCGAAATTCGACACGGACAAATGTATCGCGACATTGTATATATCTACAGAGATTGTGTTAAATTTCACTTTTACGTTATGTTTAGTACCCGAGTTCTTGCCTAAATCAAACGATCGACAATGCAATTCCGGTTGACATTTTCACAGGGAAAAAAGGCTATCATCGGTGTCCACAAATCATACGAGTATTTTTAAAAAAAACCCGTTCGCGTTATATATTGCGTTCAATGCGTTTTCCATTTCGAGCGGCGCTGGCGGAAGAGTAAAACAAAATTAACTGAGACCGGGGAGATGAGCCATACGCGCATATCGCGGGGAAAACACGGATCTCGGGAAATACAGATGTTGTGACTGCGGACACTACTATCGCTATCTACATATTCGCCCCCCTCACCCCGTATAAAAAATATCTCTCGCGCCTTTGATCTATAATCACGTGTGGAAAATGATTGGCGAGAGGTCGTATGGCCCCCGTGTCCGACCTACATCACAACAGTGAAACTATTAATTTATACGTAGACAGGTACTTTGTGTTAAATATTGTATTGCGAAGTAATTTATCGACTATTATTGTTGATGATAAATTTCCGCCGGTGAAATGTTTCGCAGAATACGTTTCGGCACGTCGCGCGTCGTTAACAGACGTTAACGTTACGGTAAACGATATATTTCACGTGTACTAAAATTTCTAATTTCTCATAATATTCTATTTTCGTTTTCTTGAAGTGCCACTGTGTACGTTATACCGGATGTTTTCGAGTTCCTCACGTGTAACTCAAAGTTTCTTACCCGTCGACAGTTATAAATTCACAAATTTACACGGATTATTCGTCTAGCCAGTTAAGTGATTGGTAGTTATCAATACTATAATTATTTATCTTATCAGCAGCGAGCTCGAAATATTCGGCGAGAAAATGACTGGACATAATAATAATAATAATAATGTAATTTAAAGGCCGTGTCTGCTCCCAAAATCTATTTAGGCACGATTCTCCGTGCTATGTATGATTTTTGACTAGATAATTCCACCGTTGTTTTTAAGTATTTTCCCCGTGATCGTTCTCTATCTGGTTTCCGTCCTGTGACTCTGATAGCATATAATTTTCCGCTCTGATCTCCGTCTGGGCGGTATTAGGATTATTAAATAGAGTGTTAAGTTCATATTTTAACAGTAATTATAAAAAAAAAAAAAATCGAAAAATAGCAATAGACCTTTTTTGATGAATTTCGGATTTTGTTGGCGAGTAAGGAAGTCGTTTTTTTTATATTTGCCGTAAAGCTTTCTGAATAACTGAGAAAAACCGCGGAAAAAGGCTAAGGAACGGGAAAGCCATTGACTGGAACCTAATAATGCTCCGACGAAGTTAGTGTTCTAAATGTAAACGTAAAACTTAAAAACGACGATGAAAAAAAACGCGGGGAGGGGGGTCAGGAACGTGTACGCGCGGATCGATATGAAGGTTTGATCCCCGCCCCCGTTGATTTTTATTCTGTTTATGCCGATCGAGAACCCGATCGGGAAATGGCGTTCGGCCGGAAGACCGGCGATGACGAAGACGACGAGACCGTCAGAGTTAACCGGGGGGGGGTTGGAGTGGACTGGCCGCGAGACGTCTCCGTGCCGGTCCTAGAGGCCGAACGAACCCGAACAACAATAATAGCGTTCGCTTGGTTCGTTCGCCTAGTTATCGAACGAAATTTTTGCTTGTACTACTCCGCGGTCTTTGCAATAAAAACGGACTAGATTCGCCGGGAAAAGGGCGACCGGTTCACTATTATATAGTTCGCTTCGGTTCGGAACGGTACAGCGCCGCGACCGGTCCCGTTTTCGGGTACATCGTGATAACGCGACCGTACACATTCCATGTGCCAATACGTCGTGCACTCGGCGATACAATAAAACACCGTGCGATATACGAGTATAAATAAAGGGCGGCGTTTCTGTAAACCGCGGGGTAAAGAAAACGAGAGCGCGCGCGTGTGGTCGCCAAACCGCCGAATCGATGACCGCGACGGTTCTTGCGATCCGATCGACACGACCGGATCCGCCGTCTTTTAAAAAACGATTAAAAAACGATCTCTGCACTGTGCCGTGCACGTAGCCGGCGGCGGAGAGGTCGAGGAGAACGGTTTCGGCTGACGGGTGGTACCGTGTTGCACGTACAAAAAAAAAAAGGAAAAAAATAAAACCTTTCCAGGCCGTACTCGGCCTAAAAGTCCGAAACAATTCGAACGCGAGCCGACGCGATTCCGCCTCGCGTATAGCCGTTTAAAAATCCGGTTCGAGACGATACCGTCGTCGGACTGCTGCTGCTGCTCGTACCAGGCCCGTATTTGAACGTTCGGCGTCCCGTAGCGACAAACTTTAGACGGCTCCCCTAGCAATAAAAAAAAAAAAAAAAAAAATCGTTTTTCAAAAATCTAAAATAAGTGCCCGCGTGCTCGTTTTTCTAATTCGTCGAAAACACGAGCGTTTCGGATGCGACGCGGCGTACATACCCGAAATGCGATTCGCCGACATTGTATTAATAATATTACCTATAATACGCCTTTTCGCGTAACGATAATATTATATACGGAACATCTTAGACGGTCATGTTCCCGGAACTAAAGGAGTTAATTAACCGTGGGTAAGACCATCAAAGTCCCGGGATATGATGCGCGAGGACCGAAACGCTCGACGCGCCTTTAACGAAAACTTATATACTGTGATATCGGTAAAGCGTATACCTTTCCTAGTACGCTTGAATACGTTGTTACATTATAATATAGATTATAGGAAGTTATGGAAGAGGACGACCGAGAGACGCGATCGTAGATAACCCGAAGGAGACGAATATTACGTCTGTAACGCTAGTCAACGGAAAGATTAGTCGAACAAAGGGAGAGGATTGGATGGAGGCGTTGCAGCGACAATGCGAAGCTTATAAATTAGAAAAATACGGATTGCGTACACGCGGTACAAATAAAATATCGTTTTGGTTATTCTCCCGAGTGTACGTATTACGTCAAATGCGAAACTGCGTGGTCGTACAAACGGGCGTATGGGTACCCGGGGGACTGTGAACAATTCGCCGCCGAACGTTTGTAGCCAATAACGCAATAATCTCTGCACGTTTACACCGTTAAAATTCGACTTATCGTACAAATAATTGCACTTCGTAGGATTACGTTTAGAAGGCTCGAACAGTGGATTTAGACATATTATTCACGCGCGTTATCATTTACGCAATTTTCACTTTTGTCGGTTCAACCCCTCCCCCTCGTTGTAAAATCCTGAGTCCCTACGCCGCTGCGTACAATTATTACATAGACGGATCATGAAATGGTCGAAACGGGACTTTTGTGTATAAATCACGGCAAAAGACACGGCTTTACAAATAGACGAAGAAATACGCGTTTCGTCCATTGCGCGTGCCAACAATTTGAATTTGAAGTAGGTATAAACGATACTTTTTATTGTGTCTAAACGACGATAAAAGCTAATCAACGACGCGTATTCATATCAAGGACGCATAAAAAAAAAAAAAAAATGTTATATGTTACTCGCAAACAAATGTTTTTTTACTCTTCTGAAAACCATGAATTATGCAGTCGCTTAGATCCTTTTACCGTGTCGCCGTCTAATTATATTTACGCGTATAAATATATACTCGTGTAAAACGATCACGGTAAAAAGCGGACACGCCCACAACTTTTGTATACAGTCGGTATAATATATCAGTTGGGCATATTTCGTGTACCCATACCGTCATGTGCCGTACATCGACAGCTCCTGGTCGGCGAATCGTTTGAAAACCGACGATTGATAATTGACGGTAATGATACGAATTGGACTTTTATTTATTAATTTTTTTTTTTTTTCGAAATGTATATATTCTCGTAGAAATATTACAACGATAATTTTTTCCCGTGAACAATAACGAACCGTCTTACGATACCTATAATATACTAATGAGCGCCCCGGGCCGCGTGTCGGTTCGAAACCGTTACGGTTTTCGAAATAATTTATAATGTTACCAATACGATACACGCGAGTGTGCTCCGCGTTATCGACGGGGCGATCGCAAATCACCAGCTCCAGTTCGGTAGTTATTTTTCCGTCCATCCCGACGTTATGTTGTAAGCGGGTGCCTACAACGTCCAGCTATAAATCGTCGTCGTACCTGTTTGAAAAAAAAAAAAAAAAAAACCCCCACGAGAACTTCGAGCAATAAGAACAACGCGTAACCTCAACGGTTTTCTCGGTTCGCGAATATTGATTGCGGCAATCAGTTTTATTTGTTTTGCTCGTACGTATACGGGGGAGGGGGGGGCGGAGGAGGAGTGGAAACCAGTGTAATTATTTTTAATGGACCGCGATAGGTATTATACGTTTGCCGCATAAACGCGCGGATCGTTAAAAAAAAAAAATATATTATGTTACTTATTATCGCGCGGGTCGCGGTATTCATTCATGGCCAGTTATTACAGCTAATACCCACTGTAAGTACGTCATATTCGAAAAAAAAAAAAATAAAAACCCCACGAGAACTTCGAGCAATAAGAACAACGCGTAACCTCAACGGTTTTCTCCAATTTCGTAAAACGCGCGGCACATTATTTTCCGTACCGTTTAATGACCGCCCAAATGGTAAGACATTTCCGCTAATCTCTATTGCCCGATACCCATTTGAGGAGCTGAAGGGTACGGCCATTTTATTACGGACGAATATGACGTTTTAGAGCAATAAAAGCTCCGAATAAAATTCGCTCGCTACGTCTCTCTCCCTCCCCCCTCACCCGTTATCAATTTTGAAAAGATATTTTAATTCTTCGATTTCTCGTCTGTGTTTTGTATGTTCAGCGAATACATTTTTCCTGCAGAACGTCGAAAATAAAATATCGCTCACTGGTTAAACCGTTTTCCAAAACGGATATTATATTGGACCACTGAATGTATATGTTTATTTTACTCCGGCTTATTGGTCTAAACGTATGAAAAGCCATTAGCTTTTGAACCGCCTTAAACCGATATTTAAAAGAGGAACTGTTGTATCGGTCAAACGAGAATGTATACAAAAATTTATCGGGATAACCTGAACAAAAAAATAAACTTTTAAGCCGAGTTTACGGCACGACAATTCGTTTTGTGTTGTGTAAAATTGAATTTGTTGGTTTCGGTCTACAGCTTTCGTGACGTGATTATATAGCTTTTCGCGACGACAATAGCGAATAACCGAATGTATCCACCGCACTACTAATCGCACGGTCAACGTTATGGCCACGAGTCGATTATTATATTCCACACGAACAAAACGTACCTACCGTGAAATATGAACCAATCAGATAAGAGAATAGTTCACGTGACACGATCCAGCATTAGAGAAAACTTCAAAACAATGACTTGCCAAACGTATAATTATTGTAAAATTAAAAGTCTGCCTGTCCACTATACAAAGCTACAGATTAATTCCGTCGTTGTTGCGGCGGTATACTTTTTATTTTGAAATTTATTCCCCCGGAAAATCAAGTGTCATTTTCGGTATTTTTGGAACGAGAGTCGAATTTGGTTTATTGGTCACCTTGCAGTGACACACGGACGGGAGAAAAATCTATTATTAATTTTTTAATTCGTTTGTCACGGGCAAAGCGGCACCTAACATTTTTAAAAGATAAATAATAATTTACACGTAAAACTATTTATTTTAATAAATAATTTAACCTACAACGGTTAATGATTTACGTGCGATACGGGGATAAGGGCGGAAACGGGAGACGGGGGCAATTCAATTTTTTTTTAATCGGTTTCCGTTTTGAAAAGATCGAACCGGGGAAAATGCCGGGCATTCCGGCTGGCGGCGTATATTTGATCGGCTGCGAAAATGTAATAATTTATGCGCGATTGCGGTAGCGTATTGCGTACACTAGCTACGGTCTCGACCAACGGTTCGAGATAAGAATATCGGTAACAGTTTTCGGTGAGTAGCGTGAAAGACGAGTGCCGGGTTGTATTGGAATTTTACCCGCCGGATTTACGCGATCGGTTTCGATCGGACATGGCAACATACATTTTTTTTTTTTTTTTATAAATCACGCATTATCGTACGGTACGGGTACCGATTACGGTATTATTATCACGCCGGAAACGCATCGAACGTACGATTTAAAAACCGCTGCGACTTTAAAACGCGTACCGACCCAATCAACCGCAGAAATTCCGGCCGTTAATGTTATCATATTGATACGATGTGCACGTATGTACATTACGTATTAGGCGTCGTTCGGAGTAAAACCATGGGGTAACAAAAGCGTACGGAGTACGGTTCTGAATTCAATGGCGTGGTCTAATGGTGCGAACGAGCAGCAGGCGGATCGATAAGTCCTAGTCGAGATTGTTCATCAGAATTATATCGAGAAATACATCAAATACATTATATAGTAATATGCATCATAATGATTAATAAAGTAATCGGTATTGTCATTTCTACGTTTAAATTCAATATAACCGATAGCATAATACAAATGTTAATCACACTGTATGATCGCAGGCTGAACAAAAAAAAAAAAAACCTAGAAAATTGCAATTTTGTTTTTTAAAAATTACCCATAGGGTGTCGTAGTCATTGATTTGCGAGCTTGCAGCCCCGGTAAAAATGGCACTCGCTAACCCGTAATGACGTCTACGTGTACTCGCGTAGTTACGTGGTAAAAGACTCACGCGAAGAAATTCCGCGTGAAACCTAAACAATGTGAGTAAACATTGAATTTTTGGGGTTGCTCATCGTATTAAATTAAAAGTTCCCGTGTCGAATGTGAACATTTTTCACTCCGTTTTGCGTCGCATTCTCGAGGTTTTTTGCAGCAGACGATATTACTACTCTCGGTATACTCTATTGTATTTATTTTAGATAATAATACTTCTCCGTCGCGGCCAACAAAACGAACAACTTAAAAGCTAAGTATCCCATCGAGGGACCGACGGAAGTTAACAATATTAACACCAAGATATATTTAAACTTTTTCAATTTATAGAATTTTTAATATCGTTATTTTTATAAAGTGGGTAATGTGGTTTCACCCACAAAAATAACGGTAGTGTAAAATTTTTAGAGCCGCTTGTCTTTTCAATATTGTCTAAAACACTAATTTCGACGAGTATCTTATTGCGTTACGGTGATCACTCTGAATAGGCAAAATATACGAACCGCGTGCATACCTATTGGACGCAAAAACTATAAATGATTTATTTCCATGTATATAACCGATATACGAATCATCTGCCCATGGATAATAATGCGTCGTAATGCAGAAGCCAAAAAAAATTAGAACGTCGTTTTTAGAAAGCAAACGGTAAAACGATTATTAAACAATTAGCATTAGATGTGAAATAATCTTCGACGGAAAGACGGCAAGACTCCCCGGTCGAAACGGTAAGACGTTACGGTGTATCCGAAGCTCGAATAAGGGAGGGGACAATTAAATAACCGCAATATATTGCGAGTCGTGGTGAAAAACGATTAGCGAGATAAAAACGGCCTAATATGCGTTATCACTATACTTTTTAAAAACCGAATAGTCAATACGCCCGAGAATAATAAACCGTCTTATATACGGAAAACGACGTTAAAAAAAAAAAAAACCGACGAGGTGCGCGATTCACTTATCGCCTCCCCCTCCCTCACCCGTCCCGTTCCGCCCACGCCTCAGATACGTTACCGGGGGGGGGGACGTTGTGGGAAACGCGTTTAGAGGATGAGCGAACAGCTAGAGGAGGTATTGTATGATGATGGAGGAATGCGATGGAGTGGCACCGACGAGACTCAAGGTCCGCATATAGCCGTTATAGAAGCGAACGAGAATATTTATAACATACTACAATGTACGTAATATGCGTATTACCGTGTTCGTATTGTTCTTGGATACATATAATATGCAAATCCGGTCGCGAATCCGTTTGTGTCGCACACAAACGGCCGTATAATATCATGCGCACGTGTAATATTTTAAAAATAAAACGGTGTGTTATCCACCGCCGGCGATGATCCGAACGCACGATAGCGGCCAAACACGCGGCGTCGTCGTCTTCCCACGTCGTCGCTTCGACTCCCAGTCTTTGTCGACGGATTTTTATTATTATTTTTTTTTTTTTTTTTCGTTTTAAATAATGTACTCAATGGTTTTTTTTTCGGACGCGTCGAACATCTCCAAACGGACCCGGGTCGGCTATTTACCCGCAAAAGGAAACAGTCGTACAGGACATACCATCGAACGGTGTATAGCCGCGCGCAGAGCGCTCCACGAGTGGGCCTTATAATTTCCCCCTTGGAATAAAAATCAATCCGTTGAAAATCATAATACCGTTTACTACACTTATGTATAGGTAGGCAGACACTTGTGTTTTACGAAAACATTATTACATACCTATATATATATATTTCAATATAACCCGAGACGGTGATAGGACGTAATAGTTAGCGGTTGCCGGTTGGTTTGGTACATCTCTGTTACTTGTTTTTCTTATTGTTCACGGGTAGTCCAGAACGAGTGAATTTCGTTTTCGACCGATGGACCACGAAGCGCGCCACGGCACGTCCCGAGCGCAAGCCTGTGCGAATGTTCCGGTATTGCTCCGTCCGTATCCGGAGGGCCTTTGTTCATCGCCTCCGTCGCGATCTCGTTTCGGAACAGTGTCGGTCGAGAAAACTCGCAGTGTTACGACAAAACCGCGTCGGGCAGGCCGGCGTGGGAAAAAAACGTTTTCGTTTCTTCGACTTTCTGTTATCGCACGACGGGAGAACCCGTCGATTTGATCGGCCGTACAATTGTATAGCGTTATGCGTTGACCGTCACGAAAATCTCGCGACTCGGAAACGCGGCTTGGCACAAGAAGGGCCAATGCGTCACGTTACGCGATTGACGGGAAACGGGCTTTGAAATTTGAATTCCCCGCGTAGCTCCGCGCGCATTATCAAATGTAATTTGAATTTTTTTATCCCTAACCGATTTTTTTTCGGAAAATCGACATTGGCCGTCAAGCCGCGGAAATACGCCGTATCCGAATATCCGCGCGCACCGATAACGCGGATACCGTCGCCATTGCTATTGTTATCGTGTAGTCCGAGCCCGTCCAGAAATCCGTTCCCGGAATCCGACACGCGCGCACGCAATAATACGATAATGTTTCCGCGGTACACCGGTCGGCGGCGACCGCCGACCCCCTCGCGACCCCCTCGAAACCCCCTTTCGTGCTAATCATCCCTCCCCCCCCCCTCGCAGCCGCAGGTCGTTTCAGTCAAACGCGCCGACAGCAGTCGGAACAAACAGTCATAGTAATGGTAACGGCTCACGGATACCCGCACACCCACGTGCGTAAATGTTATCGCGATCCGCCGGGTAAACGTCGCGTTGCGCGACACTGTTGTTTGCGTCTATTTCGACGCGGCATCCGGACGTATTTTGCCAACGCGATCCGCAGCGGGCCCGGAGGCCGCGCGATAACAAATACGACGGCGAGACCGTCCGTTGTTCGTACGAACCGCGCGGAAACCGAACCCGAAACCGGGACGTCCGCCCGCGCGCCGTTTCGGCATTACGGTATCGATATCGAAAACCCCCCCTCCCCACCCCGGCGTCCCGAGGCTCTTTGCGATCCGACTCTCGAACCATTTTTATTTTTTTTTTCCCGACGATATTCGCGACTGTCCCGGCGTTTTTCGTCTCCGAAATGCCCGGGGTCGCACGAAAGACCGATAACTGTAGGCCGTCGAATCGATAAAAATTTGGCAGGTTGCACAGAGGATCTTTGTTGGGTTTTACCGGACCGATAAATATTGTGTCGCCGGTTGTATAGACCTGATTTCGGCACGACGTGTTAAATTTAAGAGTTCTGTAACTTTATTGGATCGATACGGTAACGTATTGATATTAAAATCGAAATACTATTGATAGCGAAATATAACAAGGGCGTTTCATAAAGGATGCGATTTTTAGTTTTGTTACTAACCAATTATTGTATAAGTAATATATTCGCGGCCGTTCGCTCCTTCGTCGGATGCGCGTTTCGACCGCGCATTCGTATACTATGTTAAAAGAAAGGGGCCGCTTGAAGATCGAAGCGCACGGCACGAATCGGTAACGCCGTCGTATAGCGGCAGCTAATTGATTGTGTAGGTCCCCTGAGGTGGTGTAATCCGAATCGGCGATAAAGCCTCGGTCGGTGTAGCTGCTCTCGTACACGGCCGAGCTATGTGTATTGAGCGGTCGGAATAAATCGCCCGGCAAGTGATTCGGACTCGATTACCGCCGCGTAATCTGTTTGCATTTTGTTCGCGGTTAGTCACGAGTCCGGCGGAGCGGTTTGTCGGGCTGAGGAGGGGGGGAGGGAAGAGTTTTATTTGTCCAAGTCTCGAACGTGTCCCCCCAATACGGCTGTCACGTTCTCAAGAAACGATTACACCGTGTTGATACTCGGGACAACTTAAATTCGATTAACAATTTGTCGTTGTATTTACCTGCTACCGCGTTCGTTTGAAACGCGCGCCTCGGGAGAGGATATTCGGTTAATTTCAACGCCAACGGCCGAATCCGCAAGACGTTTTATCTCGGTATCGTTTTTAATTGTAACGCGATTGTCGAACGCGACAGTCACTCTAGCGAGAGTATCGAGATCGTTGATTATCGCACCGATAGAAGTGCGCGACAGTATTCGATTTCACTGTAATCTACCGCATTCGTTAGTTAAGACTGCGGGTCAACACGTGATGCTAGTTACTGTCATAAACAGTCAACGAGTGAACAGGACAATAATAACTGTCACACTGTATCATACATGTACATGCCAGTTGATAGTTACTATGGTGAGGCTGTGAGAGTGGCAATTATTATCACCACACTATACTATCATTCTACACATATAAAAACGTGTACAAATCGCCTATCTGATAGTTGCATTATCGAGATCAACAACAACTATCGCGATAGTAATATTCAGACGCGGATTCGAGGGGAATTGAAAGGGACGCGCGCCCTCGCACGATTCTTATCAAAAGCGGTTTTTGCTCCTTAAACTACTAGCTTACATAGCTTTGTCGTAAATGCTACTCTATGCCCCTCCCCTCCTTGAACAATTTCTGGATCCGCCCGTGTTAATATACTATGTTCGCGCGTAAGTCTCATCAAAATAGATTTCTAATAAAACGGCATCAAAGCGACTTTCGCGGGTTTTGACGAGACAATAGTACATTAATAGTCGAACGCAGGTCTGTGTGCAATATGACAGCCAGTGGCGCCGAACCTTATGTTAAGGTCGGACATTGGCCCGATGTCTAAATAAAAATTAAGTATAGGACCGCTTCATTTCAGGCCGAAGTTTGGTGGCCAAACCGAACGAATGCTTCATTACATAAACAAAAACCTATACGTGAACCGTAATTTTGGATGGGCGGCTCTATATGGTTATCTTGTGGCCTATTGCAACGTATTTCGCCCGATTATATTTGTTTACGTTTTTAGGTCTTCGGCGCCGCCGGATACGGACAGCAGTCGTTTAAACGTCTCGGCGGTGGCCCGCAGTGGCGATTCCAGATGGTAATCCGCTCGGTCTAAACCAGCGACAATCGCGTTTGACTGTCATCACAAGACGTATCGTGTTTTTATCGGGGGATGGGGGGGGGCGGGGTGGCGATGGGGAGGAACCGCCGAGCGGAAAGGAGCACGCTGCGCCGATCGACACTCCTCCGGAAACTCACTCGCGTACCTACGATACCTGTGTGTAACGCAAATACGCAACAAACCGCGATGCGATTATAGAATAATATATCATTACACGTTTCACGGCGTCCGCGTGCGCATAATTTTATGACGGAATACGAGAGAAAAAAAAAACGATTGCGCGCCGGATTACGCGGGCGCGCGCTCCGTTCCGACGGACGATAATCGTGCGTGATGTTCGTACGGCACCGCCCGTTTAGAAAAAAAAAAAATAATAAAAAAATAGAAAATCCCGAAGAAGAAGGAATTAGAGTTTCGGTGAACCTTTGGGGGGGTCCGGCGAATCGTAATCGTATACGCGTGTAGTGTAGCGCTGTCGGCGGCGGAAGTCGTATGCAATTTTTCGTGCGTACGCGTCGTAATATAATAACCGGTATACAACAGCAAAAACAAAAACAACAACAATATAATAATAATATATCAGTTTGTCGTTTTGGTCGCGAGCAGAGGACCCGGGGGAAAAAAAAAAAAAAATTACGCTCACGGACGGCCCCGGTCTGGCCGCAGCGGTTACCGCGCGCATCCGTCCGTCTTTTGCACGTTGCTATATCATTAATAAGTGCTACGGGCATGGCGAAAAATCGACGAAAACAAACGCTGAGCGACATTCTCCGAGTCATCCTGTAATGTCAGTCTGTTGTACACTGTCCGTCGGGGATCAGATCTAAGAGGTCGTGGTAATGGATTGGCCAAAAATACTATTAATTGTTAGATTTTCGTTTTACAGTCCATTATGACGGACGGTCAAACGTTCCGTAACGTTATCTTTTCGTCACGTCGGTTTTGCTAAATTTCAATCTTTACAACGGACCATCGTTAGCACGAGTTCACCGTGATCTCTAAAATATTTCGTGAAAAAAGTCCCGGACCAGTTCAATGACAATGCTTATCTCTAAAAAAAAAAACCATGTCCGGTCTGAGGTTTTTTTTTTTGTTTGTAAGTATGTAGTATCCCGTAAAAACATAATGGAACCGACACTATACTCCGCTCCCTTATTATTAAGTTTTGTATGACGTTTTTCGATTATACGCTCGAATATGCACTCGAAGCGGATCGGCCCGGCCCAGCCCGTTTTAAAATTCCACGAGCACGACCCGATCCTTGATTTAATATTTGAAGTCCGGCCCGGCCCCGACCCTCACAGGTCCGTTATCCGTAGTTTCTATACGAAATATTATAACTGCAGACGGGATTTACGTGTTCTTATAATCCACGAAAAAGTACTTGAAAACGTCAAAAGGCCTTGAAAAAATGTATAAAGAAAATTTGCACACAGATAAGAATAAAAAAAAACCATTTTTTTTTTTAATAACACGTACGATTTTATTTAAAAGAAATTCATTGATACGAATCAATTTTGTAGTGTTGGGAAATTTAATTCAATGTATTAGAGCCATTAGCGAGGGGTGGGTACTTTGAAACATTATAAATTCTCTTTTCGGATATTGGTTGATGTTTTGAAGCGCTTTTTTTTTTTTTTTTATGGATTAAACGTTCGGAAACGCGTAAAAGAAACGTCTCGCTTTGTAGCAATATTGTCGGCCGCGGTCCCGGGCCGTCGCGCATCTCGTAAACTACAAACGGTGCAGTGTATAATATATTAGTACACCGAATAATATATTTTATGCGCGCGCGCGTCGCAGATAATAAACGACGGCGAGCATTTCCCATTCATAAAACCGTATGAAAAAATAGACGCCGCCGCGTCCGGCGAGTGTTTCGCGGGGGCCCCCGGAGGCGCCTGTACCTCTTCTGCAGGCGCGTCCGCCGCGTGTTGCTCGGCGCGTCGTCGGCGCGGCGGCCGCGCGCGACTCACCCCGGCCCGGACCGGTTTGGTTCGGTTTTTTATTTGTTTTTTGTTTTTTTTTTTTTTTTTCCATTTTCCCCGTCCGGACCACTCGTCCGGTCCGGTCGCGCCTATAATACAATATATATTATAA
>CABPRJ010002413.1:318485-343471 GCA_902439185.1 Cinara cedri
TTGTTTTTTTTTTTTTTTTTTTTTTTTTTTTTTTTCCATTTTCCCCGTCCGGACCACTCGTCCGGTCCGGTCGCGCCTATAATACAATATATATTATAATATTATTATTATTATTATTATTATTGTACGGTTTGCCGGGCACGTATTATACGATATATCGTATACGTACAACGTACGACAACGTCGGGACGCGTATTTATTATTATAAGATTATCGCGTACATAATAATAATAACAACGCGTACGCGCATCGTATCCGTATCGTGCGCGTATCCGTAATAATATATAGTGTGCCATCACCGCGGGCGCCCGGCGACGGCGTCCGCGGAGGCCGGCGCCCGGTTTCCCGCCGACGGACTACGCGTAATCTATGGCGGCCGTGACGGAGAAACGCCGCCCGCCCGCGGGAGACGCTGCCCGCCGACTCGCCGGCCGCGGCGCGACGCGATATCGTACGGATGAATGAACGAAAGCCGGTCTCGCGTGCGTGCGTAAAACGACATTAATAAAAAAAAAAAAACAAAACAATGCGATACACGAACCGGCGACGACGGGGTCGCTCGCCCAAATTCCGAGTTAAACGACAACGTGATGCGATGCTATCGTAACGTACGCGGCGGCTGTACACTGTTGCCAACCGCAAAGCGTTCTCGGCGTCTCGTGCCCGTACGCGTACCCGCCGCGGCCGTGCCCGACCGTTTAGGGTGCCGATCATAAATGCCATGAAAACTGCGGAAAAACACTCCGATAACCAAAAATAAAAGACGTCCCAGGATGACGGGGACTCGGGCGCGGCCACCGGTGGTGTAAGCTGTTGAATGCATTACTGTGCGAGCAATGATGCGCGAACCGTTGCTAACGAAAAAAAAACGATTCTGAGCGGAGTTCGGACACTGACAACAACAACGATATATTTACGTCGCATTATGGTAAAATAATTAAATAGGCGTTATATATTATTATCTTTAATAATATTTGTTTAACGATTTTCCCGTTTCCCTCGTGTTTTTTTCATGGTTTTTCACATTTGCCGAGACAAGTTTCGAGAAAATCGCAAAATAAAATGAACCTTTCAGAAAAGGAGCTACACTTCAAAAACGGAGCGAGATCTCTGGCAGAAGAGGCTCGATTTCGTTCGAGGCTCGCAGGCATGTGGTCTGTGTAATATTTCTACAATTTTTGGTCTTGGTCTTGGTCACCGCGGTAACAGTGGTAAACAAACAAATTCAACAGCGATTGCAATTTGATAGTATACGTTAAGGTCAATGGGCTTCGAATTAAATTGGCGCCGTGCTACGGTAGTCTGCGGCAATACAGTTATTGTTTTAAGTGCATACCTATTCTTCCTATCGTTTTACTCGTTGCTTAAGTGGATGTTTTACTCGCATGTGCTGTTTCCGTTTTAACAACCGCGCGACAGCAAACATTCGTTTGGCAGGGACGACTCCGTTTTGTGAATTAATCTATTATCAAACTTAAATATAAGAACGTTAACTACGTTTTGTTTGTTTTTTTTTTTTTTTTTTCGTAATTTAAATTTATTAATGAGCTATAATCATTTTAAAATCGCGATATTTCACACATATTAATATATCTCGTTTGAAAATTGAAATCGCGAAAAAAACCGATGACACGATACAGATAATGTTTTTATCTTAGAGTTTGATAAATCTTCAATTTGCTTTAGCGTTAAAATTAAAAGCACATACTTGTCTTTGTTGAACGAAAATATACTACGGTTCGCATTTGTATGACGTAGACAGCACAAGCGGGCACAAATGTCCTTTTAATTGTGATTTATTGAACTAATAACAAACCACTGAAACAGATCTCTGGCGTTTTAGTACATTTTCGAGTATTCTATAGCCGCCATATCCTTGATTTCTGTGTTAGAGATCTTATAATATGTCACAATCTTATACGTTATCCAACATCCCAAGTAGGTATTTAAATTTGCTAACCGTTTCAATTTGTTTTCCATTAAGGAATGATTTCTCGGTTGAATTGTATTGTCTAGGAACAACCACAGTTTTGACTTTCCGAATGTTTGTGTTTAAAAATCTTCGCTCATTTTAAACAACAACTCAGTTTTATAAAGTCTGCTAACTATAGACGTATTATGTACCCAGAGAGCCTATATTATTATTCATCGTAAGAGCGCGGAGGTGGAATAGCTCCATAGTTATCGCCATTTCTCTACTGTACTCATACAGAATATATGTTTATTAGTTTACTCTAATTTACTCATTAGTCGTTATTATAAGAGTGACGACCTGCAATCGAACTATGATAGCGTAAGAATTATCGCAAAATGGCGTCACCCGTGACCGGTCTCCGATGATAGAAACCTGTTCCCTATTCCTATAGTTGTAGGCCATTCTTTTGTAACATATATATATAGGCTCTTTTGAGTTCCATGTCCATACATATTTATAGCATAATGTACGCATATAGAATGTTTTAAATTTGCGCAATTTTTCATGTTTGAGACTACTTTTTCGGGTTAGTAGTTTCCCTCAAAAACGTTCGCATAGTATGGGCAGGTACTTAAGTACCATAAAAAAAGATTTTCCGACCAGTGCAGCTGCGTTCGATTTTTCTAAATGTCCAAAAGTTTCTCTAGAAAACTCGCGCACAACAAAATAATATCGGTACAACGGTTTCAGGTAAAACCCATAGAATTATTTTTAAGCACATTTAATTAATTGGTCGATTTAAATCTAAACTGTTTTTAATCGGGATTTGTTTTTTATAGGCTTCAATACACAGAGTAAAACTCTAGCAACTTTTGTCACTAAAATACTTTATATACACACTTGTTATTAGTATAATACAGAGATATAAAGAGTCTTTATTTTATAAAGTTTTGAAGGCGGACGATAACTTAGATGGCGTCGAACTTCGCCGTTCGGATATAATAGTAATATAGTAAAGAGTACTACGAGAATATATCGAAAACTTTGCTGCCGAAATTCCCTAAAGGCTTTTTTAGTAAATGCCTGTAATATAATATTATATAGACCGTTAAAAAAGTGAAATCTAAGTATTAAAATATGAGGCTATAAGCGTTTTATGTCCGCGAGTTTCTTTGCCGCATTATAGCCATTTACAGTAGTAGTATTACATTGTTTTGTCGTTAGAAAAGGGAGGGGGAAAAGACGGATATACTTCGCACGTGGGGGCAGACACTGTTGTAATTGAGAAGTTGGGAAGATAGGATACAGACGGGAATTTAATGTATATCTGTAAGCAACGATAAACCATTGCTAACAAAAAAACGATCCTGAGCGGAGTTTAGTTAGTAGTGTTGTTTTGTAAACAATAATATTTATATATATATATATATATATATGTTATATTATGGTAAAACGATTACAACAAAAAAGCGTTTCCATGACAACAATGATTGTTCAAAAAAGATTATTATAATAAAAACTTAAAAATAAATACAAACGGTTACCAAACTTTTTTTTAACCTAAAGACCAGATTATTGCCTCATTATTTCGAATATCAATGTGAATTTCAAAAGTTTAAAGTATCACCCAGAGAACATTTCCTTTCATAAAAGGAGCTATGCTTGATAATCAGAGTAAGCTTTCTGGTAGAAAAAGTGTTCACGTAGAAAAAAAAATAAAAATAAATATTAAGCGTCTTTGTAAAACCAACGCATTCTTCGCTAAACTCGGAAAATCTAAAATGTAACTAAATACAAAATAGATAATCCCGTTTTATGCGTTGTTTACGCGCGAGCCGAATACTGTATATGTGTACGTATAATACGCGTGTATAGGGTGTTCGAAAACTATCGATTCGTGTGTAAACGGGCCCGCGTCCGTGTGTATAAATATTATACCGTAACCGCGGTCGATGTTCGGCGGCGACGGCATCAGGTGACAAAACGTTTTGGCGTCCGCGGGCGCGGAGCGGTTACGCCCAGAGTCGTCGGCGGAATTACCGTCGTCGTCGTGCCGAACCGCAATGAATAATAATAATATTATATCGAAATAAACCGCGACGGATAATATACGTACGTAGGTACGTACTTACGTATACATATATATATATGTATAATATATTATAGAGTTTGAAACAATAGGGAGGGGAAAAAATGCCGAAAAAAAAAAAAAAAAAAAAAAAAAACCGAAATAAAAAAGTTTTCCGCGGTAACCCGATACCCCGGCGACGACGACGTTAAGTTTAATGCGATTGTGACTAGTCGGGGCGGCGGCAACCGTCCAAAACGAATGTACAGCAGGTATAAGAGTTTCGTGCCTATATTAAATATAATGACGATATTCAAAATAAAAAAGTAATACGGAAATTTAATCCGGATTACCGACCTAAGCGCAATGAACTCTAAAATAAGGGTAAATAATGTGTCATTATAAATACCTCTGCGGGCCGTTGGCACTATAAATCGAAACTGTTCCTGTCGTTGACAGTCATATGGTATGATGTCGGCCTAAGACCGAGTCCGTATTAGAATCGTATTCAATAATTTAAAGTTCCAAACGAAATTATCTATTCGACAAGCTTGACAAATTCTAAAGACTTATTTTTAAAGACGACGGTCCTTGATACAAATCAAGTCGAATGGACGTCGCTCTTTGGCACCTTTACTGCCAAAGAGGATTTGAATTTTATTTGGAAAACACCTCAAAACCATCATTGCTTTATGGCTTATTTATAAGCATAAGTCGTTAAAATTGGACGAATTAAATATTTTAGTTTAAATAATAGAGTTATTTTATGTTTCTTCCAACCGTTCGCGAGAGGAGATTCATTATTATTTTCTAAACACTTGAGGGCTGCCTTTTTTCATCTTCCAAATCAAATATTGTCACATTGTTCACTTGCAGTTGTTTTTGTGAATATAAACATCCTAAATACGTAATAATGCATAAAATTTTTAATTTTTCATAATCAGTGAGTATTAGGATAGTAAACGCTATCCTGTAGAAATTGATTTAAGCTTCACGACTTGTGATTTTTCCAATGTTTTAGTGAATTATTTGACCAAAATATTCCAATTCCAAAATCGGCTATGTTTAATTATTATTATTTATCTTTTGTAATTGTTGAAATATTAACAATAATCAAAAACATTCATCGCGTATAAAACCTCACGAAACGCGTATTGCGAAAATCCACCACGTACTTATAACAATAATTATATTACGAATAAAGTGCAGCAATGTATACTATAATTAATGACAGGATGACATTATTATTATTATGGTATTTACCAGCTGGTACACGAACACGGATTACTATATAGTATACGAGGGCTAATCAAAAAGTATCAAGACTGGTAGTATTATTCGGAAAAGGAGCATCGAAGAGCAGTAGGATTGGTATCACTTGCTTCTATGACTTTTTCTGAGTACATTTGTTTTTATTGCTTCTCTATACAATTCTTCGGTTTGATTTCACTGATATTTTTGTAAAATATATTTTTCGAGTTTGGCGGTTTTGTAATAAACCCAAAAGAAGAGTAACTAGACAGGTTTGGAGATTTTAGAAAATTTGTCTGCATTTTTTTCCAGTTTCAGAGGGATGCAACATTTCATGGTTTTTGCCATTAAATATCAATTGAAAAACTGAAAATGTGCCCTCGAGTGGCAGCGAGTTCCGTTTCTTTTGGATTCATTACGAAATCGCCAAACGCGAAAAACAAATTTTAGAAAAATATCGTCAAATCAAAACGAAGAAGTTTATAGAGATTTTATACGAACAGATGTGCTCAGTATAAGTCATAGAGGCTAGGTTTACAAATCGTTTTGCTCTTCAACGCTCGGTTTCCGAGTAATATTATCAGTCTCGATACTTTTTGATTAGCCCTCGTATTTTCATCGTGTTATTTTTTTTTCGATATACTCGTAATAACCGGGCGTAACCACGGCAGAACCAAAGTTTCTGCAAGTGCGCTCTCGCGGACCAGTAATGTTTGCCCGTGCGCTCTATTTACGGTCATAGTAAAACCGAGCTTAAGAGGAAACTGTAACCTTTTCGAACGGAAGGTTTATCAGTCTCGACTTCAAGATGCTTCTGCCTTCGAAACAGTGGCGGCAATATTATGTTCCGTTCAAGACGCGTGACATTATACATAATCTCGGTGCGTTTAAATTTCGCATAAGCAAAACGCTTATGCGAAAGTGCACCCGGCAGCTCTAGTGAATTAAGAAACTCCTCTGCAGAATATCCGTACAGTTTGTACTGCGTCCACGACCGCGTCTACCGACAAACACGCTGTGTACATTCTCCTTGGAAATCTTTCAAGATAATAGCGATAATATTGTTGACGATATCGTTTTTGAACGCGAGAAACGCGCTCAAAAACGTAACCGCGGATTTCCGTTTGTCGTACGGCTCTGTCAATCCGGGTAAACTCTATCGACTGATTTCTCGTCACTGCTGTGCGCCACGTCAAGAGTCCTCCGTTAACGATACGCCGCAGTCCTCGCGGCGTAACAAATACACTTTTGCGCATTTTCAATGCTACGCGTACGGTTCGCAATCGCCAGCGGTCGTCTCGCGCGGCTGATAAGACGCGCAAATCAATCAGATAACGTTTCCGCGTCCGTTCGGTAATTACGGTTATAGGACGTACGTTTTTTTTTTTTTTCCCCTCCCGGTCCTGCGCGCCGCAATAAACGCCCCTCTGCGGCGCATTGCGCGGCGATGGATATCAATAACAATGCGCGAAGCGATCGCGTCTTCGCGTACGAAACGAGTAAATCAAACGCGCGACGGCGGCGATAAAAACGATGTTTGAGTCACTCGGGGCGAAACCGCGCGAGTCCTCTCCCGCGCGCGGCGAGCGGCCCTCGTTTCGCCCGAGAGCCGGTCGTCGTCGGCGGCGCGTTCATCGAGATAACGGCGCGGCCGCGGCGCATATTATCGCCGTCGAATCCGCCGCGGTCGGGGGACGCGGAAACCGGGAACGGACGAAACGGCCGTTGTCACGCACGGTCCTCCGCGCCGTTTTCGATTGTGAAAATAGTCCGGCCGCACGCGTGCACGGCGGAAATCGCGCGCGACGCGATTGTTCAGCGGCCGGGCGGCGGCGATCACAACGCGCGGACGAAATGCGAATTATGTAATTCGTCGCGCTAAAACCGCTGTCCCGCGTGCGACGCGAACGACGGCCGTACACCGACCGGGTACGGACGAGTTTAGTCGCGTAGGCACGACGATAATGCGCGCGCACGCGGGTTCGTTGAATTGACGCTCGCGATCGCGGCAAACACGCGACGATCCGAACGCTTTTCAGAAACGGCGGGTAAATAAAAATACAGTTACGCGACCGGACGTTAGAGTCACTGGATATTGTACGTCCGGAGAGAGTTTAGTGTACACTGCGCGGAATTTGATTAAAAACGCCGTAATAACGCGTACGGTGTGCGATGCATGCGAATTCATCTATTCTGATCATCGTCGTATGTTATACGGTTTGTGCGCGTGTGTATAGAAAACAGTACTCGAACGGATCGGTATATATCGTTACGGTCCGACGCGAGGGGACGTCTTTCATTGTGTGTCCTGCTCTGTAGGGTGACTTTTGGAAACGTCCACATGAAGTAGGCACGAGTATAATATTATCTTTTGTGTTTGGCGTACAATATGACGGTGACGTACGCTGCGGCGGTCGTCGAATGCGCTGTGTTGATATTGAGCGTGTAAACTGACGTCAAAATTAAAAATAGACATTACTTAGACATATTAAATTCCGCTTGAGAGTTTACGGGCGATTTAGATTCTGGACCGCGGCGAGAAACGCATTGGTTTTACCGTGACGTTTGCGTGTGCGTTTTTTGTTTTTTTTTTTTTTTCAGATTTCTAGCGTAACGACGAATGTATTGGCTTAACAATTTTTTTTTATTCGGTTTTTGTCCTTGTTAGTAACTTTTCTGCCGGAAATCTCGCTCCAATCAAATAACGACCCGAATATTATTTGTTGAGCTTTCAATCAAATAATAAAATCGGTGCGTTGAGGGAGTCGTTTTTTCGGTTTTCCGAGCGATTGCCATAATAATTGGGAAAAATCGAAAAAAAAATTAAGGGGAAACGTGACAAATATTTCCTGCATTGACAATATTTCACTATTTCATATTATTATCAATTTTCTACTTCTGCTTTTAATTTCAGTAGTAGATGTACCTTTTCGTCTTTTCTAAAAAACTGATTTATGTTGTCTGGGTATATGAAAAACGGTTTTTGATTTTCTGTATATAGGTTTCATAATAATCAGGGAAAATCTGGTAAAGACGCGTAATGTTTTTTTTATAAGCGTTTTAAGTTCGAATTCTGACTAAAACAAATAATAGTATTTCAAAACGTCTGTATTCAAACTGTGCACGGAATCGTAGTTCGTCAGCAATAATTTATCGTTACGTACTCATAAAAAAAATTTAATATATCACAAACATATTTCTTCCCAACGTCTCATCCACAACAGTAGCACAACCATCAGCAGTATCGGATCTTTTTCGATTGTTTTTTACTACATATTATTAAAGTATATTGTTAAGTATACGGTTTATTTTTAAGTTTATTTTCACTATGTATAAAAACGTTTAAATAATATTTTAGAAAATGTGTATCGTCTATACCAGAGATGAGCAACTGGCGGCCCTCGGGCTGCATCCGGCCCGCGTGCCTTTTTTATCTGGCACGTGCCACAATTTCAAATTACTTTATACAATTTTAGCGTTATTATCTGTATTTTATTTTCTTATGTTCGTCGTAAATAAATCCTCGAAAATCGTCTTCAAATAAATTTATTTGATAATCTTACGGTAGTTGAAATCGAAAAGCAATAGATGCTTCACTTCAATGAAAATTACGCGAGTCGCAAATAAATCCATTTTTACCTACAAAACAGATCGATGTGTCATTTGGAAAATATAACTAGTTAAAAAGTATTCATTATTCGCTCGTGATTCTACACTGAAAATGCAATCTATGTTTGGCACGATTCACATTTGTAAATGCACATATTCACATAATAAATTATATGAAATAAATCGCATTAGATAGACGAAACATTAAATCACATTGATTTTATCGAATTATCACCTGCAGGTGTACATCCTCAAATATCACATTAAACAAACTGTAAATATTATACGAAACAAATACTAATTATAAATTTGAAACTTGAATGACTTTCTTTTTGGTTTTCTATTCTCCGGCCCGCCAGATTTTTAAGTTCTAATAATCGGCTCTCAAGTAACGTTGAGTTGCCTGTCCCCGGTCTATACTATACTTATATCGAATAACTTAGCACTTTAACTAGCGATAATTATTGCTAAAATATATTTTACTATTACAGAAAAATATATTAGAAAAATGCATCGATTGTTATTATAGTTAAATACGCAGAATGGACCAACAACATTATATTTATGAAAATAATACAAAACAAAAACCGGGCATACTTCATATCATACCGTAAATACCGTTAGGCTACTACTATTGTTAGTGAGAAGTTGGTAAAGTATGATAGTCAGTTTAGACATAGAGTCATTGGGTTTACATACTGACAGCGCTGATAAATAATTACAATTAAGCAATCAAAAATCTATTCCAAGCGGATCCCGGTAAACTGATTGATTTTTTCAAGTATTAGTCGTGTTTTTTCCTTGGGTGACTCCTCGGAAATTAATTAAAATATTTTTTTTTTGAGAATAATTTTTAAGATAAACTGTCCTGGACGTAGAAAATGTTTTCAAATCTCCGTAGCCGGCCGAAAAATCAATTAAATTTCAAAAAAGCATACAATATGCGAACGATTCGTAGGGTTTTTAATAACCAAAAAATGATTACTAATAATTATAGCAAGTAGATGAAAAAAGCAAATTTATATATGTTTATTTCACTTATGATCTCGTTTAATTTTACAAGTACAAATACGTGTATGTATTGTAAATCTGATGATAAACGATAATTTAATCGAGTTGTTCAACGATAGTGTCATCGATAACATCTGTTTGATGCCGACCGATCGAAATAAAGGCGTTCTTGTTTACAAGAAAGTACAATTTTGCATATTTTATCGAATATCATTATAATAATATTAAAGACGATGTCATCATAATGATATACCTAATCAGTTGTCGTGCAAAAAAATAAAAATGCACAGCGCATTATAATGCATTACGGTACTAATAATGTCGTGTGCGTACATGGCCGTGTCGTCCGGAAATAGTATTGTTCGTCTATACGACGGGTATAATTATAGCTGGTTCGTTAGTTAATATTATTATTTACCACGTCCTCGAAACTATGTCGTTTTTCAAACCGCCGTTGCTCTTTTTTACCGGGTATAGTAGTATTAGGTATTTATTTTTTTTTTTTTTTTTTTTTTTTTTTATAAACCCCATAGGCGATTACATGCATTTTTTTTTTATTTTATCGTGCTACAGTATTATAATATATTGTGATGCTGCTGCTGATGAGCACACGCGAAATAATTTGTATACCTATCTAAGTATATATCTGCTAAAAAAAAAAAAAAAAAAAAAACCGCACACGTTTTATGAAAATACAATATATACAATATACATATGTATACGCATAGGTACTCATATTTACCTACCTATACGAATACAATTCGACGGGGTTTGGTGACAAAATGGTTTCCGTTCAGGTGAAAACGCGCGGCATAATATAATATAATAATGGGTAATAAAACCCACCTGAGGAGTCGTTGAGAAAACCAATGGTACATGAAGTGGGCGTGTTTAGAGTGCACTTCTAACACCTGCCTCGGATATACGCGTATACGTATGAACGTATTTTTATTATTATTATTATTATATTTTTTTTTTACGATTATGACAAACTAGTTTTCTTCCGCAACAAGTGGATAATACGAAGAGTACGCGCGCAAGCACGGGACAAGTTTTATTTACTTCTCCGCCATAATTTATATACGTTAAACGCGTGTCTTTTTCACTTTCGCCTCCCTCCTCCTATATCTTTTTCTCCATTTTTTTTTCTCCGTCTGATTCACACTGGAGTAAAAATATGCGTATTGACTTTTAGTATAAATATAATATTACAATATTAAACTTCAACGTATTTTAAGAGACCTGCCGTTTTTTTTTATTTTCATAAATTATCAACAAACAATTCAATCAGTTTTAATTTTTTTTATTGTGGGGTCTAGTTTTTTACTCAAAACATGGTTTATAGGATTCATTCAACTGCCTCGTACAGAGACGTCTGCTTTTGATGACCATTTTTTTTTTTTTTAAACAAAAACTTCCTACGGGGCTTATTAAACATAAAAAATTGGTTATGTGACCAAAAAAACAAGAATAATAAAAACAAAAAAAATGTATCATATTCAAACGTCAACTATAGCGTTTGGAAATAAAATTTTCAAACACCGAATAAAATTCGTTTTATGATCAATATACTCATACACATTATTATCGTGTATTCAGCCGAGGATCCAGGACAAGATAACGGGGGATGGGAGGAGGGTGATTTGAGAATTCATTCAAGGCACACGTATAAAATGAAAATCAAGCTCAGATCATAATTAGGAACAAACGGGAGGCGGGATGGGCGGTCACCCCCATCGCTGCCTTCCTGGATCCGCCAGGTATTATATTGTAGTTTTTAATATAATGGCCGCATCCGAGTTCCGTCCCGAACATAAAAATTTAATTTGAAGGTACACCGATTCCGTCCCGGATTTTTTAAATGATTCATTAATTCCGCCTCGTTTATATTTCGCATTATTTATGAAATATATATTTTGTACATATTTTAATAGTTAATCAATCGGTTAAATCTAAAACCTAGGTTTATATACAATATAACAATCACGATAAAAATATCAATAAAAATAAAGGAATTATTCGGAAACCAAGATAATCAGCGGCGTCATTTGCGGGATGCAGCGGTATGCAAATGTATCCCATTACTTTCGTTTAACACGTTCAAAATAATATGTAGATGCAGATAATTCCGTAGGATTTTCAAAAAAATAATACAATAATTTCGGAATACATTTTGCAAAACATTTTTTTGTGGTTCTTACCGTAATGAAAATTTAGCGATAATTACATAGATATGAAACTGAAGTTTCAGTACTTTAAAAATTAGTACCGATTTCGTTATTCCCAGTTTTTTTTTTATTTTTTTTATCAAATTTAATTCGATCAGTATTAGAAAATATATAAACACGGTATAAATAATATAATAGATTATGTATTGGTAATATATTATGGAATAGTGAGTTTTATACACAAAATTATTTTTTATTTTCTTTAAGTTAAACAAATAAAAAATATTCTACACCTATACAGTATTGAATGCAGTTTACGCAATTTATATCAACACTATTATTGGGTACCTATACCTTTTTTCATACCCAATTCATCTATGTTAATTTTAAATATATACCTATGTACTACTCGTAATATAGGATTTTCAATATAAATATGTTATAATTGAGAAATATAATTTCGTAATATAGAAATATATTAGTTTTGTCCTTTATGTGGTACGCGATCAAAGCGAGCGGCTTTATACTAATGAATTTTCAATATTCGTTTTGCATCCTGTGGAAAAATATAAAATGACGATCCTAAAGATATTGTTGATTTCATAAACTCTTATTGAGTCGTTATTTGTGGTGCGCGTCCGTACTGGTAAACTAATAATTTATACGAGAAATGGACAGTGTGTTTGGTGAAAAAGGTAACATTTCAATGGCTGAAAATGAAAATGAAAAAAACAAAAACAAATGTATTTATGAATACAATTCAGAGCGAATATCACGAATGTAAAAAAATATTCTATACATTTATCTAATAAAAATTGTTTAAATATATTTATTTTAACTATGACAGTTTTATTTTGACTATTCAGTATTTAATGAATTGTTTCTCTTTAATATTTATGTGCATACAAAAATGTGCATGCTTAACTTTACATTGTATTGGTAAAATAATATTTTTATAAATTATTATTCTTTAATATTATAAAAATATTTTTAAATTATGACGCTGGCTAACCCTGACCTAACCGGCACGGAATCTGATGAAAAAAGGTTATTGGGAGTTGGAACGGATTTCGGATGCAGCTGTTAATATATTAAAAAAAAAAAAAAAAAAAAATTAAAAAACCTCTATTATACTTAAGTATTCGAGTATAATGTATACCTTTGTATTTATTGGCAATTATTAAAACCGCTGCAATATACATGTATCACCGTGACACTATATTATTTCAAAACGAATACAATAATTTATTGTGAGGTTAGGTTACAATTCGGAAGAGAGAAATGTATTGGCTTTGCTACGGAATGCGTGCAAAAGATTAAGTAAGAATTTCATTAAAAACGTCGTACGTGTACTAACTGGGTCAAAAATATTACCAGAAATACCCCGCAGCAGATGTTTTTTTTTTTTTTCTTTATTGAAGCAAGTCTTTTGATCGAGAAACGAGGAGTCGTATGTTAACAGACTGAAAACGTATTATTTTTTTTAAAACAGTTATAGGATAAAATTTAATTTTCTTCACTCTCGCGAAAGGCGGATTATATTGTTTGCCAGGGGCGCTGCAGGCGAGGCTTCTACGGGATGATTCGATGGTACGTGCGGTACGTGCGCGGGGAAGCAAAGGGAGTAGATGAGCAACGTCGCATACAGGATGATTCTTTTAATACCAGCCAACGATCACCTATCTACGAAGGTTTTAAATAAATTTAGTTTTCTTTTTTTTCAATCGTCATGTACTTATCGGTAATCATCTAACGATTTTATAATTTGAAAAATATATTAAAACTGTCACTATAATATCGTTGCGTGAAAACGGATTGTGTATTATACAATTTGTCTTCCTTTATTTTCTGATAATAACAATGACATATATCCTTGACTCCCCCCCGATTTCATCACTGCCTAACATCTGCCATTGACAATTAGAGAGTTTGACCGAAGTAGGTTTAGATAACATTGCGCTATGCGCATTTGAAGCAGTCGAAAATCGCATTCACACCTGCGGTATTTTTATTGGAACGGTCGGGGGATTATACGGTTTTGTCGAATGGGTATTATGAACTTGCCCGCGTCTGCATCCGTCCGTCCGTGCCGCGCTCCGTCTCTCGTACGGTTTTCACGAAATTTATCGGTTAGGTTAGGTTTTGAAGAAATTCACCGTGGATTTCGCTCGGTCCGATCGACCGTTGAAACCTTTCAAACCGAATCGTTATGCAAAAACCCGACGGTTACAATAATCGCCCTGTATACGGACGAAAAGAGCTGAACATGTATACGCATATAGGATACATTGTGCGTGTGTGTAGAGAGAGAGAGAGAGAGAGAGAGAGAGAGAGAGAGCGTGCGAGGGGGAACGAGGAGCGCGCTATATAGAGTTGTCGTCGAGCGGATAATTCGTTTAAAGTTAGCCGGTCGGTTTGGCTTTTTCGGGCGCGCCGGTGGCTGCGGAGGCGGCGGAGGCGGCGGCGGCGCTGGCGGTTCACAATTGATTGCGCAGCCTGGCGAGCGTGCTTGTGTACATGTAACAATAATAATAATAATAATAATAATAATGATAATAATAATAATGATAATGATAATAATAATAATAATAATAATACGCGCACCGCGGCCCGCCGTCGTCGGCGGCCCCCGAGGGAGCCGCGAGCCGCGTTTCCCAATTTAAATCGCGCGTCCGTCCGCCGAGTCGAAACCGAATCGCGTGCTGCAACTGACACCGCGAAGGCTTTTTCCGCAATAATAATAATAATAATCGTGTCGCGTATACTACGGTAGCCGCGTGCGGTACACGCATATAATAATAATATACGAGCGTATGTTAACGTAACGTCGAATTCGTGCGTATACGTTCGCCGCCGCCGTCGCCGCCGGTACCGCCGGTAAAAGCCTTCTATCCGGACGAAAACCGCGATTTCCGGCCCTTTATTATTATTGTTGTTGTTGTTGTTGTTGTTGTACGCGCGGGCGTGTGTACGCGCAAAGGCAGGTACTTACACGCGCCCGTTCGGAGTCCGTCCCGGAACACCCTGCGCACCTTACGCCGCGCCGTTACGCAACACGGTCGCGATACCGCGGTAACGGTCGTAACCGCGCGCGCGCCGTACACAATACGACGCGTGCATTGTTTGAACGGACAATGCGCGCGGTCGACCGATATGCCGCGAGATCCGGCGCGTCCGCGGTTTTCGGGGCGAGGGCGCGTCGCGGCGTCGCGCGGTTCTCCCGCGCCCGTTCTTCGGACCGCCGCCGTGCCCCGTTTTCGTCCCGGGGTCCGGCGGTGAGTTTTCTCACGGCCGGCGCGTTTGCGGGGCGCGCGACGGTGAAACGGCGGCGTGATTTCGGGAGCGGGGTGAAATTCTAAGCGGCACGCGATCCGGCCGCGGGGCGGACGAAATAACGGAAACGTCCGGGAAAAGGCGTAATGCTTATCAAACCGAAACGGTTTGCGAGGTTTTCAACGGAACAACGACGAAAGAAAAAAAAAACGGCGATACGGCTTTCGCGGGGCTATTGAATCGAAAAGTTCCCTCGGCATTTATTTTATAAATCCGTCGGTTGTACGAATTTTTCGAAACGACAATTTACACATGTATATTGAAATGACTTGAAACGCAAACAACATTACGTTTTACAGATCATCAAAATTGCTAAAATTTCGTTCGCTCGATTCTTTTTAATGCACTCCGGAGAGGTTTACGCGACAGGTAAATTTAAGACAATTTACTGTTAAAATCAATTCTCTCTTTTCGCTATTCATTTTTCCGGCCGAATTTATTTCGTACGTAACTACAGAGGTACGAATTATTACGACAAATTGCGACGAATTGCGACGAACAGCGAGTGCTGCGTTTAACGACATCGGCGAAATTTGTAGTTAAATTGTACAATTACGATGGCTGTGGCTGTTAAATGCGTTATCGGATTAAAAAATTTGATAATTCTCAGCAGTTATTCGTTACATTTGTTACTTATATACAGTGTCGACCGGCCGCGATCAAAGATCGATGTGAAAAAATACGATAAAAAAAAAAAACACGGACACGGTTATCGGCGCGTGGATGGGCCGCCGTTGTAGGTGAGAAGTCGGGAAGGCAGAGGGGAAATTCGATGTGCGCGACCATTGGCCGGTGTTAACAGAAAATGATTGTTAATCGGAGCAAAACTGTTGGTAGAAAAGTTTATCCGCTATTTTCAAAATAATTACACCGTAATATGTGTACGTCGCATAACACTCGAGTCGATTTTATCATTTATATTTGTTTATTAGTCGACGATTACGAACAATTGCGTTCGGTTATTTTTTTTTTTTTTTATTCGTTCTTTTCCCATTAAATACCTCTTGCGTATTTCTAAAAACTAACTGCGACAAAATAATACAAGCCGAACGTTTTTTACGTAATCCCGAATCCGCGTAAACACCGGTCTCGACGCACAGCAGTGAATAATTGTGAACGTACCTCTATGATTATTGTTCGTGATCGCGGCACGAAAGAAAAACAGAAAAGAAAAACGCGCGCGCGTTTTTTTTTTTTTTCTTCAACCTCAGGTATATACTTAAATATTTTCAGCCGTATGATTTGCGGCTAATTTAAAATTCAAATATTCACTGCGCCCTTATAAAACTGGACTTTTTGCTGTTGCCGTTGTTGTTATTGTCGTTGTCGTTGTTGTTGTTGTTCGTATTAAATATGTATACAATGCGAATACATTATTATTTACAGCGGTTGCCTAGGCGTTATTCGTATATTTGTTCCGAAATGGAAATGTTGATTTTCGGCCCTCCGGAATAAAAGAAACAACACTCTGTAGTCAATTTAAACAGCCGATATAATACTCGAATTCGCTTCCGTTTCCGATTGAATCTAAAAACGTGTTGTCCATATTGACGCGGCGTGCGAGAGATACACCGCGTTAATTTTTACGACGATAACATTATTATCGTTTATAATAATGAATGCTCAACGCGGAATAAAAAAAAAAAAAAAAAAAACCCCCCCCGAATAACGAAGCGCGATAATTTATATATTTTGCCGTGAGTTACGTCAATAAGACATAAATGTTCCGTTGTCCGAACACGATAAAAACCCGAAAATAAGCGATCGCCGGTATATTAATCGTCCGACCGCGTTTCGTCCCCCGACAACAACGTTAATGAATAACGAAATGGTTAACACAATTTATCAGCGGTCGTACGAAAATCGTATCTCGCGATATGGAATAATGACATCAAACCGTTATGCCGCGGGCGGCGGTAAACAAGCAAAGACCGTTCACGATTTTCACGGACTCCGAAATACCTATTCGTATTTTTTTTTTTGTCGGCGGGGAGATGGGTCACGGCTCTTTAAATCGTCCCGTCAAACGTAATCGTCTTCGACCGTCGCTCAGAGAAAAACGAAAAAAAAAATGATCCGGTACCGGGGACGGGCCACGTTACACCGCCGTTGAACGCGGTAGGTCTCGAAGGCAGAATATACAAAGTCGTATTATGTCTTTAATGAGCAACCGTCGCTAACGAAAAACGATTCTGCGCGAAGTTCGGTTACGAACACGTTTTGAAATGCCGTGACGATTTACGATTTTCGTGAAAATTTGATTTCGAAACGGCATCGGCCCGTGCAGACCGAGCGAATGACCGGCGGAAATCAATCGAAAATAGACCCCGGCGTGTTGCGAATCCTCGGAGGGGGAGGTTGGATATTTTTCGCGTGCTGTGTGTCAATTCGTTTTTCGGACGAACGCTTATCGGGGCAATAATATTCAATTTACTCGTGCTCAACACTGATTATTATTAAAGGTGTATTTCAGATAATGAGCGGAGCGAAAAAGTTTACGGTTTTCAAAGACGTTTTTTGTTTGTTTTTTTATCTGTGCACAACTTTTCTACCAGAAATCTTGCTCGGTTTTTTAAGTGTAGCACATTTTTTGAAAGGAAATCTGTTTGAGGAGGTGCTTTGAGAGGGCCGTTTTTCGATTTTTTCGGGAGTTTTCTCGACAAATGTGAAAAACCGAAATAAACGTAGGAAAACCGGGATCCGTTGTAATTTTGGAATCGGAAAAATTCGGAATTTTAGCATAACGTGTCGTAACAACGTAACACCATCAATCGAACGCCGCTCGGAACCGTTTTTTCTTTAGCAACGGTTTACCGTTGCGCTTACAGGTGTTCGTTAAATTACTTATAAGCAGGGCTAGGACTTGTATGCAATAAAAAATTGTAAAACATGCATTTTGTTTTCCAAAATATGCATTTAAATTTTTATGAGATAAATAGAAAAATATAGTTACAAACAAAATATTTATCTATTGGAATACATTTGTGATTGGCTGTTTTTCTCAATACAATTTTATTGAGAAACAAAATAAAATAAAATAATTTGGAAATAAAATTTATAATTCACATTCAATAGTGGAAATACGTGTGTTTCATGCTACGATAACATATTTTTTTTAATTTTCGAATATAAATGATCGGTGATTGGATCGTAGTATTGATTTATATTGACTGAAGCTCCGTTCAACGTCACATGATGTAGTTGGCGCATATTTAAATAAAAACATTTGTCCTGGTGTTAAATTACAATTGAAATTGTCTTAGTTCGATTCGCCATTTAATATTTTATTTATTGATTGTAGAGTTTTAAATCTTTTATTTTTTTTGTAAAACCAAGGATATTTTCTTTTTAACTTTATCCGCGACTCTTTCGTTATACTCAAGAAGTCGATTTATTTAGTTATATATAATATAACTATAATAATAATAACTAACTATTATATTATTATTTAGTTATTATATTCATTTAGTAGCATTTATTATAATTTGTAGACTTTCACGAAGTCTTCTCCGTCAAACTGTTCAATCTTTTATTGCACACCTATTGTACCATAGAATCGTATTTATAAAAATAAAATTTATGTTTGACAAAAAATCAAGTTTTATACTTTAATCAGCAGGGCTAGAATTAAATACGAATTATTAATATTAAATTATAAATATCAATCACGAAATATATTGTAAAACACGCATTTTTCACATTCTTATAATCGAAACACGCGATAATATTCATTTTATCCAAAATTTGCAAAAACGTACAAAAAAAAAAAAAAACCACCACCGTTTATCTCATCGTGAGGTGATCCGTGGAAATAACTAACGAAATCAATAATCAGAAGTCGCGAAAAAAAAAACATGCTGTTGCATATAAATCCTAGCCCCGCTTATCGTAAGTCGTAACAGTGGCCGCACCCGACCCAATCTTCCCAGGACGTCTTTTTACCGTTTGAAATACGTTCGGAAACCGAGGACCACTCGCGCGCTCGCAGTGCTTTCTCGATTTTATTCATTCTCGTTCGTTTCGCGCGTGCGCGCGTGCGTCTACGTCTTGTTACGGTTCACCTCTGTGTTTCGGCTCCGAGAAATGACAAGTTGGCGTAGTACCCGCGCGTCGTACGCGGGCCACGGCCGGCGGGCAATAATAATTGCGTTTTCGTGACTTTCGTCGTTGCGCCCGCCCCGCGGAGTCGCGCGGCGTTCGCGACGCGGCCGTATCGAAAACACTAACGGCAACAATACTCTTGTCACCGGGCGTACGGCAAACGGTGTATCGTTTCTCGTCGCGTTTTCGGTACACCGTACAACACCCGTAGCCGCACGGCGAAACGGCGAACCGCGGCACTTTATTCGGGTAATTTCCGACACGGGTACACACGCGGTCGCACGCGCGTACACCGCGTGTAGTGTGTGTGTGTGTGTGTGTGTGTGTGCGTGTGTACAGCGTCGGTCTCGCATGAACTTGCACACGACTACCCAGTATGACTACACCGCCGCCCACGTTGTCGACGATAATTATCGGTGCGGTTTTTATTTTATTTTTCGTCAGCGGTTCGGGGCGTATCCGAAATCGACCGTTTGTTGCGTGCGTGCAACAGACCTTTATTATTATTATTTTCACTGACCGTGGTAACACATTGTCTGTACGCGCGCGCGCGCGTGTGTGTGTGTATACTCGAAGAGCGCGCTCTATTCATTATGTACACGACGGACACCGTTAATACACGGAGGCACACACACACACACACACACATGGCTGATTTGTCATAATACAGCGCGTGAGTATACCGTACAAGAATATTCGTTACGTTCGCGTAAAATCACGCGATAAAATTAATTACACAGGAAAGGAAATACGGACGAGTCAAAGGATGCGCGGTCTATAATAGTCGGTAATACGCGCGGTCACGGTCTACGATGCCTACGCGGTTCGGTCACAGTGAACCGAGTGTGTCCTCAACCACCACCCCCCCCCCGTCGAGCTACGAAACTTAATGAACAGTCGACAATGATGCACGGTCGAGCACGGACATCGTGATGTCTATCGATATGCCGGGCTTTCGTATAGCGACGCGTAACCGCAAAAACCTTTGGTAAACCACTAGAAATCCTCGTGGCTCAAAACGGAGCGTTGTGAAATGTCAGAAAACGGTAATCGCTGAAATACGGATGTTTTAAAAATATTACGCATTGTGTCTTATTGACAATAACTACAACGTGTAATGTTGAAAAAAAAAAAAGGATAAATATGACTTAAAAAGAGAACAAGTCGAAAACAGTCAAAGATGATGTCGTAAAAACAAAATAAAAATTTCAAAGCCGAGCGAGTTCATTTTTTTTTATATATAATTCGAATTTTGTACACTAAGAAAGTTGTACGTCTTAAACTAAGCCAATGCGGAGAAAAAAAAATACTCGTCCGCAACAGATTCACGACCCCGGTGAAAAATGAACGCGACATAACGTAATAGTATATTACCTACCTACACGACTGCGGGGTGGCCATTAATAAATCCGGTGACAATACGCTCGTCCGGTAGATGGCGGAGTAATGCGTATAGCGTGTCGTGGTTTTGGATTTCTAAACTGGAGAAAACATTTTTACTTTTTTAAACCGGCAATCGATCGAACAAATACGCCGTGTTATACGAGATATTATTATTTTTATTTTTTTTTTCGAACACCGGTCGAACTTTTCTTTTTGCCGGGGAACGGTTAAATTATACGTACATCCAATTCTCAAATTGTACGATACATCATCTTTATTTATTTTTCGTCCTCAGCAATGAAACCACTATACCGATTTTCAAACGGTATAGCCTATACTTATGTTGTGAATTCCATAAACTGACCGTGCCGGTTTGGAATATTACTGCAGTGTAACCTACACGGTGGCACTGGGGTATTCTGCGGTCTGTATTATAAATATCGGGTATGCCTATGAGTTCGATAACTCAATCGGGGGGCCCCCCACATCGAAGGCGGATTCGTGGTTATCGTTTATGTTATTTGTGTTTATTGTTTTATAGTACGAGCACATATAGGAGTTATATTATTATCGTAACCGCAACCGTGGTTTGTCTGCTCTCTCGATAATGTCGGTCATAACAGCGGTTCTCGACATTTGTGAATACGCGATCCGGGATGTTTTCTGCGTGATTTTTTTTAAAAATAAAGTTAAAATTAAACCGCACGCTCCCCCCCCTTGCACTTGTAAGAGGGGAGACAATACCTGTCTTACGCGTATCAACTAGTCGAATTAAATTTATCTTTCAACTTATTTTGATGTTAAGCAAATACACGTGTATTTACCTGCATAAATATTAACGCGTAAATCAAATTATGTTTCATATTGTCACGTCATCAGATAAAAATATTGTGGTGATGGATTAAGATTTTACTTTTGTTGTAAGCCTTTCGTCTTTTTCTTGTTTTAAAACATACTTATCAAATTTAAAAAAAAAAGAGCTGATACTGCGGACAGGAGCGCGGCCACTGTTGTGGGTGAGAAGTTGGGAAGGTACGATACATATGGTTATTTCATTTATTTCTGTAAGCAACGATAAACCGTTTTTTGCGATTTTAGTTTAAATTTGATTTCAAAACACTTATTAAAAAAAAAATCAACAAAAAAATTGCTTTTTGTCGTTTTTCAATTGGAGTCATATTTGTGCTAGAAAACGTATTTAAAACAACGAAATCGTGAAAAAATCGTATTTTTTCCCGCTTAATCGTTTTTATTTTAAATACCGTTTTGAAAATCAAAAAATGACCTATGTATTTACCAAGAAGATAAAATTGACTTTCAGAAAAAGTGCTACACTTTTTTTTTAGAGCAAGTTTTCTAGAATAAAAGAGGTCCACAATATAAAAAAAAAAACTAATAATAAAGTACCATTATAAAAAAAAAATTAAAAAAAGGAAAAAGTCATCCGATGATTTTGGGAATTTTACCACGTCTGAATAAATCTAATATAAATATTATTCTCAAGTTTCAAGTCTCTACATCTATAAACCGAATTACAGCAAAAAACTGGTGATTTTTCGATTAAATCATTTTTTCTGGTAGAAAACGTCGTTCGTGTTTTTATAAAATAACGTAGTCGTGAAATTTTACGTTTTCCTACGTTTTTTCCCATTTAAGTGCTTTTATTTAAAAAATTGGCGTCGAAAATTAAAAAATGACCTGCTCAAAGTACAACCTAGATAACATGAGCTTTCATAAAGTGTTGTTACACGTAAAAATCGGAGCAAGTTTATTAGGAAAAAACGTGTCCGCAGACTAGGAAAAAAAAATAAACAGCATTGTAAAACCATCAGCTTCCTTGCTACGCTTGGAATCTTAAAAGCGAACGTGACGTTATAACTAAGGACCGGATTTGATTGATATTGCAACTTCTTTGCAATAAATATTATGGTAAAATTACCTACGCAAGATATATTTTCTTTATTGATATTTGTTTAATAATTTACTTATTTTCCCGTTTTTTCTACGTTTTTCATTTTTGTTTAGAAAATTTCCGAGAAAATTAAAAAATTACTTCCTTAAAGTAACTCCCCAGTCGGATTTCCTTTTAGAAAAAGTGCTATCATTGAAAATCGGAGCAAACATGCTGGTAAAAAAGTTGTCCATAGTAAAAAAAAAAAGAAACATCATTGTAAAACCAATACATTCCTCGTTCCGCTCGGAATCTAAAATGTCGAAGTGCCAGGGTCGAATAAGCCCACCGGGATACCGGGTAAATCCCGGGACGCTCTTCTCTCTTATTTTTTTATTTTTTGTTTTTATTTATTAGTATAAAATCTAATAGTTTACTATAATAACTTTTTTTTTTTGCTTACTGATGTCTACTAATGTCTAACTTTATCTATCCTTGCCCTTTTCATACATTTTCTCGGTAACATTAATTTTGCCTATTAGCCAACGTTAGAGCCATAGGCACAAGTGCACAAATAGAGAAAAAATGGGACTAGAGAGTGCTTAGCATCCCTCAGCTTTCAATTTAACACTTCCAGGTTTTTCGTACTGATAAATAAATAGAATTACAAAACCATACATAATGAATTAATTGTTATATGGATAACATAACGGATTCAATTGCGTTGTCACTTTTTAAACGTTATCTGTGATTTGTGACATCGATGTTTGAGATCAATGAGAATCTTCTTATTTCTATTTAGTAAGTAAAGTGTGGATTAAAACTTTTAAAGTATGTTTACTAAGTTTTTTAAGTTTTCTGTATCATGACATGTGTACACACTGTAATTTAAAAAGATATTTTTTACTGGGATAATGATTTTGGTGTTGCATAGGATGATATTTCGCGGTTTTTGAAAACACGACACTGGTTTAAACAGGTAACTACTGTCTTACAACATCTAAAGTTAACATACTATTGCTACCTATTGATTAAACTGTTTCGGTGAATAGACGCGAACCTATTTTTCAACAAGTTTCCAATAACCAATCGAAAAATTAATTCGTCGACAAACCTAAATAACGTACATTTTATTTTTGTCGAATTTTCTCCGAAAATAGTGAAATCACTATGTTTTCGCTAGTTTCGACTATACGATATTTGTTTGGCAGCTTCTCCTGGACTAAATGAGCTCAAACTCGGGAATCGGAATTTTTCCTATTGTATAGCGGATTGAAGCGACACGAATTTAATTGCATTTGCAATCATGTTGTTACGGGAGGAGAGTGTTTTATTAGCTTTCTTCGCCCCTACTGGCCTCTCGAAAGAAGACAGGGGATGTTATTTTATACATGCCGGTTTAAGTATCAAGGATGTGCTTTTTGCCGGTTTCGACTTTCAACGCCCTCCCCTATCGCGTGGTGCTCAAAGTTCGTGTCTTCACGGGGAATACCTACAGGTTTTAAATACCCCCACAGACCCGTAACAGTAAGAAACTGGGTTAAAACGTGTATACAAACGCGGCCTCGATTTGTTGCCGTCGAGGCTATGAGACTGTATCGCCTCCCGACAATTTTACCCTGTAGGCTCGACCCAATCGAAATCCCGTCACGACCCAGGCGTAGAGAAACGCCGCGCCGTAACATTTATACGGATAAAAATTGCGTTTTTTCGACGTATACCTATAGCTAAATAGCGACTTAATATTATTGTCGTGACGAACGAGACACGCAGGAACCACGATACCGTGGACACCTTAATGAGAGACCGAGCACTCCGCGCGCGCGGTGACATGCGAAGTGAAATCGACTGTAGGTACGCGAGCAGCACACGGTCGATTTTTTTGTTGTTTTTCTCATATTTTTTTTCTCCTGTCTCTCCTCCCCTTCCCCCCCCCCCGGTCCGTTTCTCTCCGTCGTCTTCGCACGCCATACACCGGATAACCAATCATAATAATAATAATAATAATAATATCAGACACAATAGCCACGGAACGACTGCGACTACGACGACACGACGACGATCGTTACTCCTACGCCGTTAGCTGTCGACCCTGTAGCTATAATATCTATACGTGTATACGAGTGTGTGTATATATATATATATATATATAAATGTAATAATAATAATATTATAACGAACACGCGAAATTGCCGGTTGTTTTGTGTCGCACAACACAATGAAAAAAAAAAAAAAAAAAAAAAAAAAAAAAAAAAC